>JANAVB010007010.1:0-90306 GCA_029216955.1 Iris pallida
CAGCTCGAAGGATCTGGAGACTCGGCAGGGCAGAAAGGTCGACCTTCGGAGCCACATGAACAGAGGAGAGTGTAGGGACCATTTCTCCTCGGCCCGGCCATTCTGCCGTCTGCTCTCCCGAACTCGATTCAGCGGGAGGCCCCTCAATGTAAGTTAGAGGGGGAGGAGGCACACCCTCTTCCCCCAGATCCCCTCTGGCGAACTCCTCCCTCCCTCCCCCGATAATGTCCGTCGTTGGCAGTGAAGGAGCAGGACATGTATGTCCGGAGCAACCATCAATCAGCTTAACCCGAAGGATGTGATGATAGAGCAAATGAACCTTCTCACTAGTCAAGATTTGACTTATCTTACAGGAGGAGAGTTGTTGAGGCTGGGTTTCGCTCACAGCCGCCGTAGCCTCTTCACCAGCGACATCCGAGCCGAATACAGATGGTTCCTCTTTTCCAGCCGCCCCGGAAGGAGATACAACTGGATTAGCGTCACCCGACTAAAATTCAGCAGTCTCGGGGACGGGTTCAGCAGAGACCACGTTGCCCTGGGTTGGGACGTCAACAACTGGAGGAACCTCAGCCGTCGCTGGAAGAATCTCGGCGGCAAAAATCTCGGCACTCATATCTCTAATTAGAGTAGTTAGAGCCGGGTCGACCGCAGAGGCAGCAGCCGACTTTGGAATGTTCCCTTCTTCTGACGTCTACAGAAAAAAGAAAAATGATTAGGTCATAGTTCAGGAAAAATAAGAGCTAAAGAAGAAGATGGTTGTAATTCAATTCACCTCCGAAACGGCATCAAAATCCTTGCGTCTCTCCCTAATGAGCAGCCCGTGAGGCTTAACCGCAGCTCGTTTGACGGAGCAAGTTATGCCGCCAACAGCAGACTCACGCCTGCTTCGCTTGCGTGAAGGACCAGGCACGACAGGCGGCTGATCCGCCACCATATCTTCTGTGGGAGGAAGAGAGTTATCGGTGTCATGCTCGTCATCCTCTTCGTCTGCGTTGGTAGACCCTGAGTCCGACACAGCAACCATGTTCTCCCTTTTCTTCCTCGCCTTGGACCCCTTAGGCTTCTCCTCCAAGTCAGTACCAACAATGAAGCTGGTACTCGGGTCAAAATCAACAGGAGGCTTGTTCGCCATGACATGGTATAGAGCCGCCAAATACAAGATCTCCCCTGACTTTCCAGCATCAGGAACTGAGAAGCTGGTACGGGTGTGAACCGTGTTATAATAGTGCCAGGCCCTGATGCCGTCAAGGACGCTACCTTCAAAACCCAGGCAAGAGCTGGGACTGTCCAAGAATAGCTGACTATACCCAAACTGTCGGAAGAACCTACTGGGCAAGAAAGGCTCCAAGTAGACAGTGTTACGGTTGTGGTATACCAGGTGGGCAGGACGAATGTTATGCAACCAAAGGAGCATCTTGTTGGATAAGAAGTGGGGAGGCCCAATACCATCAAGATGTACGTCGTTGACTTCTACAGCAGTAAACTAAGGAATAGACACGAAAAAGGTGTATCTGTCCACCCTCGCCAACGCCATCCAACAGACATGCATGGTCGTACAATCCCAGGACATACGGCGATACTGGAAGATGAAGGCATCATCAGAAGTTATGCCATCTAACGGGCCAGGCCTCATCAAAGACCGGCAATGCATCAATAGCCACCCCATCAGATAATGATAGGGTAGCTCAATGCATTCAAAGTCCTTCGTCGTGTCACGGATGATGACCTTGGAAGAGAAAGTGCGAAGGCCACGATATATGCTGCATACCATGGCCGGAAGAAGAGTTAATCCGGCCCCAAAGAACAGCTTCACAGCAGGAAGGATAAAGTCACGGCTGATCTTCTCAATAGAACTAGCCTCTCCTGAAACTACGTAATTTCGTAGCCACACCATCAGGAATCCTGCCAGAAGAACCGTCTTGGACAACTGCTGAGTGTCTTGATAAAAATAAGCAAAAGAATCATATTGACTCCCGAACCTGTCATCGGTGGTTCTTACCCCCTTGGCGGTTGACACCTGGTCCTGCACCTCCTCCCGAGTTCGAGGACTTCGGGAAGAAACCCGGCATGAGGCACCGAACTTAAAAAGGTAAGTGAGCCAGGCCTTTGTGTGAGGAAGGTTCCTTTCCGAGATGTCGTTCTTTTTCTTCGACATCTGCTGGCACGTGCTGTGATGACACAGCAATTCCTGGTAGACGGCAACAAAGCCCGGGAACCTCTCCTCCAACTCTTCGAACTCTTCATTCGTGGGAGTGTACACTTCAAAGACTTCGTTTCCCCAAGACAGCTTAGAGACTTCATGCATCTCGTAGAGAGCAAGTCCCATCTCCCCTACGGGTGTAAAGAAGGTCCCCGTACGGCGGTTGTACATCTCCAGCAGAGCCATGAACAATTTCTTGTTTATGGGCAAGCCGTAAGAGGTGTCTCGAATAGCATGGTAGAGTCCTATATCGCGCAGGAGAGTCTCGTATTTCCGTACGATCCACGTAGACAGGTTGGTCCATGAAGGGAGGGGGTTTATCCAATTCACCAGTAAAAACCGGCCAACGGGATAGGACCCCTTTCGAGCAAGCTGGTTCAGGAAAGTGTCAGCTTGAGAGAACTTAAAATTGGGACCCTGCACATTCAAGAAATTGCCCGGGGCCAACCCCATCACACAATGGCTGACCGGTATCCTGCCCGTGTGCACTGACCCCAAGTTATTGTTATAGTGAATTTCGCCCACAAATATTCTGTTCCGAGTCGGAGTCAAGGAATCCTCCATCTTTCTGTCCATCGGCAGCATGTTGAACCACGATAGTGGGAAGTGACGCTCCATCTGGGGAGTATGGATCGCCATCCCGTTGGAAGTAAAACTCCAACTCTCAGATATATCCAGAACTTGGAAGTTCTTTACAGTTAAGGCATCCCCGAAGAGGAACGTGGGTTTTAGGTGTTCTCCCTCCAGCAGCCCTGAGTTCATCATCCCCAAGAGAAAGTAGAAGGACTAGTTTTTAATGTTTCTCAGCCTCTCCACAGGTTCGTATTTGGGAAGCTGGTTCACCACATACTCGACTAAGTGGTCGAACCTCACGCCCACAGCAGATTGGATGCGACCTATCAAGGGCTCTCCCGCAGAATTGACTGATAAATTCAATGAAAAAGGACAAAAGATACAAGTTAGAAGATGTCCAGTGAAAACTGCTTAGTGTTTCCGAGCTTATGCAGCTCTAATTAGGCGGGTCCTTATGCGGCATAATTTAAAGAAGCTTATGCGGCTCTATTTGGGGGGGGGGGGCCTCATGCGGCCCAGTTCAAATGAGCTTATGCGGCTCTATTTAGCGGGACCTCATGCGGCCCAGTTCAAGCGAGCTTATGCGGCTCTGTTTAGCGGGTGCTTATGCGGCCCAATTTAAAAGAGCTTATGCGGCTCTGATTTGGTGGGGTCTCATGCGGCACAGTTCGAGGGAGCTTATGTGGTCCTGTTTGTTGGAACTTCATGCAGCACAGTTCAAAGGAAGCTTATCAGGCACTTTCGATGGGTCTTCATGCGGCCCAGTTTGCAATGTGCTTATACGGCCACAAGATGACCCTCATGCGGCTCGGACATGAGGCATACCCCCATGTGGCTCAGATATGAGATGTACATGTGGCACATATAGCACAGTATGCAGATTCATCACAATAAACTTGAATAGTTCAATGAAGACGAAGAAGGCCCGCGCATAAAACATCTGACATAGCCATGATGGTTAGGGTTTTGAGTTCATATAATTTCTCCCAACATTCTTACCATCAATGGCAGGGTAAACATCGGAGTGGACTGGGGTCGCCACAGTCGACGAGGAGGCCGCTCCTTTACCATTCGCCGCAACACTGGAGGAAGTCTTGGGAGCCATCGATGATCGAAGGAGAAGAAGACGGCAACTAGGGCGAGAAAGGCTTGAATAAGAGAAGAGTGTAAAGAGTCTCTCTCTAAAAATTACTCATATTTATAGGCAGACAGGGGGTACGTGGACCGATAGGCACTTTGGATTATGTGCTGCCTAGAAGATAAAACCGACTCTTGGGATTTTATCCCCTCTCATGCAAAAAAGAATGCGCAGAATCATCAAGGCAAATCCAAATATTTAATGTCGACTCTTGGGATCTTACCCAAAAGACGGCTTTAAAATTAAAAGCAAATTAATGAGACGCCTACGTGGCAGGAAGGACAGCATGCGGCCAGAGAAGTCTATGCGGCCAGAGTAGTTTATGCGGCCAGAGCAGTCCATGCGGCTAGAAAATCCTATGCGGTCAGAGAAGCCTATCCGGCATGAAAGGATTACGTGGACATGCTTCTTATTCAAAGTATTTCAATTTTTACAAATTGAAAACTTTGAAGGGAGTCTTGTAGAAGCATGAAAAAGAATAGTAATTCATATGAGGCCCAGATTCAGCATGCGGCTCAAAAGCTTGAAGAGTTTTATGCGGCTTGAAAAGTCCCAGAGAGCCGCATGCGGCTCAGGAATTTTATGCGGCTCAAGAAGAGCCACATGGTCTCATGCGGCTCAAAACAGGCCGATTACAGCTGGCCATAATTACTTCCTGTAGCTAGCCATTAAATGCTCTGACATAAAGTGATAGTTCTGACGGCTCTGACATAATGAAGAGACGCGTCATGCTCATCAAAAGACGAGAAAATCTCTGAGATATCCGGTGCAATTTAAAAAAATTCAAAAAAGTTCTCTATGTGGACCGCCTGGGCCACCCTTATGCGGCTCGGTTGTGGAGGCCACCCTTATGCGGTTCAGTTAGGGGGGCCACCCTTATGCAGCTCGGTTGTGAGGCCATCCTCATGCGGCTCGGTTGTGAGGCCATCCTCATACGGATCGGTTATGAGGCCACCCTCATGCGGCTCAGTTGTGAGGCCATCCTCATGTGGCTCAGTTATAAGGCCACCCTCATGCGACTCTACCATGACGCACCATTCATGCGGCTCGTAACATAATGGCGGTTGGGACACGTGACAGAAGATTGACTAAGACTTATCCATGCAGATTTATTGCAACCAACAAATCATAACAATACAGATTCATTGCAACCAACACAACAGTCCAGATTGATTTCCAACAAACAGATCAAGGTTAATCTTAACCAATCCCAAACCGTCCACTTTTTAAGGCGCAGTTACTGCACACCCCACTTATCACAAAGTCCTACAAATAGTAGGGTATTATTCCTTTGCACAGACACAGAGAAAAAGCACATACAGAGAGACCCAGAGCAATCCGAGCAGAGAGAGAGAGCTTTTCTTCGCCGGAGCCAAGGTTGTGTTCGATCGTCCAAGGAGTAAGGCAGAGTTGATAACACTTTCCCGAGCCTCTACCCTCACCTCCCAGAATCAAAACTAAACAATTGTACTTAGATTGCTTTTCCTACGTTTTGTTCCTATGCTCTCTTTGTACGAGCGAGTTTGTAATTGTGAGTTAAAGTTCAGTCCTCCCATAAAATTATTCTGTTCTTTGATAACCAATGGCAAACAATTATTTTTTGAGAATTTTTGTGAAGGCTCGAGTTCAAGAAGTTAGACTTATAATAGTAGGCAACCAAGATAGCCATAATGAGATAGAGTAGTCCACATTAGTGACATATCACCCCTGGCCATGATAGTCGTAAATACTCAAGCATGGTTAGTCATCTACTAAACCATGTGATCATATCTCGACCTTTCCTCAAATTTAGATCTTTTATCGTGACCATCTAATTGTTTAGAAATGATTAGAATCTTTCTCTTGACCATGTTCCATCTAAGAGACTGTCTTCTCTCTAGAAATCGTGTCCCTAACTTATTTTACCTTGATCTACTAGGTTCCTTAACTATCTTTATTTCGTGCCTTAACTTAATCTTTTTTTATTTTTGTACGTTAATCATTATCTCATGAACTCCCACTTTATATTTTGATCATTTGGTGTCCCCTATCATGACGTTGATATTTGGAGCACAACACTAGACTTTTCCATCCAACAAATTTCATATGCAAGACCTAGACGAGTCCACATTTGTGTAGGTATATCATGTTCCACTAAAACACGTCCCTTTGCACTCTATTTTTATGATGCGACTCTCAAGTCAAAATGGCTAGCCTATAAACAATACCATAATACTATCGTCCTTTCTGACTTCGATTAGAGACCAAATCTTGACTCAAATCTTTTCGACCCAAGGAATGATTGTGATCTACTTAATTCCATAAATGCTTAACTTTGTGTTTATTCTTGATTGCTTATCCTTTATTTATCTTGGTTTACTTGGACCCATAACATCTTCATAACCCTCACCACGACCCTTGAACCTAACCATATATTTTTTTCTTTCCTTTTGGCTAGCTTCCTCTCGAGGATTTCATTAAACTCCTTCATGATTCATGCAACCTTGGTTCGTATATGATTTTGAGCAGAGATGGAGACTGGATTACTACCCCTTTCAGTCAGACGGGACTAGATTAAAAAATTCTATAGAGGAGACTAATGGTATAGTTGGTTAAGATGAGTAGGCGATTACAAGGTATATAAGATTTGACATAAGTTAAATTTTTTTGATGGAATTGAGAAAAGGTGATATTATGTTTAAGTAGATGGTATACTTGTGAGTGACAAATAGGTTCAAGAGTAATCAAGAATATTGAAGATGGATTTCTATGATGGTACCTTAAAGATAAATTTTTACGTTGTTAAATGAGTATGTGAAGAGTTTGATTTTTTTACTTAGACTAAATTCATTGAGGGTTTATTGAATTTCAAATTCAAGAGGATTACGAAAGACAAAATTTAGCTTGAGGAAAAAGGGGTATATAAATAGATATGTTAAAAGAAGATTAGAGATTATTAAATCGAAAGTTTTAACTTATCAAAATTTCTATTGTGAGCTATAGGATTTAAACATCTCTCTAAGGAATCAAATTTTTTTGGATTGGATTTTTGGGAATAAATATCGGTTTGAAGGTCGGATATATACGTAAGTATGCCTCGAAGAATTTCTAATTGTCTATGAGATTTATTTTGAGGATAGTTATAAAGGAATGAAAATACGTTTCAAGGAATTATTCAATATAAATCTTTGAGGGGATTCAAATTTTGGAAAAAAAAGAGAGAGAAAAAAGTGCCTTTTAAGTTTTATGGAATATGAATATTGAGAAGAAATCGAAGCTTTTGAAGATTTATTACTAAAAAAAACCATAGTGATTACTCGAAGATCATGATGATATTTAATGCGACCCGAATATGGAATTAGTAGTCTTATAATAAGATAGAGGAAGTTATTAAAAATCTTTGAAATTTTGGTGATTCTAGGGTTGATGGCAGTATGACTAAATTAGACACAGAAGGATGTCATGCGCATGATTATTACAAAACTACACCATTGATTTATTCTTTTAAGTTATCAAATTGTCAATTTTCGTTGAATGTCGTTTCTTCTCCTCGTCTAATGAATTAAATCGTGATTTCTCATCCTTAAACTCTTTCTATCTCCTGAAGCCTACCTACCCTAATTTTTTCTAAATTTCGAGGACGAAATTCTTGCAAGTTGGGTAGGATGTAAACCCCCTAAATTTCTACTATGAATTTTTTATTTGGTATTAATTTCTTACTTTGCATTTTGTACGTCACATAGTCGTATTGTACGTTACGTACGAATTTGTCGTATTGAACGTCGCGTATGAGTTCGCATTTTCGTATGTCTCGTCGAGTGCGAATATGTGCCAGGCACATATTTTTGTAAAAAAAATTATTTTAGAATCGTAGTTTTTTTTAAATAATAAATATTTTAAATTGCTTAGAGTTGTAAAATGCGTTATATTGGAATTTCTAAAACTTTATTTTACATCATGGAAGATTATATAAATGGTAATTTTGAAAACAAGATTTTATGCAAATATTTATTGCATATGAGGTAGAAAAATTTAAATTTTATAAATATAATTCTATTTTCAAAATTTATTTAATATTAATATTTTATTATTCGAAAAGTATTTAAAAATATTGTTTTGGTTTAAATTGAATTAAATATGATAAAGTATATTTGAAAAGATTATTTTTATTGACTTACATTTGAATAAGTTTTAAATCAAAGATGGTTTTAAACGATTTTAAATGGATTGAATTTAATTATGAAATTATCTCTTGGGGTTTTAACCAATTTTTGTCCTTATCCTAATAGGATTCCCACCTCCTATAAAAGGAGAGGTACTTGCCCTCTTTTTCTATAAATTTTCACAACCTAAAATTGTACATCGTGTCTGTGACTCCCTACATCCACTATATTTTCCAGGACATATACATCATTCTTTTTCGTGTCCGACATGCCGGACACAACCTTGTTCCCGTGTCTTGCAGGACACCACCACCGACCCTTCTCTGTGGTGTCAGGACAGCCCCCGGCACGACACATCCAACTCGACGAGCCTATCCCTAATCCGACTTCAGTGTCTCCTTCACCACCAACGTTTTTTCCCCACCTTTCCGAAGCGACCACGCACCATCGGGTGGCTGCGCCCAACCGAAACCCCTGTAAGGCTCTCCCACTCCGCCACACTCGTCAACCCCCTCGTGCCGCAAGACGCGGCCAACGTCCCACTACATCTATTGCGCACAGCCACGCCGACCCCGATCCAAGTCGCGGATGCCGCGTTTCCTACGGTCGCCTCCGCAGCAACCCATCCCGGCCACACTTCCCGACCACCAACGACGGTGCCTCCAAAATTTTATCACACCACCACCATCATCCATAAAAAGAAGGGGGAGAAGCCCTAACCTTGGCGCTTTCCAGTTCCGACGAGGTCGCCGCACCTCGTCCACCACCTCTCTCTCTCGACTACTCTAACTCTTTACTCTTCCTCTCTCTCCCTCTCTCTCTCTCCCACTTTCCTAAAGAGCCAGAACTCTTTAACCTCATTATTATTATTATTATTATTATTAGTATTAGTATTTTATTACAGTTATTATCATTATTATTATTATTATTATTATTATTATTATTAGTATTATTATTACTGTTATTATTATTATTATTATTGTTATTATTATTATTATTATTATTATTATTATTATTATTATTATTATTACGGATATCATTTTCTTTTTAATAGGGTTTAGAAATAAATATATATGAATATGGTTTATCATTTTTTTCCAGTATTTAATTTCTTATACAAATTTTATTGACTAAAAATATATAGTAAAATATTCCAAAAATTTAGCTTTCAAATTATAAAATGTATTCTAGTATTTTTTTAAGTTATCAAATAAATAAAGATATGATTATTCTATTTTTACAAACAGAGAATTTTGCCTAAAACGGTTTTTAGATTTCAAGTATTTACCAAAATTATTTTTACTAACAAAAATCTAGTATCAATTATTAGAAATACTTTTCTAAAAATAGTATGAGTATGTTCTTCACCATTTTTCCTCGATTTTCATCATTGATCACGACTGATCACGCGTTTCTCTTTCTCATGAGATACCGGACCCTCACATATCGACCCTGGCCATTGGACAGAACAAGACATGTGGGATCATTGTACCACACCAGGCGTAACACCAGGCAAGATACCTTGCCATATTTACTGCTTATATTTAGTTGCATCTTATTATTCTGTTATTATTTTCTGCACTTTTATTTTCAGTTATTTAATTTTCTTCTTGCTTGGGGACCTAGAGTTAAGAGACTTCCGCCAATAGAGTGCATGTCATTAACTTTGTCATGATTGTATCACGAGTTGTGTATGAGTTGTGAGTATCATGTAATGGTCACTTGCGTGTTGGCTGATCACCCGTGCGCATGTGTAGGAATAACTGTCAATAGATGCATGTTAGAAGAATTGATAGTTATCTATTATAAAATGGTGTTGTGGAAGCGACATGTGTTGGTGTGTCGTGGTTACGACACATATATAGTATCATTGGGGGGAGGGCACAGCTACTAGCGTAGGGGCTACACCTTTTACACATTTATGGGTGATAGTGACTCGGATGAGCGCTACTTACTGCCCGGCCGATAGTGTCTTGGATGAGCGCTACTTGACGGCCACTCTTTATTACTTGCTTGCGTGAATCTGTACATCCCCTGCATAGAACGTTGTCCTCAAAGTGCATATCACATAGATGGTTAGGGACCCAGTCGTGTTATAATTTTATAGTGTTTACATTACAGTTATAATGGCATGTTCTTCCTGTATCTTGTTACGTCCCTCTGAGGACCTAGTGATTTCTTCAGGTGTGTTTTGTGACTTCCTGGAGGTGCTCTAGCTAAGGCCATGACTTGCACTCTATTCTGTCGTGATGATTGCTCTTGGACTCGTCATTTGATTCGCTTAACCAAATCAGTTATTTGTATATTTCTTTCTTATTTAAACTTGTTGGTAGTGGATATGTCTCCGCCCAATGTTTGTACAAATGACTATTTGAATATATCATTAAAACTTCATATTTGTGGATGAGATTTAGTTTGCACATGGCTTTCTACATTTTACAGCTTATGTATACATACGAGTCTTTCATTTACTCATATGTATACAGCTGGCATGATACGTATCTAGCCCCAAGTATTTTGGGACTGGGGCGTTACACATGCTGACTCATATCTCGCTGAAGTCAAAGCCCCCGCTGAAGATCCTATCTCCTGTCCCCACTGCCACAGTACTATGGAAGTGGTGCCCAATATTACCTTTTCACGGGAGGACATGCTACTCAACAATAATCGTCATGATAGAGCCCCGTACTATACAGGGTATATCGGGGCGATCAAGGTGGACCGCATGCACATCGATCCAGGATCCTCCTTCAGCATCATTTCTAGAATTTTGCTTCAAATTCTGGGAATCCCCCTGCATAAGCTATATGCAACCAACACAATTATCATGGCATTCAATGCTGGTCGAAGCCATCCGCTAGGCAAGATCTGTCTCAAATGCCAGATCGGTGACCTCTGAACGGAGGTTTCCTGCTATGTGATCGATGTCAATGTATCCTACATTGTCTTGTTGGGACGTCCATGGATACACGAAAACATGATCGTTCCTTCCACACTTCACCAGTGCTTCAAGTACGTCAACAGCGACGGTATTGTGAAGACGAAGTTTGCTGATGTCGATCCTTTTAAGGGCATCGAAGCTTACTATGGAGATTCGGTACTTTACCAGTCTCAGCCCCCAAGGATGATGGTAACAAAGCTGACAATAAAGCTGAAGCAAGTTCATCCTCCAATGATGGTCCCCTGATCATCCGAGTCAAAGGACGTACTACTCCAAAAAGTACTTCGAAGCCTCTTACAATTTGGGTAAAAAAAAAGAACTCTTACAAGGTCAAGCCAATGACCATCACTCTCAGCAAGACACCCCGGGAGGAACCTACTAATGCCCGTCCTTCCAATCCTGAAGAATTATCCTACATGGTGAACTCGGCCAAGACTATGGCTCCACTTCCAGATGATGATCCTCTCAATGAGTATATCAATACTCATAATAATGTACCTTCAGCGGATGATGTTATCCCTGAAGAAGAACTTGCGTATTTCCTTAGTAAAGGTTTATCTTTGAATTACTCCGATGTCTATCAATCTTTAAACCACTACATAGATACGATATACGCTCTAGAGCACGGCATAAGACCACACCTCTGCATGCCGGTCACGACGTCTCACCTACGGGAAAATATTTACCCTGAAGATATCCTCTACTTCATCGTTCCAGTCAGAAAGAAGGATGAAGAACTAATCATCTTCGGTCGTATAATTGGCGAGATAAAGTTCGTTCCAGACTCTACTTCTCCCAAGCACAACACAGAAGCTGACTATTACTCTGAGAAAATACAACTTTTTCGGTATAGTTGGCAGGCCAAGAATATCATCCAGAACATGGGATATGACATCAAAAGTGACATGGGGCTAAATTACGGCCGAGGACGACGGTTGCCAATACGACACTTTGCTCCTCCCGACAAATCCGAGAACAACTCTCAATGAAGTAGTGTTGGTTTGGGTTATGTCACTCCTCCAACAACTCCCAAAAGATCCAATAATGAAGCAGATCGTTATTCTCATTCTTCTGATTCCTCCCTCTGGGACTTAGACCCCAGCATTGGCAACATATTCAAAGCAACTCTGTCTGTCAACATGGTTTCTGTTGACCAAATTACAGACCATGTCCAATCAATCGAGCTCGAACAATAGGCTCAAAAGATGGACACTAGATGGGAGCTGCGCTTCGAACAACGTGAACCACCTACCGAAGATGAAGTCATCCAAATCAATTTAGGAGATGAATCATCCTTCAAACCAATCTTCATCAGCAAGAATCTATCTGGCGATGAACGCCAATCTCTTATACATCTTATAAGAGAATACATCGACATCTTCGCATGGAGCTATGAAGATATGCCAGGCTTGGACCCTAAAGTCGCCATGTACTGCCTGAATATTTCGTCTAAAGCTAAGCCAGTAAAGCAGCAACAACAAAAATTTCAACCAGACGTCATGGAGGCCATCGAGAATGAAGTCAAGAAGCTCATTACCAGTGGATTCATTCGCGAAGAACAACACCCAGACTGGGTTGGCAATATCGTTCCAGTCATGAAAAAGAACGGTAAAGTTCGAGTCTGTCTCGATTACCGTAATTTGAACTCTGCATGCCCGAAGGACGAGTTCCCTCTACCGATCACCGACGTAATGATCGACAACACTTGCGGCTTCGAACGGATGTCCTTCATGGATGGGTTCTCAGGCTACAACCAGATCAAGATGTTCCCCGGCGACGAGAAGCACACATCTTTTCGAACACCGTTGGGAGTATATTGCTATACGGTGATGCCCTTCGGATTAAAAAATGCAGGGGCGACATACCAGCGAGCCATGAATACAATTTTTTGTAATCATTTGCGCAAAACTGTGGAGTGCTACGTAGACGATATCCTAGTCAAAAGTCGTCTCAAGGGCAACCACCTCCAAGACTTGAGAACGGTGTTCGAACTAATGCGTGCACACCAACTCAAGATCAATCCAACCAAGTCTTTTCTGGAAGTCTCCAGCGACAAGTTTCTTGGTTTCGTCATCACTTCAAAGGGTATACATCTGGACCCGGAGAAAGTGAAGGCTATCCTCGATATGCATCCTCCAAAAAACCTCAAAGAGCTACGCGGACTACAAGAAAGGCTAGCCTACATCAGACGATTCATTTCGAACCTCTCTGGAAGGTGTCAAACATTCACTCAGCTCATGAAGAAAGGCGTATCTTTCATCTGGACTGAACAATATCAACGTGCATTCGACGACATCAGGGCGTATCTTACAAGCCCTCTAGTATTGGTACCTCCAATAATGGGGAAGCCCTTCTTACTATATGTCTGCGCTATGGACCATTCTTTTGGTGCCCTATTAGCTCAGAAAAATGAAGGCAGATATGAACAAGCAATCTACTACCTCAGCCGTACAATGGTGGGCAGACCATCCACATTATATCTAAAGTTAACTCTCTCAGAATACTCTTGACTAAACTGGGCTCTCTCAATTCCCGTTTAGCTACATGGGCAATGCTGTTGACTCTATATGATATGCTTTTCATTCCTCAGAAGGCAAGAAAAAGCCAGGCATTAGCTGATTTCCTAGTAGCTCATCCGGTGCCAGAATCGTCCAAACTCTACGACGAAATCTCCGACGAAGTGGTAGAATCTGACACTGTAACTGAAGAAATCCCCATTTAGTAAATGTTCTTTGACGATGCATCAAGAATATGACCTAAAGGAAATACCGTGGTCGGAGTAGGTATCGTGCTCGTGTTACCTGATCATCTGGTTATACATCGTGCATATTCTCTCTTGGAACCATACACCAACAACATGGCCGAATATAATACTTTATTAATCGGCCTTTAACTGACAAAGCAACTGGGAGTTGACTATCTAGAAGCTTACGACGATTCCAAGCTAATAGTCAGTCAGGTCCGAGGAGATTATGAAGTTCGCCACGAAGATCTCATCCCCTACCGCAGGACAACAATCGAGTTGGCGTCTACTTTCGCTGGATTCTTCATCGAGCACGTGCCTCGACTACAGAATATAGAAGCAGATGCTCTAGCCGGTCTCGCTGCTTTCTTGACCGTTCCTACCAATACTCAGCAGTCGATCACAGTGTCTGGTCGAGAACTATTCTATGTGAAAGATGTATTGCACATTCATCACAGTTACGCAACCAAAACTTGCGTCGATGCTAAAGACTGGAGATTTTCTTTCATAGACTACGCCGTCTATAGAATCCTCCCCGAGGACCCGAAGGAAGCAGTATCTATCCAAAGGCGATCCCTCAGATTTTACTACGACACAGCTACCAAGATGTTGTACCGATGCTCTTACGACGGGCTACTGTTACGATGCTTGTCAAACACAGAAGCCAAACACGTACTCCGGAAGGCTCACGATAGAGTTTGTGGTGCATATCAACCAGGTCCCAAATTACAAGATTACCTCAAACGAATGGGTTATTACTGGCCCACAATGATAGCATATGCTGTTGAATATACAAAAAAGTGTAGAGCTTGTCAGTTCTACGCTGATTTCATTTATCAACCTTCAGAGTTTCTACACCTGACGGCAGCATCTTGGCCGTTTGAAGCCTGGGACATGGACAACATTGGACCAATCAGCCCGTCATCCTCCAAAGGACATCGGTTCATCCTAGCCATAATCGATTACTTCTCCAAATGGGCGGAAGCTATACCGCTCACCGAAGTGAAGGCGTCAAACGTGATCAGTTTTATCAAATATCACGTCATATATTGCTTCGGCCTACCTCGCAGGATCATCCATGGTAATGGTCTACAGTTCGCAAGCCATGCATTCTATCGGTTCTCCGACAGAAATCGAATCCAGAATGTATCCTCTACTGCCTACAATCCAGCGGCTAACGGGCTAGCAGAAGCCTTCAACAAAACCATTATAAAACTTCTCAAGAAGTTCGTGTCTTCAAACAAGCGCGATTGGAATGAGAAGCTCGGTGAATGTCTATGGGCCTATCGTACAACGGTCCGGACTCCAACAGGCAGTACGCCATTCTCTCTGGTTTATGGAAGCGAAGCAGTTCTTCCCCTAGAAATCCAGATTACTTCTCTTCGAGTAGCCTTAGCCAGCGAGCTAACTAACGAAGAAAGCTACCGTCTGCGACTCCAGGAGCTCGAAGCGCTAGACAAAAAATACTTGATAGCTCAGCAGGGCATTGAACTATACCAAGCACGCCTTTCCAGAGCCTTCAATAAAAAAAGTGAAGGAAAGGACTTTCCAAGTCAGCGATCTGGTCTTAGCAGTGAGAAGACCAATGGTCATGACGTACAAAACAAAAGAAAAATTCTAGCCTAAATGGGAAGGTCCCTTCATTATAGAATCAGTGTATTCTAATGGTGCATACCGACTAACCAAGCTTGATGGTGACTTGCTCATGATGCCTATCAACGGCAAGTTCCTGAAGAAATACTATGTGTAACCTTTTTTGTCACATGTGTTCAGTCATATAAATGTACAGTGCGATGTTTATATGATTCGAAAAAACCTATCTAACTATTATCCGTATTTCAAGAGTCTTGAATACGCCCTGGATAATATGTCCTTTAAAATTTTTCCAGTAGAATCATTCCCGTTTTTGACTCTGTCCAAATTCGATTTGACGAAAACAAGTCATGTCCCTATTACCTCTGAATTGTTTTCTGATAATTATTTCCCCAGTGGAATGATTAAATGTTTTGCCACGTCCATATAACCTTTGAGCAAAGCATTCATCAAGGATAATCACGTCCATATTACCTCTGAACTATCCACTCCCACCAAATGTTATATATCTTTTCATATCTATATTACCTCTGGTCAGATATAGAACATCCTCTGCTATTACGTCCATATTACCTCTACTAGCAGCTGCGTTCAACTTATTATCTATATATGAATAACTTGAATATAAAACGGATAATTGGTCCACATTAAAAATTTCCAGCAGAATACCCACCAGAAATATCCTTGCTATGTCCACATTACCTCTAGCACCGATATTTTAAAAAACCATATTCATTTCTGAAAAAGATTCTTTATTCTTTATGTCTATCAAGAGATGAAAAAAGGTACAAGAGCCGTGATGGCTAGAAAAAAAAAGAAGTTACAAAAATCTACGGGATACATAGACGATTTATGTTGTCCCTCAGAGCCGCAATTTCAGCCTCAGACTTCACGGTAGCTCGACGGCGCGCCTCTTCTTGACGAGCAGCTTCATCCTCGAAAAAGATTAGACACAGATGCTCTCCCTCCAACTTTGCCAGCTGTTCTTATAAACGGGCAGAAGTGGTGGCAGTCATGGCAGCCTGAGCCAAGTAATTCTCATGTTCAAACATCGTCGCCCTCAAGTCGGCTTCCAGCTGGGCGATCTCATTCTTGATCTGCACAATGTGATTATACTTCTCAGTGATCTGTACAGCCAGCCTGTTCTTCGAGGCAGCACGTGCCTCACTTGCAGCATTGAATTGGCCGAACTGGTCAGCCAGCTCACCAATCTATCGAACGAGGGTGTCCTTCCTAGCCTGGAAAGTAGCCTTCTCCTTCGTGAGAGCCTTGAGCAGAGCCTCATCCTCTGCACGGAATAGCGACATCGGGCTCTGCTGTTTGGTGCCCCAAAACCTGGCCACCTGACCCTCCAGGTCATTCAGAACTTTCCTCAGAGTATTGGCCAGCTCTTCATAGCCGACAATGCTCTCGAGGGCCGCCACTTGACATTCGGCAACAGCCTTCATAGGGCCGAAGGCAGCATTCCGATTCAGGACTCCAGGAAGCTTTACTTTCAGTACAGAGTAGAAAGCTTTGACGACTTCCTGGGCCATCTCCTCATCTTCGGTGGAGGTCGTCGGAGAGGAGGCTTAGAAAGTTTCTTCCACTTTAGGAAGAGATACTTGAAAAGAAGTCGAACCTGACAGAGAAAACAACATATACATCAGTAACCGAAAAGAAGGAGAAAAATGCAAAGGAATTATAATTTCGTACCTTCGGCTTGCTCAACTCCAGCCTGGACTGCACCATCAACCTTAATTTCAGGAAAACCAAGAGCAGGCCTAGACTGTTCAAGAAGAACAATATCAAGGCCCTGAACGGCATCAGGCCAAATATCTTCTATAATCTCAGTCGGAACAAGAGCAGATTTAGCAACAGCCCCCTCAGCAGGCTGCTCAACTTCTCCTTTTGTAGCCGATACTGGCTCACTAACAGCTCCCCCCACACCAGCAAAATTGGAGGAGCCAGAAACAACTACTGTCCCTTTTCCAATGATGGGGACTATATTTGCGAGGGGTTCTTGCTACTTGTCTACAAGGGAATATACAGTCGTGGTTAGCCTCACGAGGAGCACGCAAAATCGAAGTCGAAAAATCTTATCTGAAGAGAGGCGCAAAGGCAACGTACTCGCAAGAGGATGAACCGATTGGACTTGGTTTTTGTCCAGCTCTTTCATCGCACTTCCTATTGCAGACATATCTCCCACATTTATGTCGTAGGAGAAACTGATCTTCTGATCACCGTCATGGTCCGGGCCTCCACCCCGATCTTTCCGCTCAAGTTTTACAGCTGAAGAAGATCCGCCCTCATCCATCGGTCGGAGACGAGCAGGGGATACTGTCGTCACCTCCACCTCCTCAGACGAAGAGATATTTAGCTCAGCTGCAAATTCGGGGTCCTGTGCAAAGGACAAACGCAAGGGTGAGAAAGCTTCTAAAGGCTTGACCAGAACAGCTACAGAGTCTAGGAAGGGATCTACCTTCCAAGTGGCAACGGCCTGCAACACCGTCTACCGAGAAGACCTTCTGGGAGGAGGCGAGCCGACACCTACGTCCGCAACCTTCTTCCTACCCCGGGAAACAACCACAATCTTCCTTTTTGGCTGTGGCACCAGCTCGGTGGGAGCCTTTCTCTTATGAGGAACGGTAGGAAGAGGTTCTTCATGGCCCTCTCTCTGAATTGCTGTAATGATAGGCTCTTCAACAACAACTCTCTGTTGTGGCACTGCAGTTGGTTCAACTGTGGGCACGGCGCCTTCCTTTCTACTACTCTCCATTGCACGTGCTCATCCTATATCAGCGAGGGTAGGGGCAAGCTTGGTCCCCGATATAAAACTATGCTCACTGTCATACCGAGAAGGAAGGGTATTGACCTGAATATAGATCTTAGCAGCGGCAAAGAGCATGAGGGTGTTGGATTTATCTTCGGACAAGGTAAAACCTGCCCCTGTACATCCAGTATTATAGAAGCCCCATGCACGCACCCCGTCGATCAGACTCCCTATCGACTGAAGATGAGTACTGGGATTGCCCAAGCGAAGCTGGCTACAACCGAATTGCCGTACAAAGCGGCTTGGCAAGTAAGTTTCCAGGAAAGTGTGGTTCCTGTTCCTGATTACCAGATGGAAAGGCCTAATGGATTGGAGCCAACGAAATGCTCTAATAGAAAGGCTAGTAGTGAGTGCTCCCTCATCTACTAGGGTGTCTCACATACGACCACTACCAGATGGAGGCGATACTTTGAAGAATTCATAATTCTGCAGAAAACTCAAAGCCCTTCTGCAAGTAGGCACCCCTATAATGGTCCAATCTGTGTCTCTGAACCTCCGAATGAAGGCATCTCCGGCCAAAGAATCTGCCATCAGCCCGGCGTTCATCAATCTGGGATAGTACAGTATCAGCCACCCCATCAGATAGTGGAAAGGTAACTCAGTCCTAGTAAAGTCCTTCCTACCTCTGGATGTTATAGCATGCACAACAAAATGACGCAAACCCCGTTGGATGGCACAGACCATCGCAGAAAGAAATATAAGACGGCATCCAAAGCCAACCTTACGGTCGAAAGTATCATCCCCCGGCTGATTCTCTTAACAGACCCTGAACCGCTAGGGACTACACAGTCACGAAGCCATATCATCAAGAAAGCGGCAAGCACCGCCTTTTCTGACATCTTGAACTCGGCTTATCTGAAGAAATGATAAATCAGGGAATTTCCCTCAGGATCATCCCTATCTTCGGTATCCGCAGCCCCGTAATCTGTCATCAGTCGATCAATCTCAGAGATTGTCAAGGGCTTAGGCGATGAGAAGGAGACTGGATCATTCCCTCCTTCTCTGGTAAAAATTTAGTTGGTCCAAGACCTCGTATGCGGGATGGACCCCTCGGTCTTATCCTTCTTCGTAATATGGTAACAAATAAAAAAGTGACAAAGTTACTCTTTGTACACATTCATCATATCAGAGCTCTCCTTCTCCAAATCCAAGATCTCTGCATCACTTGGTACGTATTCTGCATACGGCTCCGCCCTCCAGGAAAGTTTGGATACCGCCTGCATCTCATGAAGAGCCAAACCCATCTTCCCGCCCGGAGTGAAGATGGTGCACGTATGATGGTTGTACAGCTCTACCAAGGACACGAACATCGGCCAGTTAACATTGATGCCATACTGAGTGGCCCTGACGGCATAAAGAAGACCGACAACTTTTTGGGTGGCCTCATAAGTCGAGAGCACCCATCCAGTAAGGTCACTCCAGAACGGAACAGAATGCCTCCAGCATTCCATCTGCATCTTTCCTTCCGGATATGACTCCTTCTTCGACAGCATCAAGTTGGAAAGAGTCTCAGCAGCATAGGGATGAAGATCGGTCGGGACATCGTTCAGTATAACACCCGGTTGTAGCCCCCTCACGGAGTAGGATGTGGAACCTGTAATGCCCCACTCCGCTCAAGGCATTTGGTTGGCTTATTGGATGGGATCAGAATATTGGACCGTGACTTATGTTGGGAATCAGGAGAATTGAGACTGATGCAGTCTTTCTTAGCTGGCTAGACAGAATGGGTATTAGAACGTGGCTCACTGGTGGAGCTACGCTTAGTGGAATTTTGGGTGAGTGGAACTGTCCTTGCTCCTCCTTACTCCTTCATGCTTAATAAATGAAGTATTGAAATGCTAGGAATTGTCCCTAAATGTCCCATGTTATAGTTGCTGAATAATAGAGATGCCTATGTTGAGAATTATTGAAATGTACAACACATTGAACTGCTAATATGACTTGAGGCTTGAGAATGAATTGATAACATTGCCCCTTATGCTTAATGCTGCTGAAACGATAAAACACTTGATTAATGAGATACCTTGTGAATGATAGAATAAGAAATGAACTGGTTGTGCTATCGACCCAATGAACTGAATGAAACACTAGAACCATGTACTCTCTCTATAACTGTTGCAAGAATATGAAATGCTGCCTGTCCCTTATAAGAAATAAATGAATGTTAAGTTCCTCTTAAGAAAGGAATGATATGAGATACGTTGCAATGAAGCAATGAATGAGAAGTGATAAAGCTGGGATCGTTGAGATCACCAAATGAAATAATGGTAATGATGAAATGAATAAGTCATTGAATATGACTAATGATGCACTGTTGCCTTTACTTTCCTTAATATATTTTATCATGCGATTATGTTCACAATCGAGTCGGACACGCATTCGTATGGTCATGGACAACTTGTATACAAGGTTTGAGTAATAATTTCCTCGAACGGTTCCTAGGGCCCTGGACACCGATTCGGCCTAGGAGAAAATAATGATGAGTGCTATGGGAGCACGGATAAGGCGGGGTGGCATAGAGGCTCGCCATCTACTATGCTGACCGCATTATCTTAAAATGAAATGAAATAAAAAGAGTCCATATGGTTTAACAACACCAGTGACCATGTAGTCGGGATGGATGCTAATGAATGTTTTGTGCAGGCAGAGTAAGTATATCGGATAACCTGTATTTGATGCAGGTACGAGAAGTCGGCTATCGGTAAGAAATCACATAATTGTGATATTGTATAAGTTGGTTTAACTTGCCTGCTTAACATGTTCAATTCAGTATGCTAGAAAGATGCCTTGCTATAAATAGTGCTCAAACATAACATCTATGCTAAATGATGCTTAAAGTGAGAATTGTCATAACATGTTTAAGATGTTAATGTTAACGATGCCTCAATGACGCCTTTGTATGATAACGCTAAGAATGCTAAAATGATATGTCCACATTAATGCTACTAAGAATATGTTTACATGCTTCACTCTGATTATTGCCCATGAACTGTAAACGGATGTTAGGCCCCAAGTAGAAAGATCACTCTAATAAATGCTTGCTTAAATGATCACTTTAATGTTGGTTTATGCGAGTGTGTCACGCCCCAGAACCAGAATACTGGAGAGCGGGGGCAGACATAGCCAGCTACGTATATGAGATGGATTCCATCTCGCTATACGGTCATGGCTGTCTAGAAACATGAGGGTTTATCTACAAGCCAACAGTCTCTTAAGGTCATGAACAAGCCTAGTGTCTCAATCACAAGCAAGTAAGTAAAAGTCACAAGATGTATGATCATTAAATATACAATAATAAGGCATCCCAAATATTACATATTCAGCTGATCATGAAGCTAGTCGTTACAAAATGTTAGGACTAGCAAGAGTTTAGTCATACATGATCAACCCTAGGATCTGTTAATCATGTTACAGCCCGTAGGCAGACAGTAAATAAAGTGCAATCGAGCTAAACAGGTGCTCGTCGGCTAAACGCCTCAAAAGAATATTTTTACAATAGAGTAGGAGAGCCAAAAATAACCCACTCGTTGCCAGGGTTCCGTCTAGTGGCCACCATCTGGCTGGAAAGTCGATAGATCCTCTGGAGCTGCTCCGAAATCTGGCCACACAAAACCAGCTGGGTCAGACCCCAGAAAGAGCAAGTGCCACAAAGGAAGCTTCACTTAAGAACTAAAAACCAGCAATCAGCACAAGATATAAATAAAAGTAAGAACTGGAAATAAAGAAAATACACCAGGATGATATACGACGAGATAACCATGGGACTATTCAGATAACCAGGTTACAACCCGTAAACCAAACAAGGACCGGGGTTGTAACCCTTCGTCTGAACAGAACTTGGAATTCTCACCATTTATCAGAAAAATAAATACAAGTATTCTGGTCATTCAATAATCTGGAACAGGATTCAGGACAAGACTAGACTGGGTAGACTCCGTCTAATCACTACACGGCCAAGCAAGAATTACGGCTTGATACATTAGAGTTGAATTCAGGTGGGTACATCGTCCAGGAAACGAATGTACCCTTAGGTAGCTTGAAGGGTGCAACACATGACAGTGTGCTGGAAATGTGCCCTACTCGACGGCAGGCTACAGATCCCAAGGCGTGCCCAGGTAACAGGATTGCCTGTAGCTGGGAAATCTCTTCATGACTAATGTATTAATCTAGTTATTAGTCTTTAGTTCATTTCAATAGGTACTCCTGACCGTGGTACTCAGGAGTCCCATCCTAGACATGATGCAAGACAGGACTGGTTTATTTATACAAGCACAATCACCCACGGTGTCCAGGTTAATTATACAAGTCATGTCATGTCAGGTAGCCGTCGTAACGGCTATTCGAGATAATCATGTCAGGTTATCAGGTCAAGTGTACTAGTCAGGAGTGCGCCACGATGGGCCACTATCAGGTCATGTCATGTTACTCATGTCAGGAGTGCACCACTACGGGTCACTATCGTGTCAGGCTCAGTTATCAATTCCAAACATATCAAGTAAATTCGTGATTATCAAGTTCAGGACAAAAGGCATAAGAATATAAAATGGACGTTAAATATCTAATAAAATATCAATATACAGGGCTATAGAAGATCAAGGGTAATCAGGCTACGCTCAAGCCAGGCTACGCTCAGGCTAGCGTACGCTCAGGACTGCGTACCAAAGGATCCATACACTTCCAATGGGAAGCGTACGCAAGGGTCAGCGTACACAAGGGCACGCTCAAGCTACAGGTCAGCGTACGCTCAAGCTAGCGTACGCTCAAGACTGCGTACGCTCGAGCTAGCGTACGAAAGGGCCAGCGTACGCCTTGCTCGCCTAAGCTAGCGTACCAAGGCACGCGTACGCTCAAGCTAGCGTACGCTCAAGACACACTGCCAACAGGCAGCGTATTAAGGTGAGCGTACGCTCACTAAAGAGCAGCGTACGAAAGCTCGCGTATGCTCGCTAAACAGCAGCGTACGAAGGCTAGCGTACGCTCGCTAAAGAGCAGCGTACGAAGGCTAGCGTACGCTCGCTAAACAGCAGCGTACGAAGGCTAGCGTACGCTCGCTAAAGAGCAGCGTACGAAGACTAGCGTACGCTCGCTAAAGAGCAGCGTACGACTCAGCGGCGTAAGCTAAAAAGCTAGCTCACTGTTCATTGTCTTCTCCAAATGGCAAGAACAGCAAAAACTCTAAAGTTGAATCTAAGCTTCAATTATCCATATCTTGGTCAAAACAAGTCCGAATCCAACTTTCCAAAGGTCAAAATTGGGTAGAAAGAAATTCTCTACAACATGAAACCATCGAAACTTGAAAACAAAGAAGTTTGATAGATCAAAACCACCAAAATCTGAAAATAACTAATTTCTAGATCTACAAGAAATAAAGCCTCAAAATGGAAAATGACAAGTTCTAATGTGGTTTAGAATCATGAGGAGAAGCTAATGAAACCATCAAAAGAAGTTCTCTTGTGGAAGCAAGTTGCACTTGCCTATGGTGTTCTTGGTTGGTGGAGAAGAGAAATGGTGGGGGAAGGAGAAGATGAGTTATGAAGAGAGAGAATGAAGGAATGGATTAATAAAGGGGTTGGTGGTAGTAGGTAGGGGGTTCACCATATAAAACCAAACCCAAACCCACACAAACCGAACCGAACCAAGCCAACCCAACCAAGAATAAACAAGCCAAGCCAAACCAAGGAGATATGCAAATACAAGATAAAATACGTATACGTATTCCAAATACGTAATACGAACAACAGGCATTACAACTCTACTTACCTTAAAAGAATTCTGTCCTCGGAATTTAATTAAGAGGCTAGAGGGACAAGAACAAGCTACACTATTCACAGGCAATTATACTAGGCAATCAATCAATCATGCAAGCAAGAAATTGATGGCATGAGGCATAAGAAAGACATTATACCTCACGAGTCAAACAAGTCGGGATATCGTGATCGGATATCATCCTCACGCTCCCACGTTGACTCCCCCAAAGAGTGATGACCCCAAGCAACTCGGACTAACTTGATAGTCTTGTTCTTGAGGATCTTCTCTCTTCGATCCAATATAGACACGGGCCTCTCCTTATACGAAAGGTTGGTACCAACAACCAATTCCAAATGATCCAGGATGTGGCTCGGTTCCGGGATGTACTGTCGTAATTGGAATACATGGAACACGTCATGCACCTCGCTTAGCAACGGTGGAAGAGCGAGACGATAGGATACATCTCTTACTCACTCCAGAATGTCAAACGGTCCTATATACCTAGGACTAAGCTTGCCCCGTACGCCGAAACGAATGACGCCACGGTTAGGCAAAATCCTCAGGAATACATGATCACCGACCGAGAACTCGAGAGGGCGCCGATGAGAATCGGCCCAATGGTGCTGGCGATCTTGGGCAAATCGAAGATGGTCTCTGACTCGCCTGACCACTTCAGCGGTCTGAGCAATCATTTCTGGACCAAGCATCTGCCTCTCTCCAATATCATCCCAGGCTAACGGAGATCTGCACTTCCTGCCATACAGTGCCTCGAACGGTGACATCTGGATACTGGCCTGGAAACTATTGTTGTATGAGAATTCCACCAGGTGCAAATGATCTTCCCATGAACCACCAAAGTCAAGTGTGCAAGACCGCAACATGTCTTCAAGAGTCTGGATTGTGCGCTCTGACTGGCCATCTGTCTGCGGGTGGTATGCCGAACTGAACTGGAGATGAGTCCCCAAACTCTCTTGTAAGCTACGCCAAAAGCGCGATATAAATCTTGAATCTCGGTCTGAGGTGATACTGACTGGCACTCCGTGCAATCTGACAATCTGCCTGAGGTACATCTCCGCTAGCTGAGCCGTCGACTGACCAACTCTAAACGGGAAAAAGTGCGCTACCTTGGTAAGCCTATCCACAATGACCCAAATACCATCTCTACTAGCTGGGGATCTAGGTAATCCAGTCACGAAATCCATGGTCACATGCTCCCACTTCCATTCTGGAATCGGTAAGGGCTGAAGAAGTCCAGCCGGTCTCTGATGTTCGGCCTTAACCTGTTGGCAAACCAAACACCGAGAGACAAACTGAGCTATCTCCCGCTTCATGCCATTCCACCAGAAGTGCTGACAGATATCACGGTACATCTTCGTACTGCCAGGATGGATGGAATACTGAGAACTGTGCACCTCTGACATGATCTCCTGTCTGATATCTCCACTGGGTACACAAAGACGCTTACCATGCCTAAGTGTACCATCCTCATGAATACATAACTCTGGTCTTCGTCCTGCTTCACACTCTGCTCTGAGTCGCTGAAGCTTGGAATCTGCCGACTGCGCCATCCGGATCCTCTTGACTATAGTGGACTGAACTTGCATACTGGCCATCAATGCCACACTGGAAGGGAGAACAACTTCTATACCCATCTTCTGAAGATCTGCTAACAGCTCTGGTTGCGTTGTTAGAAAATAAACTCCCGCTCTCCTGCTCAATGCGTCCGCAACAACATTGGCCTTCCCAGGATGATACTACAGGTGGACATCATAATCCACAAGAAGCTCTAGCCACCTCCTCTGACGCATATTAAGATCCTTCTAGGTGAAAACATACTTCAGGCTCTTGTGGTCGGTGAAAATCTCCACCCTGTCTCCATACAAGTAGTGCCTCCACAACTTAAGTGTAAACACCACTGCTGCCAGCTCCAAGTCATGGGTTGGGTAATTCCTCTCATGATCACGAAGTTGTCGTGACGCATAAGCTATTACCTTTCCATGCTGCATCAGAACACATCCTAAACCTCTGTCTGAAGCATCACAATACACTGAAAATCCTCCGGTTCCATCTGGAAGCGTGAGAATAGGAGCTGTTATCAGGCCTCGCTTCAACTGCTCAAAAGAACTCTGACACTCTGCTGTCCAACCAAACTGTGCATCCTTGCGGGTCAACTGCGTCAATGGCGCTGAAATTCGAGCAAAATCCGAAACAAACCGCCGGTAGTAGCCGGCCAATCCAAAAAAACTACGAACCTCTGCAACTGTGCTGGGCACTGGCCATGACTCAATAGCCACAATCTTCTGGGGATCCACTTCTACTCCTCCTAGAGTGATAATATGACCCAAGTATGAAATGCGATCGAACCAGAACTCGCATTTACTGAACTTGGCATATAACTGGTGCTCTCTGAGGATCTGAAGAACTATATGGAGGTGCTGCTCATGTTCCGCTTCACTCTTGCTGTAGACCAGAATGTCATCCAAGAACACAATCACAAACTGATCCAAGTAAGGCATGAAGATGCGATTTATGAGGTCCATGAATACTGCCGGCGCATTGGTTGCTCCAAAAGGCATAACAAGGAACTCCCAATGCCCATATCTTGATCTAAAAGCTGTCTTCGGGATGTCCTGCTCTCTGACTCTGATCTGATGATAACCTGAGCGCAAGTCAATCTTCGAGAATACTGAAGCCCCCTTGAGTTGATCAAATAAGTCATCTATCCTCGGAAGAGGGTATCTGTTCTTGATTATCACAGAGTTCAAGGTACGATAATTAACACATAACCTAGACGTACCATCCTTCTTTTTCACAAGAAGCATCGGGGCTCCCCAAGGTGATCCACTAGCACGAATGAATCCTTGGTTCTGAGTTCTTCAATCATCTTGTACAATTTCTCCAACTCTGACGGCGCCATCCTGTAGACTCTCTCTGATACTGGGGCTGTCCCGGGAATCAAGTCTATAGTGAACTCGATCTTCCGCTCCGGAAGCATACCTGGAAGTTCTTCTGGGAAAACATCTGGAAACTCCTCGACTATCCTGGGCAACTGAACTGCTGCTACTGCCATCCGCAATACTGGAGGAGATGACTCAACTTCGCCTCGGGAGAAAGAAAACTCCGGCTCGCCTGGAATACTAAAAACAACCCTGCCAATGTGGCAGTCTATCCTAGCATACTGGTTCCTCAACCAATCCATCCCTAGGACCACATCATAATCGGCCATCGGGAACTCTATCAATCTAGCGGGGAATTCTCTACCGCTAACTACGACCCGACACGAGGAAAACACTCTATCTAATCCCACAAGTCCGTTACCAGTAAGTATATTAAGCCTTACTGATAATGACTCGGGCTCCAATCCTACCCGTGTCGCGAATCGTGCAGACATAAATGAATGCGATGCACCAGAATCAAATAAAGCTGAAGCTGGAAAGGAGTTGACGAGAATAGTACCTGCCACTACCTCTCCTGGTGCCAATCCTTCCTCCACGGTCATCACCATAGCCTGATCGTGCCCTCGGGGTGCTAGTCCCCTCTGCTGAAATCCTTGCTGCCTGCTCTGACTCTGGGCTTGGACTTGTGCATACTGCTGGTGGTTCTGCTGCTGGAACACTTGGGTCTGAGGCGGCAAGGGCCTCGACAATGGATACTGCTGCTGCTGGACCGGAGTTGGTCCTCTCACCGAAGAGCTAGAAAGGTTGGACGATGATGAACCACCCCTATTTGGGCAGGATCCAATCCTATGGTCTGGTGCTCCACAAGCCAGACACAATCCTTGTGCCCTGCGACATTCTGCCACCACATGGCCTGGCTTCCCACAATGAGAACAACCCACTGCGGAAGATTGCTTCTGCTTCTGCTGCTACTGCTGAGGGTGCGTCGGAGTTGAATGCGGAACCGACGTCACTGAGGCTGCTCGCCTCGGAGCCCCAATAGTCAAGGCCCTGGCTGCCGGGGCTGGTGCTGAAGACTGATTCATCTGGCCGTGAGATCTCTTTCGACCCCCGGCCCTATCCACAATCCTCTGGAAGGTATACTCATGCCTCCGGGCTGCTCTCAAGACTGCATCAAAAGTCTGATGCTCAAACTGCTCGACTGCCAACAAGATCTCCAAGTGAAGTCCCTGCTGGAACCGCTGGGCTCTATCATACTCGGTTGCCACCAAGGTGGGAGCAAACCGACTGAGTCTGGAAAACTCGGCCGCATATCCGTCGACCGTCCTGCCTCCTTGCTTCAGATTGGTAAACCTCGTCTGCAGATCATACCGAGCCACGGCATCAAAATACTTGGTCTGGAATCTCTCTCTGAATACTGTCCAAGCAATGGGTGCTGCTAATCCAACGGCCTGCGCTGCCCACCAGCTGCGGGCAAGATCTAACAACTGCAGGCGCACAACGGCCACCTTCTCGTTCTCTGGGGTCCTGGCTGCTTCTAGAATCACTTCTGTATCCAGAAGCCATGCATCTGCCGCGATAGCATCTTCACTACCGTCGAAGAATGGAGGGTTCAAGCGCTTGAAGCTGTTGGCCGCGTTGTTACCCTGATGACCACCCCGGGTCAAAGCATCCGTCACTGCCTGTTGTAAGGCGTCTCTACGACGATCTTGGGAAGCTATCAAGGTCCTGACGGGTCTCGCCAAAGTGCCATCATCAGGTTCTACAGGTTGAACTGGCTGGACAGGTGGCACTCCGCCAGAAAGCACGACTCTGGAGGCTACTCCGGAATGCTGGGCTTGATCTCCAGGTGGCTGCTGGTCCGCGGGAGGTACTCTGCCTTGCTGATCGGCCGGGTCAGGTACTATGCTGCTGAAGAAGGCGACATAGGAAACAATAAGGAAGGACCAGGACAGATCAACGATACAAGCATATGATCAGGACAAGAATCCAGGGATTTAGAAGATACGAACAGAGATCAAGGACGAATACTGATTGAGACATCTATTCGGTAAACCCTCACATATCTTGATTTACAAGACCTGCATGGGCCACCACTTAAACCATGTCACGCTCCAGAACCAGAATACTGGAGAGCGGGGGCAGACATAGCCAGCTACGTATATGAAATGGATTCCATCTCGCTATACGGTCACGGCTGTCTAGAAACATGAGGGTTTATCTACAAGCCAACAGTCTCTTAAGGTCATGAACAAGCCTAGTGTCTCAATCACAAGCAAGTAAGTAAAAGTCACAAGATGTATGATCATTAAATATACAATAATAAGGCATCCCAAATATTACATATTCAGCTGATCATGAAGCTAGTCGTTACAAAATGTTAGGACTAGCAAGAGTTTAGTCATACATGATCAACCCTAGGATCTGTTAATCATGTTACAGCCCGTAGGTAGACAGTAAATAAAGTGCAATCGAGCTAAACAGGTGCTCGTCGGCTAAACGCCTCAAAAGAATATTTTTACAATAGAGTGGGAGAGCCAAAAATAACCCACTCGTTGCCAGGGTTCCGTCTAGTAGCCACCATCTGGCTGGAAAGTCGGTAGATCCTCTGGAGCTGCTCCGAAATTTGGCCACACAAAACCAGCTGGGTCAGACCCCAGAAAGAGCAAGTGCCACAAAGGAAGCTTCATTTAAGAACTAAAAACCAGCAATCAGCACAAGATATAAATAAAAGTAAGAACTGGAAATAAAGAAAATACACCAGGATGATATACGACGAGATAACCATGGGACTATTCAGATAACCAGGTTACAACCCGTAAACCAAACAAGGACCGGGGTTGTAACCCTTCGTCTGAACAGAACTTGGAATTCTCACCATTTATTGGAAAAATAAATACAAGCATTCTGGTCATTCAATAATCTGGAACAGGATTCAGGGCAAGACTAGACTGGTTAGACTCCGTCCAATAACTACACGGCCAAGCAAGAATTACGGCTTGATACATTAACTAACTAGGGTTGTCACAAGCCTAATTACTAACAAGATGCAGTAAGATTATTCCAAAGCCACAAGCCCTGCAGACCATCCAGGTTACCCGGGTTAAAAGATTAGAGTTGAATTCAGGTGGGTACATCGTCCAGGAAACGAATGTACCCTTAGGTAGCTTGAAGGGTGCAACACATGACAGTATGCTGGAAATGTGCCCTACTCGACGGCAGGCTACAGATCCCAAGGCGTGCCCAGGTAACGGGATTGCCTGTAGCTAGGAAATCTCTTCATGACTAATGTATTAATCTAGTTATTAGTCCTTAGTTCATTTCAATAGGTACTCCTGACCGTGGTACTCAGGAGTCCCATCCTAGACATGATGCAAGACAGGACTAGTTTATTTATACAAGCACAATCACCCACGGTGTCCAGGTTAATTATACAAGTCATGTCATGTCAGGTAGCCGTCGTAACGGCTATTCGAGATAATCATGTCAGGTTATCAGGTCAAGTGTACTAGTCAGGAGTGCACCACGACGGGCCACTATCAGGTCATGTCATGTTACTCATGTCAGGAGTGCACCACTACGGGTCACTATCGTGTCAGGCTCAAGCTTGAAGGCAAGCGTACGCTCAGGACTGCGTACCAAAGGATCCATACACTTCCAATAGGAAGCGTACGCAAGGGTCAGCGTACACAAGGGCACGCTCAAGCTACAGGTCAGCGTACGCTCAAGCTAGCGTACGCTCAAGACTGCGTACGCTCGAGCTAGCGTACGAAAGGGCCAGCGTACGCCTTGCTCGCCTAAGCTAGCGTACCAAGGCACGCGTACGCTCAAGCTAGCGTACGCTCAAGACACACTGCCAACAGGTGGCGTATTAAGGTGAGCGTACGCTCACTAAAGAGCAGCATACGAAAGCTAGCGTACGCTCGCTAAACAGCAGCGTACGAAGGCTAGCGTACGCTTGCTAAACAGCAGCGTACGAAGGCTAGCGTACGTACGCTCGCTAAAGAGCAGCGTACGAAGGCTAGCGTACGCTCGCTAAAGAGCAGCGTACGAAGGCTAGCGTACGCTCGCTAAAGAGCAGCGTACGAAGGCTAGCGTACGCTCGCTAAAGAGCAGCGTACGAAGGCTAGCGTACGCTCGCTAAAGAGCTGCGTACGAAGGCTAGCGTACGCTCACTAAACAGTAGCGTACGACTCAGCGGCGTAAGCTAAAAAGCTAGCTCACTGTTCATTGTCTTCTCCAAATGGCAAGAATAGCAAGAACTCTAAAGTTGAATCTAAGCTTCAATTGTCCATATCTTGGTCAAAACAAGTCCGAATCCAACTTTCCAAAGGTCAAAATTGGGTAGAAAGAAATTCTCTACAACATGAAACTATCGAAACTTGAAAACAAAGAAGTTTGATAGATCAAAACCACCAAAATCCAAAAATAACTAATTTCTAGATCTACAATAAATAAAGCCTCAAAATGGAAAATGACAAGTTCTAATGTGGTTTAGAATCATGAGGAGAAGCTAATGAAACCATCAAAAGAAGTTCTCTTATGGAAGCAAGTTGCACTTGCCTATGGTGTTCTTGGTTGGTGGAGAAGAGTAATGGTGGGGGAAGGAGAAGATGAGTTATGAAGAGAGAGAATGAAGGAATGGATTAATAAAGGGGTTGGTGGTAGTAGGTAGGGGGTTCACCATATAAAACCAAACCCAAACCCACACAAACCGAACCGAACCAAGCCAACCCAACCAAGAATAAACAAGCCAAGCCAAACCAAGGAGATATGCAAATACAAGAAAAAATACGTATACGTATTCCAAATACGTAATACGAACAACAGGCATTACAGAGTGGGTTGGATTCTGCTCGACAGAACATAGATGATGTGCTGACCCACGTTTGTGGGCAGGTGCTCGTGCTTGGAATGTTCTACACACGAAGATTGACTTGATTGGTCCCGCGGCATCGAAGATTTGTTGGGCATACAGAAGCTCTTCTTGCACAAGATGAAGTCTTCTGTTTATAAAGGGCATAATGTATGGAACATTGTAATCAGTTGTACCAGTGAGATTGTAAGCCAAGTCGGTATATCGAGTTATAATCCAATGTATCCAAGTATCAATTATAAGCTGTATAGCATTGTTCAGTTGGTTTTTAATATAAAGTGAGATATGTTGTAAACATTGTACTTCAATACAAGTCTTGTACTCTTCTTTAATTATCAATAAAGAGGATATAGTTCTATATATCTCTGTGTGACTTCGAGTTATTCTTTTGTCTCCGCTGCCAGAAAGAAGTGATGTACTTCTATTCAATAAGTAAGATTGTCCTCACTAACTTCAATTTGTCTGCTTCTGCCGCTGCAATGTGTTCCTATTTGAAGAATTATCACCTACGTACCATCTTTGCCTTGTACAAGTGCAATACCAGACTTGTACGGTATCACGCCCAAGCGAGGACGATCGATTCCAAGAGATAAAATATGTCAATAAATGACTCTACGAATCGGGGCATGACAAATTGGTATCAGAGCACGGCTTTACGTCCTTGGTCTCTTCTTTGATTTATTCCAAATCAAAGTTGCATCGATGATTAACTAAAGTTGCTTCAGCGATCACTCAATGTTGCTTTCGCGATTAAATCAAAGATTGCTTCCGCGATTATGCTATTGTTGTTCGGTAATCATCTTTATGTTATTTGTGCTTGAAAGTTCGTTGACCCTCTTGGCTGCTCACTGGATGTTCCATACAATAAGTCTATATACATTGTGATGCCCCTAAATAAATGATTGTTGTTGGTTTGGACACAAATAACCCAACAATGACTTGATGCCATAGTATGCTATATTGTGAATGCTGTTTAGAATATGGGAATAAAGGAAATGGCTACATATGCTGCAACAAGTTGAGAATTGCATGTGATATTAGAAAAGAATTGGGAATAAAATAATTGATGGATGAGTTCAACAGAATTGGTGAATTGACTCATGCGTACTGGCTACTGCTTTCTAGACCCTAAGAATGTTGGTTTGTGATATTGAGATTCCGAGATGTTGGTTGAGTATTGTGACCATTATAGATCATAAATGTCCAGAATAGATTGAGTTGGTATTGTTTAAGGATGGCTTCGTTTCTGAGTGGTATATTGCCTCTACCACCTCAGAACGAGATGTATATTGACCCTTTCCATAGGATAGCAATGAGACTATCCGTGGGTACTGGGTAGTGCCGAGACTTAGCTGGGAGTCATGTATTGTTGCTAGATGACTCGAGTGTTCCCTGACGATGATGCTATGTTGGGTAGCGAGATTCTAGAAATGGTAACGGTTGGCTTGGTTAGAAATTGTTAGTCGAGTGATGACTCAGACTAATAAGACAGTTAATATGTTATGGGTAAATTGATTTGGCTAGAGAATGTTGTGGCTAAGAAAATTTGAATGTCGACTTCGGTTGGTTGGATGCAAATCAAATATGGCTAATACAAAGTTGGTTACTAAGCTGAAAGTTGGAAAATATTGTCGGTGAATCAAAGGAATATTAGAGACCTGTGCTTTGACCCTAAGGTGTAATAGATGTTAATCCATCTTGATCACCAAAGGATAGTTGTTGCCTATGTGCATGTATGCTGAGGAATTTAATGGGATTAGAAAAGTAACAAGTAGCCACTTTGACTATTGTGTTGCCTAGAAGATGGTTAAGTGATACATAAATTGTCAGATTGAATGGATGAACTATTTGACCATTGCTGCATGAGATTTAAGAATACCCGTAAGATAGTTTGTTGATTGAGAAACGAATGGGATTGAGAAATTTCAAACGTGTTGGATAATGTCGGTATAGGTGATCGTTGGTTGGGATATAGATTGTTGGCTTATGACTTAGTGGTGTGACTCTGTCATACGTACTGAATAGTATGATTCTATAGTTATGTTAAGACTATCGGAATCGATGACTCTTGAATAGTTAGCCTTGGCTTATGGGTTCATGTGAGTACAAAGGAATTTGGAATAGAAATTGAATCATTGGAAATTTACTTGATGGATTATTAGAACGATAAGAATCGTATGTCGGATTGGGAATTGACCGTAATATTGATAGATCGATCTTAGTCGATCGTTGGGTAAGTCTAGAGTGAGCCTCTGTGGGAATTAGTTCCTTGAGGAAGACACTAGATAGATAGACTTGACCCTTGAAACCGTGGGCTGTATGACCAATTGTTGGCATAGCCAACAATGGCGATTAGTTATTCGGACTGAGTTAAAACCCATAGGTTTGGGTAGAGTTCCTTAGAACTGTTGGTTGCTTGTTGGCCTTAAGAATAAGAAACTAGTATAGCCCTAGTAGCCGTCCACTCTAGGAAAGTCACCTGAATGATTAAGTTTAGCTGTCAGTGTAGCTAACCTTAGGGACTGACTGAATAATAGGTGACCATTGGAGACCCATAGGATGACCTTGTGGCATTGAATGAGAGACAGTGATAATAAGTATTGACCTAAGGGAATGCATGCTTCAACTTGTGCCTTAAGAGATGTTTGACCCTGGAGGATTATATGTCGTCCATAAGTGGGAATTGCAATCGTAAGGTAAGACTTGAGTGTACCTATAGTCGGGTAGCTAAGTTAACCTTGACTGTTGCATAGAATTATACCCTGACTCGGGTAATCGATAGTGGGTGACGTCGGATTGTATCTTTTAGAAAAGATGAATTGCCTCGGTGAGAAATATTGTTGGATTCAGAAAGGAATGTGATTGCATGTTGTGAACTCTTGATTCGATTGGCTCTAAGTTAGACCCTTGATCGAATGTTAGAAATATTATGCTTGGGTATAGAGCTTAACCAAGTTGTCCCTGATATTAAATATTGTGGCCGGGAAGTTACTGATTGTGGCAAAGTAAATAAAGTGATAAGTCAATTGAAAGGATGCTAAGTCGGATTTAGAAAAGAGAGTTATATCATGGCTGATCGAATCGACTAACATAGAAGTTAGCTGAAGTACATATGTTTTGGGGACGCCTAAAATATGTGTATGGATCCAGCCGAAGTGATTGGTTGCGACTGAGATAATATTATGGAAAGAATTTATCGCACTATCGAGGACTTTAGCTGAAATATATATGTTTTGGGGACGCCTAAAATACGTGTATGGATCCAAATGAAGTGATGTATTACGACCAAGATAGAATGTAAGGAAAATATTGGTGAATCAATGAGAAGTTACAAGTAATTGAAAAAGAGATAGACAGATCGAATTGTTGATGGATTTAAATGGTACAGTTGGATAGCTATTTTAAGATGATCGAGTGGGCTGAAATGAATATGATTTGAAGCTGAATGAGTAAACTCATGGTGATTAAGTGAATCTTGTAGAAGACTTGTTTCCTTAAGTTTCGAGGACGAAACTTTTTCTGAGTGGTATATTATGTAATGCCCCACTCCGCTCAAGGCATTTGGTTGGCTTATTGGATGGGATCAGAATATTGGACCGTGACTTATGTTGGGAATCAGGAGAATTGAGACTGATGCAGTCTCTCTTAGCTGGCTAGACGGAATGGGTATTGGAACGTGGCTCGCTAGTGGAGCTACGCTTAGTGGAATTTTGGGTGAGTGGAACTGTCCTTCCTCCTCCTTACTCCTTCATGCTTAATAAATGAAGTATTGAAATGCTAGAAATTGTCCCTAAATGTCCCATGTTATAGTTGCTGAATAATAGAGATGCCTATATTGAGAATTATTGAAATGTACAACACATTGAACTGCTAATGTGACTTGAGGCTTGAGAATGAATTGATAACATTGCCCCTTATGCTTAATGCTGCTGAAACGATAAAACACTTGATTAATGAGATGTCTTGTGAATGATAGAATAAGAAATGAACTGGCTGTGCTATCGACCCAATGAACTGAATGAAACACTAGAACCATGTACTCTCTCTATAACTGTTGCAAGAATATGAAATGCTGCCTGTCCCTTATAAGAAATGAATGAATGTTAAGTTCCTCTTAAGAAAGGAATGATATGAGATTCGTTGCAATGAAGCAATGAATGAGAAATGATAAAGCTGGGATCGTTGAGATCACCAAATGAAATGATGGTAATGATGAAAATAAATAAGTCATTAATATGACTAATGATGCACTGTTGCCTTTACTTTCCTTAATATATTTTACCATGCGATTATGTTCACAATCGAGTCGGACACGCATTCGCATGGTCATGGACAACTTGTATACAAGGTTTTAGTAATAATTTCCTCGAACGGTTCCTAGGGCCCTGGGGACCGATTCGACCTAGGAGAAAATAATGATGAGTGCTATGGGAGCACGGATAAGGCAGGGTGGCATAGAGGCTCGCCATCTACTATGCTGACCACATTATCTTAAAATAAAATGAAATGAAAAGAGTCCATATGGTTTAACAACACCAGTGACCATGTAGTCGGGATGCATGCTAATGAATGTTTTGTGCAGGCAGAGTAAGTATATCGGATAACCTGTATTTGATGCAGGTACGAGAAGTCGGCTATCGGTAAGAAATCACATAATTGTGATATTGTATAAGTTGGTTTAACTTGCCTGCTTAACATGTTCAATTCAGTATGCTAGAAAGATGCCTTGCTATAAATAGTGCTCAAACATAACATATATGCTAAATGATGCTTAAAGTGAGAATTGTCATAACATGTTTAAGATGTTAATATTAACGATGCCTCAATGACGCCTTTGCATAATAACGCCAAGAATGCTAAAATGATATGTCCACATGAATGCTACTAAGAATATGTTTACATGCTTCACTCTGATTATTGCCCATGAACTGTAAACGGATGTTAGGCCCCAAGCAGAAAGATCACTCTAATAAATGCTTGCTTAAATGATCACTTTAATGTTGGTTTATGCGAGTGGGTTGGATTCTGTTCGCCAGTACATAGATGTGTTGACCCACGTTTTATGGGCAGGTGCTCGTGCTTGGAATGTTCTACACACGAAGATTGGCTTGATTGGTCCCGCGGCATCGAAGATTTGTTGGGCATACAGAAGCTCTTCTTGCACAAGTTGAAGTCTTCTGTTTATAAAGGGCATAATGTATGGAACATTGTAATCAGTTGTACCAATGAGATTGTAAGCCAAGTCGGTATATTGAGTTGTAATCCAATGTATCCAAGTATCAATTGTAAGCTGTATAGCATTATTCAGTTGGTTTTCAATGTAAAGTGAGATGTGTTGTAAATATTGTACTTCAATACAAGTCTTGTACTCTTCTTCAATTATCAATAAAGAGGATATAGTTCTATATACTCTGTGTGACTTCGAGTTATTCTTTTGTCTCTGCTGCCAGAAAGAAGTGATATACTTCTATTCAATGAGTAAGATTGTCCTCACTAACTTCAATTTGTCTGCTTCTGTCGCTGCAATGTGTTCCTATTTGAAGAATTATCACCTACGTACCATTTTCCTTGTACAAGTGCTATACCAGACTTGTACGGCATCACGCCCAAGCGAGGACGATCGATTCCAAGAGATAAAATATGTCAATAAATGACTCTACGAATCGGGGCGTGACAGAACCCTTGACACACTTGAATGTGTCCTTCTTCCGGTCACCAAAGTTGAACTGGATCCTGCCAGAAACAACCCCAGGCAGTTCAGGAGTCAGGTCCCATTTCATTTGCCTCTGCACAGCTAGATCAACAAACGTCGATAGAAGGTATTGGCGCTTCATCGATGGCAGCCCTATTCTTTGGTCATTCAACGTAACTACCAAAGAATCTTCCAGACATATCGTCGTGTCGTCCTCAAATCCTATGCTATCACCAAATAGGAAGTACAGATTCTTCCAACAGTACGACCCTCCGAGCTTCTCATCATTTATCATCTGCTTCAGAAAGGTTTCTCCTGTTTAATTATGGCGATCGACCGTCACGTAGGTTGGTTATGACTGATCTTTGCCTGAACATTGCAGACCATGTTGGTTATAAGGCTCGTGCCGAGAACGTGGCAAGCAGAACTGAAAGGGATACCGCTAAGCTCCGGGACAAACATATTTACTGCAAGGATAGAAAGAAAGTCAGACTCAAAAAACTGCAAGAAAAACTAAGTCCTAAAAAGCTTTTATGCGCCCAAAGGGCTATGCGCCCAAAGGAATATGCGCCCAAAACAAACATGTGGGCGTATAACACACGAACAGTACGTGGGTACATAACATGCCACAGTTAGAGGGTGCATAACATGGCAACACGTGGGCGTATAGCACACCACAGTGTTGGCACATGACTTCTGTGGGCGCATAATGATGCTCACAGAAGTATATTGCCTTAGGCGCAAGCCCTAGGCAGAATGAAAGTCTGAATATCTCAAATTAATGCTCGAGACTTTGTTTTTTGAAGCTTGCCCTCACCCAGAATCGTGTCCTGGACTGCCGTGGACGCTGCCGCGGGAGGAGAGCCTCTCGGCGCAGCCCCTTTGCCCTTCGCGGATCTCTTGGCGACCTTAGAAGACATGATTCTCAAAGAAAGAAGATGAAGAGTTTCTGAAAAATTCTATGAGAAGGGAATAATGAGCTTCTCTCCTTCCGGGACTATTTATAGGCACAGGCCACTTCTTATACACCCACTAGCTTTATGCGTCTATGCGCCCATTGCGCAGTATGCACCACAATGGCCTATGCGCCCACGTGAAGAACCAGCCCCTTGCACACTATGCGACTGCCACTTGCTGACGTGGACAACGTATGAAGGATTGACCGCTTCAAATTCTACTTCGATGAATCTGTCAGTTCAAATTTCGAGGAAGATCTTAACAGTCGTATCTCTCTGATAGGCTGGCCAAATACTATGCACCCAAGGGAGAGCCGTGCTATGTGCCCATTGCATCACGAGAAGACGATCCATGTTTCTTTCAAAGTATTTCGAACTCGTTCAAGTATCGAAAACTTTGAAGGAGGTTTTGTAGAAGCATAAAAAAATTTCAGCAATGAAGCCTCATGCGCCCAAGCCAGTGAAGCTCTATGCGCCCAGCCAGTGAAGCTCTATGCACCCAGCCAGTTCTCTATGCGCCCAGCCAGTGAAGCTCCATGCGTCCAGCCAGTGAATCTCCATGCGCCCAAGACTAGCTTCCCCAAAAGGAGGGAGCATAGCCTGAGATATGGCTATACGACCAAGTCTGACTCGGTCAAAGCCATGATCAAAACATGCACCGAAGCGCACGGCCACGTCAGTCTCCATGAGCAGTCGTGTACCGAAGCATATGGCCACATCAACACCACGACCAATCCACGATCTCGCAGCCTGCATGTACCTACACTCTATGTGCCCAAGACAGGTCTATGCGCCCATATAAAAACCAGTATGTTTCCTTCATGTGGGCACATAACATCATTCCAACTCAAGAACAACTATAAAAGGGGGGCCCCATCCCTCTTCAAAGGACAGAACAGAGATCCTCAGTACAGGAGTGTCAACGGAGTAAAGGGGAAACTTCCACTTTTGTAATCGGAGTGTCAACGAAGTAAAGGAGCAACTGCCGCTCGATCTCCATCGTTCCATTCTCCAAAATTCTTTTTTTGTACTCGGGGATCCTCAGCGCAGGATCTCTCAGGCGTACTCGATTTGTGGTGCCTTGTGCCAATAAAGAAAAGACAGCATTTTCTTCTTCTTTTTTGTGTGTCCACAGTTTTTTCCAATCATGCAAAAGAGTCTTCTGTCTTCAGTCCATCTTCAGTATTTCTTCAGGAACTGGAATCACTTTAACTTCTCCAACTATCCTGACATAGGTGGTCCTTGCAGTAGTCCCGGTACTTCTCGTGCTTGTCCTTGGGTAGTGCAATCAGCAGCTTCCGGGCAATCTTTGACTTGATGGGTAGGCAATCCGTAGAACAAGTATAGCCTCCGTCTCTTGCGACACTTTGTAGTGTTGTCCTGACGATGGCAGAAATTGTTAATAATCGTCGTCTGAATATGAGTCTAGATTTCTTGCTGGGGTGGCTAAAGTACATGGACTCTGACAGGAATATATGGTTGCTGGCATGCTGGCTGCTGAAATCATGATGCTCTTCAACCATTGTGATCCGCAACATGCTGGCAATCCTTCATTCGGTGGGTAGAAGAATCGTACGGTATAAGCAGAGTCTGAACCTCTTGCGGCACTCGTCAATATGACTTCCTGCCCTCTTGCAGAACATACAACAAAGGTTGGCCTGAATCTGCCTCTGATGATGTGGCTGATGATGTGACTGAAGAAGTACCGTATGAGTGTTGCGACGCTTTGCAGGTCCAGGATAATTGCTGTTTTCATCATAAGTCTTCATGTCTCTCCGGACTTCAGCTTCCTGTCTCGTACCATTGTTTGTGCTACATTATGGATCAGAGGAGTCGGATCCTCAGAGACTTGAATGATCTTCAGTGGCGTCTCAAGGTTCTCGATCTGCTTCTCGTGTAAGATATGCGCTCGGTGTCGGGGAAGTCCAAGGATCCGAGAGTCTGGAAATCAGAAGTCCTTCCTGGCTCGAAAAGCGTATCTATAAGTCTTGCTTGGAAAAGAATGGCCTGCTCCCTCTGGGTGTCAAGGAACTCTTAAAACATCTCCATCAACTACGTACTGTAGGAGCGTAAAAAGTACTTCATAGACCAAGTCAAAGAAGTTGAGAACTTTACGTATTTTAAAATGAGTAAAACTCAGACTTTACGTAGAATTCAAACAGAGTACAACTTTACGCGAGCTACTTTACGCGAGAGCTATTCACTGAGCTTTTACGCGGAGGACAGGCTGTCAAATCATGCATTTAATATGCATGATACTGATTCTGACATAATAATTTTCTGATAGCACAGAAGCCGAGAAGATTTGATTTACACCAAACCCAACACTGTCGTTTAGTGTGCAGATAGGCTACTTTACGCTCAAGAGATTGCTTCTTTTACGCACGAAAGCTATTCGATCTTTTACGCTCAAGGCTGTTGTGTGCGTAAAGTTTATTTGAGCTAATTTTATGCTCAATGATATTTCAGCCACTTTACGCGGGAATTTTATTGGGGGCTATTTTACGTCCAGTCTGCTACTTTACGCAGGAAGTATATTTTGGAACATTTTTACGCCCGATCTTTTCTGGCTACAGGAGAACGTGGTTTGCTTATGGCTTTCATGCCTCACTTATTGAGGGACGTGTGTACGTGCCCTCCTCATTTTATTGAAGTAGTGGGACACGTGTGTCACGACCCGCACCCACCGTGAGGGTACGAGTACGTAACAACGCCCAGCCTATGCCGCAGTATCGGCGGTAGAACGCTGTTCTAGGTCATGAACTATAACTAGCATAATATGAATACTCTCCATAAGGAGGCCAACACAGAGGTACAACTCAATCACAATCTAAGGTAGAATGATAAAGATAGATAAACATGAAATCCAAAAGAGATACAGGAGATAGAAGTCTAAGTGTCTAAGATACATAATCCCAGAAATACATCTTAAAACTCAAATACAGTAATCCACAAGTAAATACAACTCCAGACAAAATGAAATAACTATCTAAACAACCTCTACTGTGTCTCCTCTAGGCTAGCAGGCAATCCCAGGCTATCTGTAAAATTTATCAATAGGTCCAGTCAGGACAGAAGCGAGCACAATACATCTCATGCAGATCATAATAGGTTAGAAAATATAAACATGTAAGAGGGTACGATACAGGAAACTGAAAGAAAGTACATGATGTAAACAGAGAGAGAACTGTAATAGAAATATCTACTATAAGTAGAGAGCTACCAGTGACTAGTGATTTAGAGTACAAAGTCAACATATGAACGGCTGGATTTGCACATGACTATACTAAAGAGGCGCACATGGCTATACTACTTTGGAATTGTTCACATGGCTATTTATACTCCCCCATACCCCAATCAATACACAAGGATCCAAACAAGTTATGTTACGTACATGGTTTTCACATGAAGCCCATAAATGGGTGCACATGAAGTATACATGAGAGCTCATACATGAGTGCACATGAAGTTCACATGGGGGCCCAAAAATGGGTGCACATAAAATTCATATGAAGGCTCATAAATGAGTGCACATGCAATATAAGTTATACATGAGATACATGGGAAACATGACCGATTCATGAGAGCACATGAGAGTACACGAGCATGCATGAACGAGCATGAAGCACATGAGAACATGAATAACATGAGAGCGAGGAATACATGATGTACACGAAACACATGACATAATGTATCCGATGCTCCCGAGGAGGATAACATCTCAATGTAGGGATCCATATAGTACCAATCCGTGATAATATCGTGACAGCATCAAATAAGGTAAACTAGAGCAGGAATAATTCTAAACAAGTTATGAAATGATCAGAGAATGTACTCGCCTTCTATCTGAATGTCCAAGGTAAAGATACTGTCCGATGAGAGGTGTCTGGCTCCTAATTAGAACAGCACAAGTCACAACATGTCCAGAAGGGTAATATAAAGCACTACAATGCATTCTACATGAATCTAGGTCAAACTAGGCCAAAGTCAACCCTTGGTCAACTCTAGTCAACTACACTAGTCAAACTAGGTCAAACTAGGTCATATCCTAACCCAGCAAGTCTTACTAGGCCTAACCAAGACTATCCTAGCAATCACACATCAATACAAGGCTATACAAGCCAACATACACCCAACTCTATATAGCATGCAATTATTCAATACTCAAATAAGCAAGAATTCACATTGGATATACACTAGGTAATCTATTACTTTAAACTATATATGTCTACACATATATACACATGCATATATGGTATTCAACATTAGGTCTATAATTATGGCATTTCAAATGGTTATATAAACTTATATATTACAACACAATATGCTAACATATATAATATACATACATAGCTAAGTTAACTGTATTCAAATACTTATTTAAGAGGCTATGTGTGTGTGTGTGAACATGGCAAAGGGGCAAGTGAGGGTTAAATGGGCATACATAGTGTATACATATCAAAGAGTGTCAAAGTGTAAGTGAACAAAGTGTCAAGTGTGAAAGTGTCTACATAGTGTAAGGGGTACATGAGGTAATATAGGATTTGTGTTAACATAGAATATTACATCTCATTAACTTGTATATTGCATATATTACATCTATTATTACATTACATTCATGCTTGCATTCATTCATCATTCATTTATTCTCTTGCACTACTATATGCACCATACATTACATACTATGGAACCTACATATTCATTACAAGCCATACTTATACATGCTTACATTAGATAAGATACCTCATACATCATTTATTTAAACATTTACTCATGCTTGCATTCTCTATTTAATTACATAATGTATATACATTAACATGGGTTAAAATCAAATAGAACATTATATTACACACAAGGGTACACAAAATGCATATGCCGAATAGTAACTCCTACTAATAAACAATACTGTACCATCTCAGCATGAATTAAAATCTAGGATTAAAGTATGTTATAGATCTATGTGTTAGCTTTCCGAAACTATAAACAGATCGCATTTTCGTTTCCGGAAACTCCCGAAATCGCGAAAACACCGAGAACGCGTTTGTCTTTCGTACAGCTGACACTCAAATAATTCTCCAGAAAGTTACAGAAAGAATTAGGCCCATTAATATATGTTTTTGGAAAGCTAACTTCAATACGCTTCTTCTAAAAAAAAATGGGAGATTAAACCAAGATTTGAGCTAGAAGTTATGATATTTCTAAGTTAGGGCTGAAATTAAAACGTGGATAAAAATCATGACGGATTTGGAGAGTTTGAGACAAAAGAACACAAGTATATAACATAATATATCAAGAACTCACTCTCTACACTAATATATATTTATGAGACACTATAGAACACATCTCAATACAAAAATATGAGATTAAACATGTAATAATTCATTCATACATAACAACAACACATAGTGCGTCCAAATTTGGGATTTCCCACATGGACACAACCACAACACAAAGGACACTCCTATGACCTCCAAATGGACACGAAATGGACACAAATGGAGATACAACCATGGGGGTCATTTCTATGGGTTCAAAATAGACCTATATGCATGAGAAAATGAAAAGGAGAAGGGATTTATACCTCCCGGTAGATCGAATCGAAGAAAAGCCTTCCCGGAGCGACACCGACAGTAGAGATTCTAAAAGGACACGAACGAGCTCCGAATCCTCCCAAACTTGGGTAGCTTCCTCCTTGGCTAGAATGGAAAAGGAAAGAAGAAGATTTGGTGGTGAAATGGAAGGATTTGGTGGAGAAATTGCTAGGGATTGCTCTCTAGGAATTTGGGGAAGAACAAAAGAGAGAGTGTGGATGAGAAAAATGAAATAAACTTGAGCCTATCCTCTCCCAAAGTGGCTGGCCATATGGGGCTATTTGTCCTATTATGGTAGTCCAAAATGCCTCAACTAACCTATTCTATGAGTATTAGGAAAGGGCTAATTGGTTGGGGCTAAATTAGTCATTCTAAAGTCTCTAATCACACTAACCTTATCCATAATAATTAGTCTAACTCTAACTAAATATTTCTATCATATGGACTAAAATTAATATCATGTGAGTCATGCCTAACTAGTGTGTGGATCCCACTAGAGTCAACTACCCCCGGGTCCCCGTTTCAAGTCGGATTGAGTTGAAATTCGAACCCGACTCAAATAACCCCAAACAATATCATAAATAATAAAATAAATTTTAAAATATTCAAAAATGTAAAATGACAAAAATACTCCTGTTTCTGAAAACTGGGGGTGACAAATCTATCCACCTTAAAAAAATTTCGTCCTCGAAATTAAAACAAAGCAATCACAGGAAACACATGCAGAAAACAATCTCATTCAAATAATTTTAAAAAAAACAGCAATAAAAAAAAATTTCTTTGAGGCACATCAAACATTTGTAAATAAAAACTGATACGTGTCCGATACGGACACAAAACCATCACAAAATCACACCTATCAAAGGTCAAAATCAACAATCACCAACGCAATAATATCAAAATAATTCAAAGAGGTCAAATACAAAATATCCTTAGGCCAGAAATGACATTAAATATCCTAATCACGTGGTTAGGCTCTAGGTCAAATAGTCTCTAGGGTTTCACTAGCAAAACATCAAAATCATAAGTCATGATTTTAAATAGTTTTAAAATAATTTAAAAATTACCAAAAATCATATCATGATTTAAATGTCAAATCAATAATTGATTAAAATTACAAAATTTCAAAATTACCCTCATTTTAGAGAACTGGGTGTTACAAGTCTACCCACCTTAGAAAAATTGTGTCCTCGAAATTAAAATGTTCATACTCCTTCTAGGTCAAACCCCCCACAATCAAAGTTTCAGAACTTAAACAATCATACGATTTAAAAGGATGACATACAGGGTCATGGCATACGGTGGTAGTGAAACTCTCATCTAGGTATATTAGTCATGCTAAACCAAAACAGTCATAGGATATCAAAACACACAAGCAATCTAGGGTGCTAACTAGAAAAGATACAGAAATAACGATCATCAAGACTGTAAGGCAGTCTACCATCCTATATGAAAACTGGACTTATCAAAATAAATAAAGTTAACTACCATTTATCTAATAAGGGGTACTATTCAAGAAAATTAAAATTAAAAGTTAAAGAATGAAAGCCAATTGCATGAAAATCCAATCACAATATTTATATATATAGCGTTAGAGATAGAAAAGCTAACATTATGTACAAATATGTAGTTAGTGTGTGTATAGGTGTATGTGGACATGTTCACATGGTTAGATAATAGGCGTTGTGTATGTGAAATATGCATGAAAGTGCATAGGAGGATTTGGGTTTCAAACAATAACTATCAAGTTACACTAATCATGGCATATTGGTTAAACAATCTACAATACACAACTCATTTGCTCATAACATGCATGGCTAACCATGTATATATGTATATATAAAGATGTAGAGATTTAGTTATGTATGTATATACATTATAACATGTATGCCTAAGCTCTATATATATCTATATAGATATATAATCATGACATAGAGAGGAGTTAGGTTACATGACAGGGTATACTAAGTTAGGGTGTGTGTGTGTCCTTGTACAGGGTTATAGCTTAGTATTGAAAGGTTAAACCCAGTTTTAGTTCAGCATTTACATACAAAATCTGAAAATAAGCTAACATTTAAACCAGTGCAATATTAACATAATGCAATTTCAAATTTAGGAGTTTGAAACATCACAACTAATCTCAATGCTCCCAATACATCCAAACATGATAGAAATGAAACCCTAATATACTATCAATACATTTATCTATGCATACAGTTCAATATTACATGTTAAATCTGAAATTGAACTAAAAATGAAAATTAATGTAAAAATGTTAACATGTATTCAGTTTTCAGGATTTTGGAGAATTTTCACATCAAAACCAACTCAATGTTTATCACAACCTAACATGTAAGAATATGGAACCTAAATTTATCCCTACAACAACACTGTACACAGCTCTAAATATTACATTCAAAACAATCAATTTGAACTAACATTAAATCCGTATTAAGGGTTATTTGCACACAGTCTCAGATTTGACAAATTTAAACACAAACTCAACCAAAAAAAAATTTTGAATTGAAACCCTATGTATAACATACATGTGCAGTGATATAAATAAAACTATTATCATGAAATTTTATATTTAAATTACAAGTTAAGCTAGGAAAAGCAAAGAATCAGAAATATTGGGGTTTTAAAAATTAAACATTAACGACATATTATAGTATTCATAGGTGGAAATCAAGTGTAGCATGCATAAGTGTCAGGAAAGTGTTCACTATATATATTCTCATGTCCCAATATAAAAATCAAATTCTATATCAAGAGCAACATTTAGATTCCTACCAGATTGCAAAGTAAGTGATTGGTGTAATCAACAATTTTATTATTATTATTATTTACTACAAGAATAGTAGCAAGAAAGAAATACGATAAAATCTGTTTTTGCTTATCTGTTTAAAAGAAAAACCCATTTTGAAACCTAGAGCTAAATTTTCAAATCCAAGATAAAGTCTAGCAAAATCATCGATTCATTGTATTAAGAAGAATTTTTAGTAAGAAGTTACACAAAGTTTATAAAAACAGCTAAAGCTACTCCTAAGTTAAATAAATGAGAAACAAACAAACAAACAAATAACAATTCTCTCTTTCTTTCTTTTTTTTTGAAGGACTGAAACAAAAGTAGAGAAAACATGTTCAAAATATTTAAGGTACAATCTATAATCATATGCGTCTTCTTGAAATTATGTTGTCAGAATTCTGCCACGCCAATAAGCATAGCTGCAATAAACGATAGAGTCCATAATAAGGCATATACCCTATAATCATGTTATCTAGAATTCTTACCACGCCACCCGGTATGGCTGCAAAAACTAGATTTCATAACTAAGATAAGTATCTATATCAGGCTTTACGTCCTTGTCATGCTAGCAAATATGACTGCAATAAATTCTAAATTCCATAATAAAGTAGACTTTTACCTTTCTCACTGTCCTTATCAAGTATGTTATCAGGTTATACCTTAATTCCAAAAAAATATACATATACATATAAATACAAACTCAAATTCAACAACTAACATCAAGATTCAAAATTCAACAATAATCCATCAAAAATCATAAAAATACAGACTCAAATTCAACCACTATCATCAAGATTCAAAATTCAACAATAATCCATCAAAATCATAAAAATACAGACTCAAATTCAACCACTAACATCAAGATTCAAATTCAACAATAATCCATCAAATCAAGTTCAATAACAGGAAGTAAAGGTAAATCAATCAGGGAAAAACAGATTTCAATCGAAGTTAAAATAAGATTCTCAAGGGTCGTCCCAGGAATCTCTCAAAAAATCCTAACTGTGATTGAGTACCTTCAAAAATATATCCTAATTCTACTGCAGGCTGTAGTGGTACTCTAATTTGAATACACTACACAAACTCGACCTGCATGGGCCACCACTAATAACGTGTCACGACCCACACCCACCGTGAGGGTACGAGTACGTAACAACGTCCAGCCTACGCCGCAGTATCGGCGGTAGAATGCTATTCTAGGTCATGAACTATAACTAGCATAATATGAATACTCTCCATAAGGAGGCCAACACAGAGGTACAACTCAATCACAATCTAAGGTAGAATGATAAAGATAGATAAACATGAAATCCAAAAGATATACAGAAGATAGAAGTCTAAGTGTCTAAGATACATAATCCCAGAAATACATCTCAAACTCAAATACAGTAATCCACAAGTAAATATAACTCCAGACAAAATGAAATAACTATCTAAACAAACTCTACTAGTCTCCTCTAGGCTAGCAGGCAATCCCAGGCTATCTGTAAAATTTATCAACAAGTCCAGTCAGGACAGGAGCGAGCACAATATATCTCACGCAGATCATAACAGGTTAGAAATATAAACATACAAGAGGGTACGATACATAAAACTGAAAGAAAGTACATGATGTAAACAGAGAGAACTGTAATAGAAATCTACTATAAGTAGAGAGCTACTAGTGACTAGTGATTTAGAGTACAAAGTCGACATATGAACAGCTGGATTTGCACATGACTGTACTAAAGAGGCGCACATGGCTATACTACTTTGGAATTGTTCACATGGCTATTTATACTCCCCCATACCCCAATCAATACACAAGGATCCAAACAAGTTATGTTACGTACATGGTTTTCACATGAAGCCCATAAATGGGTACACATGAAGTATATATGAGAGCTCATACATGAGTGCACATGAAGTTCACATAGGAGCCCAAAAATGGGTGCACATGAAATTCACATGAAGGCTCATAAATGAGTGCACATGCAATATAGGTTATACATGAGGTACATGGGAAACATGACCGATTCATGAGAGCACATAAGAGTACACGAACATGCATGAACGAGCATAAGCACATGAGAAACATGAATAACATGAGAGCGAGGAATACATGATGTACACGAAACATGACATAATGTATCCGATGCTCCCGAGGGGGATAACATCTCAATATAGGGATCCATATAGTACCAATCCGTGATAATATCATGACAGCATCAAATAAGGTAAACTAGAGCAGGAATATAATTCTAAACAAGTTATGAAATGATCAGAGAATGTACTCGCCTGCTATCTGAATGTCCAAGGTAAAGATACTATCCGAGGAGAGGTGTCTGGCTCCTAATTAGAATAGCACAAGTCACAACATATCCAGAAGGGTAATATAAAGCACTACAATGCATTCTACATGAATCTAGGTCAAACTAGGCCAAAGTCAACCCTTGGTCAACTCTGGTCAACTGCACTAGTCAAACTAGGTCATGTCCTAACCCAGCAAGTCTTACTAGGCCTAACCAAGACTATCCTAGCAATCACACATCAATACAAGGCTATACAAGCCAACATACACCCAACTCTATATAGCATGCAATTATTCAATACTCAAATAAGCAAGAATTCACATTGGATATACACTAGGTAATCTATTACTTTAAACTATATATGTCTACACATATATACACATGCATATATTGGTATTCAACATTAGGTCTATAATCATGGCATTTCAAATGGTTATATAAACTTATATATTACAACACAATATGCTAACATATATATAATATACATACATAGCTAAGTTAACTGTATTCATAAATACTTATTTAAGAGGCTATATGTGTGTATGTGAACATGACAAAGGGGCAAGTGAGGGTAAAATGGGCATACATAGTGTATACATATCAAAGAGTGTCAAAGTGTAAGTGAACAAAGTGTCAAGTGTGATAGTGTCTACATAGTGTAAGGGGTACATGAGGTAATATAGGATTTGTGTTAACATAGAATATTACATCTCATTAACTTGTATATTGCATATAACATCTATTATTACATTACATTCATGCTTGCATTCATTCATCATTCATTTATTCTCTTGCACTACTATATGCACCATACATTACATACTATGGAACCTACATATTCATTACAAGCCATACTTATACATGCTTACATTAGATAAGACATCTCTACATCATTTATTTAAACATTTACTCATGCTTACATTCTCTATTTAATTATATAATGTATATACATTAACATGGGTTAAAATCAAATAGAACATTATATAATGTATATACATTAACATGGGTTAAAATCAAATACAGTAACTCCTACTAATAAACAATACTATACCATCTCAGCATGAATTAAAATCTAGGATTAAAGTATGTTATAGATCTATGTGTTAGCTTTCCGAAACTTTAAACGGATCGCATTTTCGTTTCCAAAAACTCCCGGAATCGCGAAAACACCGAGAACGCGTTTGTCTTTCGTACAGCTGACACTCAAATAATTCTCCAGAAAGTTACAGAAAGAATTAGGCCCATTAATATATGTTTTTGGAAAGCTAACTTCAATACGCTTCTTTTAAAAAAAATGGGAGATTAAACCAAGCTTTGGGCTAGAAGTTATGATATTTCTAAGTTAGGGCTGAAATTAAAAACGTGGATAAAAATCATGACGGATTTGGGTAGTTTGAGACAAAAGAACACAAGTATATAACATAATATACCAAGAACTCACTCTCTACACTAATATATATATATGAGACACTATAGACACATCTCCAATACAAAAATATGATATTAAACATGTAATAATTCATTCATACATAACAACAACACATAGTGTGTCCAAATTTGGGATTTTTCCACATGGACACAACTAGGGCTATGCACATTTAAGTCAAACCGACCAAATCGAACCGAACCAAATCGAACCGATCAATTTTTAACCGAACCGATGGTTCGATCGGTTTGGTTCGACTACACATTTTTTAAAACCGATCGGTTTGGTTCGGTTCAAGGTTTCATTATTCCAAAACCGATTAAAACCGAACCGAACCAAACCTTATATGAGTGTTAGATTATTAGGGTTGGGTTGGACCGGTTGGTGGGGATACCGAGACTACTAGGCTAGTGTTAAATAATTGGGACTAAGCAACAGTGAATTGAAAAGAAAAGTGAAAACTTTTCTTCTCGTTCTTATGTATAATTGTTGTGCACATTTTCATGTATGGTGATTATGACATAGGTCACTCTCATTCCATAATATGCATCTTCATCATTATACTGACTGTTGAAATTTGAAATTGAATGGTTTATGCTAGAGGTTGTTGTTTGGCAGCGGTTGTTGCTTTTTTTTTTAATTGAAGTTCCACAGTAGTTAATAAATTAGCCATACAAGACCACACAAAAGTTGATGGTAGTCCATTTTTTTCCTGTGATTGACAATGTTACTTCCAAATCAGATTAAGTCCATTTTTCCATGTGATTGACTGAAGTTCCACACCACAAAATAAGCAACGGTACCTAAATTAATGGCAGTCTATTTTTTTCTGTGATCAAAACCGACCAAGTCGAACCGAACCAAACCGAACCAAGTCGGTCGGTTTCAAAACCGAACCGACCAATTGGTTGGTTTGGTTCGATTTTGATTATTTTCAAACCGACTAGCTTCGGTTCGACTTCGGTTTTGACCAAATAGGTCGACCACCGACCGATGCACACCCCTAGACACAACCACAACACAAAGGACACTCCTATGACCTCCAAATGGACACGAAATGGACACAAATGGAGATACAACCATGGGGGTCATTCCTATGGATTCAAAATAGACCTATATGCATGAGGAAATGAAAAGGAGAAGGGATTTATACCTCCCGGTAGATCGAATCGAAGAAAAGCCTTCCCGGAGCGACACCGACACGTAGAGATTCCAAAAGGACACGAACGAGCTCCGAATCCTCCCAAACTTGGATAGCTTCCTCCTTGGCTAGAATGGAGAAGGAAGAAGAAGATTTGGTGGTGAAATGGAAGGATTTGGTGGAGAAATTGCTAGGGATTGCTCTCTAGGAATTTGGGGAAGAACAAGAGAGAGAGTGTGGATGAGAATAATGAAATGAACTTGAGCCTATCCTCTCCCAAAGTGGCTGGCCATATGGGGCTATTTGTCCTATTATGGTAGTCCAAAATGCCCCCACTAACCTATTCTATGAGTATTAGGAAAGGGCTAATTGGTTGGGGCTAAATTAGTCATTCTAAAGTCTCTAATCACACTAACCTTATCCATAATAATTAGTCTAACCTCTAACTAAAATATTTCTATCATGTGGACTAAAATTAATATCATGTGGGTCATGCCTAACTAGTGTGTGGGTCCCACTAGAGTCAAACTACCCCCGGGTCCCCGTTTCAAGTCGGATTGAGTTGAAATTCGAACCCGACTCAAATAACCCCAAAACAATATCATAAATAATAAAATAATTTTAAAAATATTCAAAAATGTAAAATGACAAAAATGCCCCTGTTTCTGAAAACTGGGGGTGACAACGTGTCACCATGCGTAAAGATCAAAACTATACGTGGGACATGTGTCATCACGCGTAAAGGTTAATTCTCATCATAGGTGACAGTTACCAAACTTGGTTGCTTTTTACGCACAGAGGATCTAGTCTATAAATAGACTTATTTTTATTCATCAAGGGATCAATAGAGAAGAAATACAGGAGGGGAGATTCTGAGAAAACTCATACTTTCAGAATGATATTTCCAGAAGTATTTCTTTAACTTTTTCTCAAGAACAGGGTGAAGCAAAGTAAGAAAGTATTCGACTGTGCCATCAATGCCGTTGCTCGATACCTTTTCGGTGACTTAGTTCTTTCGATTGTTCGTCTTCTTCAAGCAGTTTTCTTCATCATTATCGTATGGTCCAAGGAACAAAGTGATCGCTCTCAGATCAGACTTCTATAGCAATACTTCCCAAAACAATTTGTACTTTTTACTTTTTCTAGTTTTTTTCAAAAGCCAATTTTAGGCATTTTGTTAAGTGAAACACGTACTACCCACGTGGATAGTAGGGCGATAGAAGGTAGTGAAAGCTCAAAACCCTCAAATGTAGGTGGATCAACAATTCTGGTGTCGCGTGCTTTGAACTATCTGAAAAATCAAAAACTGTTAAAATATCCTAAACTTAAAAATAACAAGTATTTATAGAATATCAATATACCTGATGTACCCAATTTCCTATGCTGTGATCAAGTTTTCCTAGTTTAATCAAGTCCCCTAATAGTACTCTAATACCTAGGTACTATTAGGACAAACCTGCATGGTCTACCACTAAAAATATGTCATGACCCGCTTTCGAATAATTGGACACGAATCGAACACGCCCAGCCTTCGTCGTTAGACACGACGAAGTAAGCTGTACCAATCTAGGAATACTAACAGGCCAATATGAATAAGTACAAATCACAGCATCTATAAACGATTCCAAAAAGATCACCATAATCCACAAGTCCATATAACGTAAAGGTACCAGAGTCAACAGGAATGAAATACGCTATGAACTCTAAAAAAACAATATCTAGGAGTAAAGCTAAACAGTCTAAACCTGAAGCCTCTAGCTAAGTCATGTCTCCATCCTGCTCAACTAAGATCCCTGGCTCTGGCCCATAAGGTAGAACAATATCCTGCAAGTACACCTGCAACATATCTAGTCAGGAGCGAAGCAAAGTACAGTCCTAGGTAATGAACAAGAATATATGCTATGAAAATGTACAAGAGAACATGAAGCACAGGAAAGAACAAGAAAGTACATGAATGTAAAGTACAGGAAATAAAGTACAGAATATAAACCATGAACCTGAAGTGCAAGACATAACATGTGCACTATATTTGAAATATAACTAGCCTATGTGACCGAGATGGGATAAGTACAGGAATAAGCATAGGAGTACAGGAATGAATGTACGGCTTAGGGCCCGCATGCACAGTACGAGGCCTAAGCTATCTACATGAATATCATAACATGGGTTTGGTCACATAGCTAGTATATTTCTTCTCTCCGACTACAAGTGTAAGCCCCCTGAATTTTAGGGTTTATTTTTATTTTTCTGAATGAATTATTTTCGATAAGTATCTTATTATTTAACTGTTTTTGATCATTAATGTACCTTTCCATGACTTTGACTTCTGGAGCGTCAGGGATGCCAATCTCTGGAAACTCTCTTCACGAGTTTTGAAGTAGACAAGATTATCTTCATTTTGATATATCCTGTCCCACTTAAATTCGTTCCCTTGTGCTATTTTTGTATCGCGCAACTTTGGGTCAACTTAGACCAATTAATCATTGAATAATTATTCCTACTTTTATTTTTTATCTTCGTTTGCACGTCACCGTGACTTTTAATTTAGGAGCACCAGACCAGTCGTTTTCTCAGAACCAACTTCTCATGAATGATCTACTCGAGACGCTCTTCACCCATGACCATCGTGTCCCACTCAGACACTCTATTTTGTGCTTTATTTTCTTCGCACAATTTTCGGATCAATTTAGGCCGATTTATTTTCTATCGTGAAACCTGATTTAATTCCTAATTTAATTTGGGGACCCGACATCGACCCAACCTTGCCGACCCAAAGTATGGACGTGGCTCACATGAAGCCTACTATCCGCATGATGCTTGTGTCCCATTTATTGGAGTCTCCGCATATTATTCATTTTCCCATGATTATAAATACCCATTTTAATTCGAATATTGCACCCGGTTCGATTTCGACCCGACCCGGCTCGACCGAACCCACACCCAAGCTCCATATTGTTCTCTCCTGACTGCCCAAACACCCCACACAATATTTATCTTTTCTTATTTTGAAAATATCTTTTCCTCCCTCTACTTTGTTAAATATCTTAAAATATCTATATATATATATATATATATATATATATATATATATAATATATATATAAACAACTCTCTCTCTTCCCTATTATTCAAACACACTCCCACCTCACTCCTCACCCCCACCTCACAGCAGGAACACACCCCCCTCCCATCACTGCACACCCTCTCTCTCATAATATCTTTCCCTCTCTCTCATAATATCTAACTCTCTCCCTCTCACTCTTTATATTACACATATATATCACTCTCTCTCTTCTCTCAACACAACTCCTACATAACTCCACCACCTGGCCGAACACCTTCTTCTCCTCCACCCTGGCCGAGGCCCCTCCCCAACAGCCACCTCCTTCTCCTCCTTCCTCCGTCTCATCCTCTTCAACATCACCATCACCATCACCACTAAAGCCATCACCACCACCATTATCATCACCTCCACCACCATTAACCACCCCCGTCACCACCACACACCACCGCAGCCACTGCGCGCCATCACCGACGTCGCCCTGTTGCGCGTGCAGCCGCGCCGCCACGGCCACCACTGCCGGGCAGCCGTCGCCGTCGCGTCGCAGCGCACGCTCGCGCGCAGCAGCAGCTACAGTAGCAGCCGTAGTGGTTGCCGCACCACCGCACGCGACCACCCCGGTCGGCCATCGGCCACCGGCGAGACCCCCCTAGGCGCGCACGCCTCCGACGAACACCCCCTGGCCACCGCCATCCTCCCCGGTACGACGCATAGTCTATTCTTATGTTTTGAACGGAATCCCGTCGTGACGCACGAGTTTGGAACTCGGAAATGGTTCCCCGTTGCAGCGACTTCGTACAGATTTTCTGGTCAATCCGACCGTTGGATCGGCGAACTTTTTGCTCTGTCGCAATCTCGGTATATCCATCTTCACTTTTGTCAATTTTTTTCCGTTAATTTCGTCGTTTGATACCTCAAAACTGACCACCAAGTTGATGTTTTAAATTGAACTATTTTGGACAGTTTCGTGGAGCCGACTTCGTCAGCTCGTAACTTCGCCGTCACAGCTCTGGTTGGCACGCTACCAGTTCCTGTGCGCAGCTGGTATAACCATCTTCCTGCCTCCTTTAGATTTCGTTTCATTATAAGCACGTTCGGTTGGTCGAATTCAACGCCAAAGTTGGCCGTCCGAATTCTTTAATTTGCACTTGTTAAATTTCATTTTTGAATCCGGGACTCCGAATTCGATTTTTGACACCACCAGTAGACTCGTGGCATCGTTCTGGCATATTTTCATATAAAATTTGCTTGATTTGGAGAACGTGGGCCCTGGCACGCATTTCGGTACAAAGTGTGTCCTATTTTTCGAGTCAACGGGTCACTTTGAGATCGACTCATCGGAATCTATTTCAGATATACCGTTGAGTTCGTATCGTCATTCTGGACTCGCTGACATATAATTTGCTGAGTTTTGAAGACATTTGCTCCGGCACGCATTTCGGTGCAAACTAGATTCCAAGTGTCCGCGTCAACGTATCATTTTGAGATCGGCACATCGAAATTTCATTTTGGACATACCGTTGGGTTCGTATCATTATTCTGGATTCGTGGACATATAATTTGCTAGGTTTTGTAGACTTCTATCCCGACATATTTTTCGGTGCAAAGTGTGTCTAACGGCGGACATCGTTTTGACCCGAAATTACCGTTTTGCCCCTGTGTCTAAATTGGACTTATGGGTAGGCTATCCTAGCTAATTTGACCATTCTGGACATGTTGGTGTTATTTATTTTATCATTCGACAACATCTGTAGATTTTGTTTATGTATTATCCTTAATTTGTGATTAATTATTTTTCCAAAAATTGTTACTTTCTGTTTTTGAATTTTTATATATATTTAATTGCTATAAAAATTTGGAAAAAAAATTGTATTTAAATACTATGTTAATTTAGCTAATTTATTATAATTTTTCTAGTATTTAATAAGTACTTTTGATGTTTTATAAAATGGGAAAACAGAACTCATTTTCAGGATACTTATGTTTGCTGATTTTTAATAAATATTTATGAAGGTTTATAAATCCCAGAAAAATTAGTATAAATTTCTATAATTAACAAGAATCATTTTGGTACTTTATTTTATATATAATTGAGCTTTTTGTCTATCTCAAAATTATTTGAACTTAGTGTACAGTTTGATTTAATTATTGAATAATTACGACTTTCAATGTTTTATGTTGTTTTGAGTTATTATAGTATTGGACCTCACCCCACACTAGTGTATAGATCCTAGGAAGTTAGTTTGTGTATAGTGGCACTCCACATTAGATTTTATGCTAGGTCCCTACTAGGCTAGTATCCAGTCAGGACTCGTGTCACACCACTAGTGTAATCTTGATCATAGTGTGAACTGAGTTTGTATATCACTATTGACAGGATACCGGACATCTATATCTTCGTACTAGTATTCTTGCTTTGCTCGAGGCAAGTACATCTACAGACTCATTTACTGTTTTAGTGCTAGAACATGTATTAACCCTGTTAAAAATCTTTGAGGTAGCAAGTTATGTCTTCACATGTTGTATCACTTTCAGTACCAGCCATGCTTAGGACAGTTATCTCTTTACATGCTTCTTACTGGTTCCCCGTACATGTTTTACTATGCTTATATCTGCTCTGAGTATTCACATTTTTATACTGCTCCAGTACCTGCCATGCTTATACTGCTTCAAATGTCATGGCATACTGATGAGGTGGTGGAGGAGGTGCAGTAGGAGGAGCAGGAGGTGGAGCTGAAGCAGTCATGCTACGACGAGATAACTGAAGAAACTTGGGCTCAGGGTCCTGAGTACAAGTCGACAGATCGATATCGAAGCGCTGAAAGATGCGTGGGAGAATCATCGCGTAAGAGAGATTTCTATCTCTTGCACGACAATGACCCATCATCTGAATCATGGTTTTAGGGGCAGAAAATAGAATCCCTTTAAGAATGTGGTACATGGCGGACAGCTCAAGAGAGGTCACATCATCCTTTGAAGTAGATTTGGAAGAATAGTGGAATAGATGATGCGATGCAATTCATAGTTAAACAAGTTCAGGTTGTTAGCCTTGAACTTTCCAGAGCATACTCTATCAGGTGCACAGAGTTCCGCTTTGAAACTGGCGAGTGTCGTGCCTTCAGGAAAATCAAATTCAGTGATGTCAACTAGCGGTTCACCTTCGTTAGGGATACCAAGGATCTCCGCTAAGAGGTTATCATTGAAATTGATATCAATACCTCCAACACGAGTGCTCACATCAAAAGTGTTTAATATGAGATTGCAATAAAATAATCTAATGGCATTAGTTGCTATAGAAAAGCAGATTTTAACAAAAAGTTGTAACCCTAATGCCTCAAAGAAATGACGATGATCAGGAAATACAGTCCATTTGACTGGAGCGCCTGTGCATAAGGATCTCATGGAGAAGTCTCCATACCACAGTAGGGCTTGGTCTAGGGTTTGAAAGAAAAATCCGTCGAACGCACCGTCGCTCGTTTGGACCGGCGAGAAGAGGGAATCCGTATACGGATGCGAAGATGACCCTTCCTCACTAGGTTCGTCTTCTTCCTCTTTGAAGGATGAATTTGGGTGCCATTTGTGCAAATTGAATAAAAATGCACTAATTGAAAAGTGGAGAAAGATGGAGTTATACCTCTCGAAATCAAGTAGTCGAAGAGAACGACGAACTCCGCATGAATCCAAATTTTGGATTGATTTCACCACTTGGATTGGAAGAATGAGGGTGGTAAAAAGCTAGGGTTCGGGGCTCCTTCGCAGCTGCTGCTGCTGTTGAGATTAGTTTGGAAGCAATGAAGAAGAAAGGCTTCTCGGGTTCTGTATATTAACCTGACACCCTCAACCGAACTCGGGCCGAATTCGGTCAGAGCTCTGGCCGAATTCGCCTAGGGTTCTTTATAGTTGATTTTTGCCATTCTTTTTCATTATCTCATTTCAAATATTTAATTCAAAGATTAGTCATTTCAACTTCAGTTAACATAATTAATATTATTTTATAGATTAAATGTCGTTACACAGCGACTGTTTCAGATTAGCTGTAGGAGTACTGTCCCAGCTAGCGGAGGTTCACCGGGGAACTCTTAAGTACCGCTTCGCTTCAACCGTAGTTGTGGTGACAGACAGACTCTTTATTGGCTTGTCTCTAACACAATTTTGCATAATATAATAATCATAAAACAAAATTAATTAATATTATTGACGTCCAAAATTCCTAATTCTCGACGTAAATAATTGAAACGATCTTTCGCTAGAGGTTTAGTGAAGATGTCAGCTAGTTGATTTTCAGTATCTATGTACACAAGGTTTATATCTCCATTTTGATGATGATCTCTAAGAAAGTGATGTCGAATCTCGATATGTTTAGTACGAGAGTGACATACTGGATTCTTAGTCAAATTAATAGTGCTCGTGTTATCACAGAAAATGGGAATATGTGTGTAAAATAAATCATAGTCTTCTAGGGTTTGTTTTATCCACAAAATCTGAGCACAACAACGTCCTGCGGCGATGTACTCAGCCTCTGTTGTTGATAGGGCTACAGAATTTGCTTTTTACTAAACCATGAGACTAAAGCCTTGCCTAAGAAATAACATGTGCCACTGGTACTTTTTCTATCAACTTTGCATCCAGCAAAATCTGCATCCGAATAACCAATAAGGTCAAAGGATTTAGTTTTGGGATACCACAAGCCAACAGAAGAAGTGCCCTTAAGGTATCGAAAGATACGCTTAACTGCGGACAGATGTGATTCCTTTGGGTTAGCTTGAAAACGTGCACACAGGCAAATACTAAACATTATATCTGGACGACTAGCAGTTAAATAAAGTAAACTACCAATCATACCTCGATACTTACGTGTGTCGACTGGCTTGCCTTATTCATCATCTGAATCAATCTTTGTTGAAGTTGTCATTGGAGTACCAATAGGTTTGACATTGTCCAGATCAAATTTCTTTAGCAGGTCTTTTGTACTTGGTTTGATTTATAAATGTCCCATTATCAGTTTGTTTGATTTGCAATCCGAGAAAGAATTTCAGCTCTCCCATCATGCTCATCTCAAACTCATTCTGCATACACTTAGAAAATTCTTGACACAGAGATTCATCAGTAGATCCAAATATAATATCATCAACATAGATTTGAATTAAAAGAAGTTTGCCATTAAAACTTAATAAACAGTGTAGTGTCAACCTTGCCTTTTGAAAAACCGTTGTCAAGTAGAAAAGAGCTTAGACGATCATACCAAGCACGAGGGGCTTATTTTAAACCGTATAAGGCTTTCTTCAACTTGAAAACATGATCAAGGTTTTTAAAATCCGTGAAACCTGGAGGTTGTGCTACAAAAACTTCTTCTTTTATAAAACCATTTAAAAAAAGCACTCTTGACATCCATTTGAAATAGTTTAAAATCATGAAAACATGCAAATGCACATAACATGCGAATGGATTCTAATCTCACAACTGGGGCATAAGTCTTATCGTTGTCGATACCTTCTTCTTGATTGTATCCTTGAGCTACGAGTCGAGCCTTATTACGAGTCACTAAACCATTCTCATTTAGTTTATTTCGGAATACCCAACGGGTGCCAATGACCGGATGATCAATAGACCTGGGAACAAGTTCCTAAACTTGATTCCGTTCAATTGGTTTAATTCCTCTTGTATAGCATCTATCCAAAAACTATCACTACATGCTTCATTAATAGTTTTGGGTTCTAGCTGTGAAATAAATGCAACACTAGAAACAATATCTCTACTGGATGTACGAGTACTTACTCCTTTGGTAATATCACCAATTACCAAATCTTTTGGATGATCAGCTGTAAATTTTAACCTTTTCGGTAGATTCTGAAGATAGCTGGTTCCTAGATCTTCTCTAGGAGGTTCAGCTAGTGCAGAGCTTGGTTGAGGATCAGCTGATGTTGAGCTTGATGCAGTCATATCTGTTTGCCATTAAAATTGTTTGATTGAAAACTTTAATACAAACAGAACAGTGTTACAATGTAGGACTTAGATGTAGTCCTAGGAGTACACTTTTGTTTAAGCTGGGTCCTTAGTGCCAATGGAGCGAGTGGTAATGCGTTGACTCCGTTGACCGGCTGACGACGGTTATCGGTTCTCTGAAGGTGTGGATTGCTCTGGGTGCTGGAGCTTGCTGAGAGGAGGAAGACGTTGAGTGTCTGTGTCTGCCTCTCTGGTGATTCCTTGTATGTTCGTTGTGGATTCTGTGTGTATGTGAAGAAGAAGATCCCTCTATTTAGTTTTGCAGACTGGCTGCTCATGCGCGCATGTAGGATGCGCCGGTGTGTGGGGACGCCACGTGGAAGTTGCTGATGGGGGCGCACGGATGATGCGCCCTGATTGGGAGGTTGAACTCTTCATACTGCTGTTGTGAGCCACGTAGCAGAGGAGAAGATCTTTCTGTTGCTGAAATCTTGGACGAGTTGAGTCAAAGGACACGTGTCATCGACCCATGGCTCGAAGATCTTGAATTTGGTGGGGGGAAGTAATCTGATGAGCTGCGCCTTGATTGGGCATAGGAGGAGGCTGCGGCTCATAACCTTTAGGGGTTACAAACTGTTTAGAGCGTATGGCTTTTGAGGCGCATGCAGGCGACTTTTCTTCTGTCTTTCGGGATCAGAGATCAGTCTGGGGCGCATGGCTTTTGAGGCGCATGCAAAGCTTCAACTGGAGACTCTTCTTCAGTCTTTAGGGATCAGTGAAGGGTCTGAGGCGCACGGCTTTTGAGGTACATGCTGGTTTGGACGTATGGCCATAGAGGCGCATGGCGATTTGGACGCATGGCCGTAGAGGTGCATGACGATTTGGACGCATGGCCGTAGAGGCGCATGCGGATGGCCACGTGGCAGTAGTCGTCGGAATAGAGTCATGATGATGCTGACGTTGCCGACGCTTCATTCTCTGAAAAAGCTGTCAACTGTTCAGACTTTGGGAAGCGTGCTGCCAACTCTGGTGTCAGTTCAGCATTTAATATTTGTGACGTTCGATAGACAGCTGAGTGGGCACATTGGTTGGTGTTCCACTCGGTATGGAGATGTGAGGGGGCGCATCCTCTGTGATACGCCGGGTACTGTAGGGCACGTCTGTGTGATGCGCCTGATGCTGGAGGGCGTGTCCATGTGATGCACTGTTTGGCTGGCGCATCAGACATGTCCTTTAATGATGCGGCTGTCTCGCTCCTCGAGTGCTAAAAATAGCCGTTTGGCTGAATTCGAGGCGTCCGGTTCATCCATTTAATACAAATTCATTGTACAGAATTCGGAGAGTCATCCACTTGGCGCATGGGTTTGATTTGCCTGGCCTATAAATAGTGGCATGGAGAGAAGGTTTGCTCCTCGTTCCCTCACGTACTTCCAACATGAACTTGGATATGCGGGTGCATTCTGTTGACGAAGTGCTTCCGAGGGTGAAGATGAGACGTCGTGTTGTCTTCGATACACTTGAAGGTGACTGTTACATCCAAAAGACGAAGTCGAGGGCTTCTGAGGCAGGCAGAAGGTGCCTGTTGCATCCAAAGATAGGGATGTTCGGGCCTCATCTCCGTTGTTCCGGAAGAGCCGTAGATCGGAATGGCGGTCCTAGGCTCTCTCATCCTTCAAAGTGGGTGCCGCCCACTTTGATTGTGTTGAAAGCTCCTTGTGCCATAATTTCAATCACGGTCTTCCTTGGTCTTTGGAGGCTCTTTCGAAGCCTCCCCTGGCCACAGCTTTGCCGTGCTCTTCTCTTCCTTGGTTCCAGCCAGAGGGTTAAATGCTTTGTGTAATCGAAGCACTTATCAGGTGACCCTGGCTGGAAGAGCAGCACATAACTGGGTTCTGCTCGGCCAGGTGAGCCTGGTTGGAAGAGTGCTGCTGAAGGGATACACATAACTGAGCTGGATGCACATAACTGAGCTGCTGAAGAGATGGTGGGATGCGCCTGGCTGGAGGCGCATGGCATTTGCTGCACCTAACTGACAGCGCATGGTGACTGCTGCGCCTATCGGAAGGTGCATGGTGGCTGCTGCGCCTATCTGGAGGCGTATGGTGGCTGTTGGCTGTAGATCTATGATCCTTCCTTTGTAGAAATTCTCCTTTGTACAACCTTTTCTAGACATGTAATAGACTTTTATATAATAAATAAAAAGTCCTTCTTCGAATGTCTATGGCTTATTGATCTTGCTGTGAAGTGTTCTGTTCGAGTTCTGGTGCCTGTAGTGTCTGGCGCATGGTCTTTCTGGTTGTGAAATTCCATGCTTCTACAAGACCCCCTTCAAAGTTTTCAAAACTTTTGAATAAGTTTTGGAATACTTTGAATAAAAAGCATGACGATCAGGGCGCATGACTGTTGGGGGTAGAAGAGGTGGCCGTTGACGTCGGTGGTTCCTCCGGGCTTGAGAAGGGCGAGGGTGTGGAACCCTCCATTGCCCCTCCTACTTGGGGTACTATCTCGACGCCTGTGCGGGCTTCCTCTGTTCCTTCGGCTCTCGGGCTAGCAGTCTAGCCCCTGTTGATGAAGAGCCCATTGATACCGAGGTTCAAGCCTCGCAGGTTGAGGTTGGCGGATCTTCTTCTGGTCCGCAAACTATAGTAGCTCCTCCAACTCCTGTCATGACGCCGCAGGTCTTGGCGGATGCAGACGAATATGTGAAATTCCTCGTCGAGGGGGTGTACAAAATGCTGTAGAAGGGTGTATCTGCTGTGATGGATGCCAATGGGAGCTTTGCGACGGCAAGAACTCTGGCAATGCCCTGCATCGAGCTGATTCGTATTCACCAAGGCCACGACCACATGGCCAAAATTCTGGAGGCTTCAGTGATTGAGCTGGATGAGCGGCTCGCGGAACTTCAACGCATCCAGCGAAACGACCTCTCTGTCCTGATAGATGCGGAGAAGGGGAAGCTGATTGCCGAGATCGAGTCTTCATACCAGGCCACCGTGGGCGTTTGGGAGCGCGAGGTTGCTGAGACTGAGGCTGCGGTAGAGCAGTTGTCTCAGTCCATGAAGGCGACGGTGGAAACTCGAGCTGCATTGGAAGCTAATATCGCGGATATCGACACCCAGATGCGCCGCCTTGAAGACCAACGGGCCCGACTCTAGTTAGAGGTCGAGCGTGTCCGGGCTGAACATGCAGCATTCAAGAATGAAGCGACTTTCACTCAGCGGACTCTTGCCTTGGCGCAGCAACGACAACAGCTTGATGAGAAGCATGCAAGTGATACTTCCGCTGGGGCCGTTGAATTGATGCGCCAGGAAGCAGAGCGACGAGTCCTGGCGACGGCGGAGGCCCGCGCAGTCGACTTAAAGCTTCGAGTCAGGGAGCTCTCAGCCCATCCTGGGGAGATTCAGGGACCATAGCTTTTCCCTTTTTCTTTTGTGTTCTTTTGCAACCCTTACTGGGGGATAATGTAGCTTCTTGTACTCCTTTTTCAGAAGAATAAAGAAGTCTACAACCTTTTTTATGATGTGTTCATCTTTTGTTGTCATGAACTTGATGATTTGTGTGGACCTATTATCTTTTGCGCACCTTGGTTTTCAGGTACAGATAATAAGTTTGAAGGAACCATTATGTTTGCTCAGAAGTAATGTGGACATGGCAATCATTGGGTTCGAAATGATAGAATCTCCCTACTCAGAGGTATTATGGACGTGGTAGGAATGATCTTGGGGGATACGCTGAACAACTCAGAGGTTATATGGACGTGGAAGTTCTGCGATCAATGTACAATAACGCAGGGGTTGTTTGTACAAGATGTTTACTCAGAGGTAATGTGGACGTGGTAAACATGAAGGGTAGCGTAGGCTTACGAAGTGTAAGATTCTGCTTTGTAGGGTGTAGAGAGACAACTCAGAGGTAATATGGACGTAGTTATCTTTCTACTAGAAGATGCCACAGAACAGCTGGGTTTCGGAGGCGTATGAGTTTGTGGAAAGAGGTTGTTTGGGGAAGTACATGTCTGGAGGATGTCAAGAATAGTACTTCTTTAGGAACTTGCCGTTGATGGGCATCATGAACAAGTCCCCGTTGGGTTTGGCGCGGCGGTAAGCACCGTTTGAGTATACCGTCTCTATGATGAAAGGTCCTTCCCACTTGGGCTCGAACTTTCCCGGTGTCTTGTGGGTCAACACCATTGGTCTTCTGACTGCTAAAACCAGGTCGCCGACTTGGAAAGTCCTCTGTTTGACCTTCTTATTGAAAGCCTATGATATACGGGCTTGGTAGAGTTCGATGCGTTGTTGAGCTAGGAGACGCTTTTCATCAAGTGCCTCCAGTTCCCGCAGACGACGACGTTGATTGTCCTCTTCTGTGAGTTTGTTTGTGATTGCTACGCGGAGTGAGGGTATCTGTATCTCGAGAGACAGTACCGCTTCGCTCCCATAGACCCGGAAGAATGGAGTGTTGCCTGTTGGGGTCCGTACCGTTGTGCGGTAGGCCCAAAGGCATTCGCCAAGCTTTTCGTCCCAGTCACGTTTGTTGGATGACACGACCTTTTTGAGCAGCCTAACGATAGTTTTATTGAATGCCTCAGCCAATCCGTTTACTGCCGGATTGTAGGCGGTTGAGGCCACGTTCTGAATGCGATTCTTGTCACAGAACCTGCTGAAAATGTGGCTGATAAACTGAGGACCATTGTCATGGATGATCCGCCGGGGTACTCCGAAACGGTAAATGACATGGTGTTTGATAAAGCTGACCACCCTGGAGCTTTTTACTTCTGCTAGTGGAACTGCTTCCGCCCATTTGGAGAAGTAGTCGGTGATGGCCAGGATGAAACGGTGTCCTCTCGATAAAGAGGCTTGATTGGCCCTACAATGTCCATGCCCCAGGCTTCGAAGGGCTAGGAGGCGACTGTAGGATGTAGCGGCTCCGATGGTGTATGTATGAAGTCTACATGAAGTTGGCACGTGTGGCACTTCTTAGCATATTCGACAGCGTCGGTGGCCATGGTTGGCCAGTAGTAGCCCATACGTCGCAGTCGATCTTGCAACTTAGGACCGGGTTGATGAGCTCCACAAGTTCTGTCATGAGCTTCTTGAAGAGCTTCGGCTGCTTCTTCGTTGGACAGGCATCGAAGGAGGAGCCCGTCGAAGGAGCGTCGGTACAGTGTTTTGGTAGCTGTATCGTAGTAGAATCGAAGGGAGCGTCAACTGACTGAGACAGCTTCCTTCGGGTCCTCTGGAAGGATTCCATAGACAGCGAAGTCGATGAACGGGAACCTCCAGTCTCGGACATGAACACCAGTATTTGTCGGCATGGCGTAAGCCACCCGCAAGCATAGGTTGTTTCTGGGACAAATCAGATCTCGTCCTGTTACCGTGATATAGTGTTGAGTCCCAAAGGGCGCTGCCAATGAGGCTGCGAGGCCAGCCAGAGCATCGGCCTCCAAGTTTTGTAAACGGGGGACATGTTCGATGAAGAACCCGGTAAAGGTTGAAATGATGTTCAACGCGACTTCATGATAAGGGATTAAATCTTCATGGCGAACTTCGTATTGTCCCCGAACCTGGTTTACGACGAGTTTTGAGTCGCCGTAAGCTTCCAGATGGTCGACCCCCAGCTGTTGTGCGAGCTGGAGTCCCATGACGAGTGCGTTGTACTCGGCAACGTTGTTGGAGCACGGCTTCGAAAGAGAGTACGCACGCTGCATGACCAGCTGATCGGGAGAGACTAAGACTACCCCCACTCCTGCGATGATTTGGCCTTTGGGGCCTGTTCTCGAAGCGCCGTCGAAGAACATTCGCTAAACGGAGCTTCCTTCGGTGACGTTGGATTCTTGGACCTCATCCGGGATATCTTCATAGAGTTTTGAGGATTCTGGGATGGGGTATGCAGCTAAAAAGTCAGCCAGAGCTTGACCCTTAACAGCTTTTTGCGGCACAAACACCATGTTGTACGGTGTTAGCAAGATCGCCCATGTAGCCAACCGGGAGTTCAATGATCCTGGCTTCGTCATGAGGACTCTGAGCGGATTGACTCGGGAAATGACATGAATTGTCTGACCCGAGACATAATGACGAGTCTTCTGGATGGCAAACACCAAAGCCAAGCACTCCTTTTCGACGGGGTTGTACCGGTGTTCGGCCCCGATGAGTGTTCGACTGAGGTAGTAAATTGCTTGCTCGTAGCCTGTATCGCTGTTTTGAGCCAGCAGAGCGCCAAGAGAATGATCCATGGCACGGACGTAGAGGAGAAATGGTTTGCCGGTGAGTGGAAGTCAGGTACCGTCGCGGAGAGTCCTTCCCGTCGTATGGGGTGAGTGTTTGTGGTTTATACTTCGGGGGATAAACCACCTTGTTCCACTCGAAGGGATAAGGCTGGGGAATACCCATTTTCTGGCGTTCCACTTGCCTGTTCTTGGACTCGAAGCGCTCCCGCAGGTCTTTGATCATTTCGACCACATCCTCCGTAGAGCTAGGAGTCGGGGAAGGAGGCACCATCTGGATTGGAGCGTTTGAGGGCTCCGAGGTCCGAGGTGCTTCTGTATCTGAGGGCGCCCGTTGGAGGGGCACACTCGACTCCCCATTAGCTCCTGGGTCAGGACCAGTTGAAGGTGTCCTGATCAAGGCTGACCGCATCTCAAACACTGCTTGGGTCAGTGCTTACATAGAGGCAGAGAGGGTTTTGAGTCCTCCCTCTAATGAGTCTATGCGCTGGACTATGTCCTGTGACGGCGCATCAGACTCGACATCATCCCCAGCCATGTATACTGTCCTGACACGGCCAGGAGTGGATGGATTGGTTGAGGCTTCGCTTTCGGCCTCACTCTCAAGCGGGGGAGTCACTTCTCCTGGTGTTGGGCCACCCCCAGCCACATTCTGGAGTTCATCTCCAATAGGCGCATCTGCAAGGGTCTGCTTGCCCTCAGCTCCGTCTTGAAGGACCTCTTCGTTTCCAGAACTACCCCCGGCGGTGTCCTGGAGGACATCCTCATTTTGAAGGGCTTCGGGGAGACTAGCCTCGCCTTGATGATGAAGATCTGCCGCAGCTGTGCTTTGGACATCTTTATCTTCGGAAGGAGGCTCGACAAGAGTTTGGCTACCCCCAGCTTCCTCCAAGAACTTCTTCCTCGACCGAGTGCCTTCAAACACTCCAGAGGTCGAGACAGCTGCCTTAGTTTTCCTCGGCTGGCTTTTGGATGAGGATGAGGAATTGGCAGTCGGCCTCCGGATTGATGAGGAGTTGGAGATCACATTGCATGAAGCAACCTTTGGTTCCTCTTCTGTTGACACCTTCGTCCCAAGGTGACGTCGGAGAGGTGTCGATGATTGCAGCCGTTGGAAGACCGACTGTCTTGGTGGAGCTGCCGTCTTGCAACAGCAGTTGATGGTAACCACCGTACAAGTATGCCCCGTGAGAGGCGCATCGTGCTTGTTGGTCGACTCTCCTGACCGGCGCTTGTGAGTGATCACGTTGCGCAGGTCATTGGAGGAGAGTGGTGCCTTCACACCCCCTTCAGACGTATGGCAAGGCCAAACGCCGGGGTGGTCAGGTGAGTGCTGTGCCCCTTGATCTAATACCAAGCAGGCATCACGATCAGTAGTGGGGGAACCACAACATTTGAAGTGACTTGAACGAACCTCAAACGCACAACCAGAGGAGGCGCGGGAGTTCAAGACCACCGAGTTTGCCTTACTCGACTTGGTTGTGCACGCAGTAGATGCGCCCAAGCGAGATAAGGACTTTGAAGATCGACTCGTTGTTGGTACAGAAGCACTTGAGTCAACCTTGTACAGCTTGCCATCGGTAGCGCGCGTGATGACGAGCGCGTGCCTCTGGCCGGCTGTTGGCATAGCACGTTTGTGGTGCATGGCCCGTGCCGTCTTGGATTTCTTCGTACCAGCCCGCTGGGGCGCATAGTACTCAGCATCCAAATTCTCCTCGCCATTACAGCGAGTGAGTCTGTCAAAGACAGAGGCTTTTTGTGACGCATCAGAGGTGATGCGCGGGGCATTGGCTGCGCCCCTGCTCCGTCGACGTATCTTCCTCGCCTGAGAAGGAGATAGCTGGGGAACGTGGTCGGCCGCACGCTTCCCCAAGAGATGCGATGCATCGGCGGGCGCACCTTGGTTGCTGAGAACGTCAGCAGGAAGGAAAGGCTGGATTGCTGCATCCCCTTCAGTGGTGGTGCCCGAGGCGTCGACCTTGCGCACCCAGGCCGTGCGGATCTTCTTCGGCTTTGGTAGCCGCTTCGAAGGACTCGCACTTCCTTCAGAAATGAACTCCTCGTACGCCTGTTGATTGAGGCGCACGACCAGCGACTTGTGGGAGAGCCCACCTTCACGTCGTCGGCCTATGACACGACTTTCTCGAAAGAGGAGAAAGAAGTCCCCAGCAGAGTCGCCAGCTTGTTTGCCATTAAAATTGTTTGATTGAAAACTTTAATACAAATAGAATAGTATTACAATGTAGGACTTAGATGTAGTCCTAGGAGTACACTTTTGTTTAAGCTGGGTCCTTAGTGCCAATGGAGCGAGTGGTAATGCGTTGACTCCGTTGACCGGCTGACGACGGTTATCGGTTCTCTGAAGGTGTGGATTGCTCTGGGTGCTGGAGCTTGCTGAGAGGAGGAAGACGTTGAGTGTTTGTGTCTGCCTCTCTGGTGATTCCTTGTATGTTCGTTGTGGATTCTGTGTGTGTATGTGAAGGAGAAGATCCCTCTATTTATAGTTTTGCAGACTGGCTGCTCATGCGCGCATGTAGGATGCGCCGGTGTGTGGGGACGCCACGTGGAAGTTTCTGATGGGGGTGCACGGATGATGTGCCCTGATTGGGAGGTTGAACTCTTCATACTGCTGTTGTGAGCCGGCACGTAGCAGAGGAGAAGATCTTTCTGTTGCTGAAATCTTGGACGAGTTGAGTCAAAGGACACGTGTCATCGACCCATGGCTCGAAGATCTCGGATTTGGTGGAGGGAAGTAATCTGATGAGCTGCGCCTTGATTGGGCGCAGGAGGAGGCTGCGGCTCATAACCTTTAGGGGTTACAAACTGTTTAGAGCGCATAGCTTTTGAGGCGCATGCAGGCGACTTTCCTTCTGTCTTTCGGGATCATAGATCAGTCTGGGGCGCATGGCTTTTGAGGCGCATGCAAAGCTTCAACTGGAGACTCTTCTTCAGTCTTTAGGGATCAGTGAAGGGTCTGAGGCATACGGCTTTTGAGGCGCATGCTGGTTTGGACGCATGGCCGTAGAGGCACATGGTGATTTGGACGCATGGCCGTAGAGGCGCATGGCGATTTGGATGCATGGCCGTAGAGGCGTATGCGGATGGCCACGTGGCAGTAGCCGTCGGAATAGAGTCATGATGATGCTGACGTTGCCGACGCTTCGTTCTCTGAAAAAGCTGTCAACTGTTTAGACTTTGGGAAGCGTGCTGCCAACTCTGGTGTCAGTTCAGCATTTAATGTTTTTGACGTTCGATAGACAGCTAAGTGGGCACATTGGTTGGTGTTCCACTCGGTATGGAGATGTGAGGGGCGCATCCTCTGTGATGCGCCGGGTACTGTAGGGCGTCTGTGTGATGCGCCTGATACTGGAGGGCGCGTCCTTGTGATGCGCTGTTTGGCTGGCGCATCCGACATGTCCTTTAATGATGCGGCTGTCTCGCTCCTCGAGTGCTAAAATAGCTGTTTGGCTGAATTCGAGGCATCCGGTTCATCCATTTAATGCAAATTTATTGCACAGAATTCGGAGAGTCATCCACTTGGCGCATGGGTTTGATTTGCCCGGCCTATAAATAGTGGCATGGAGAGAAGGTTTGTTCCTCGTTCCCTCACGTACTTCCAACATGAACTTGGATATACGGGTGCATTCTGTTGACGAAGTGCTCCCGAGGGTGAAGATGAGACGTCGTGTTGTCTTCGATGTACTTGAAGGTGACTGTTACATCCAAAACGAAGTCGAGGGCTTCTGAGGCAGGCGGAAGGTGCATGTTGCATCCAAAGATAGGGATGTTCGGGCCTCGTCTCCGTTGTTCCGGAAGAGCCGTAGATCGGAATGGCGGTGCTAGGCTCTCTCTTCCTTCAAAGTGGGTGCCGTCCACTTTGATTGTGTTGAAAGCTCCTTGTGCCATGATTTCGATCACGGTCTTCCTTGGTCTTTGGAGGCTCTTTCGAAGCCTCCCCTGGCCACAGCTTTGCCGTGCTCTTCTCTTCCTTGGTTCCAGCCAGAGGGTTAAATGCTTTGTGTAATCGAAGCACTTATCAGGTGACCCTGGCTGAAAGAGCAGCACATAACTGGGCTCTGCTCGGCCAGATGAGCCTGGTTGGAAGAGTGCTGCTGAAGGGATGCACATAACTGAGCTGGATGCACATAACTGAGCTGCTGAAGAGATGGTGGGATGCGCCTGGGTGGAGGCGCATGGTATTTGCTGCGCCTAACTGACAGCGCATGGTGACTGCTGCGCCTATCGGAAGGCGCATGGTGGCTGCTGTGCCTATCTGGAGGCGCATGGTGGCTGTTGGCTGTAGATCTAGGATCCTTCCTTTGTAGAAATTCTCCTTTGTACAACCTTTTCTAGACATGTAATAGACTTTTATATATATAAATAAAAAGTTCTTCTTCGAATGTCTATGGCTTATTGATCTTGCTGTGAAGTGTTCTGTTCGAGTTCTGGTGCCTGTAGTGTCTGGCGCATGGTCTTTCTGGTTGTGAAATTCCATGCTTCTACAATATCTTCATCACTGTCATCGATAGTCATTTGATTTAGTTCATCAAAAGTGACGTTGATTGACTCTTCGATGATCATGGTTCGTTTATTGAAGACTCTGTATCCTTTGCTCTTGGCCGCATAACCTAAAAATATACCTTCATCGGCCTTTTCATCAAATTTTCCCAAATTGTCTTTTGTATTTAGAATAAAACATTTACAGCCAAATATTCTAAAGTATGAAACAGATGGAATTCTATCAAACCATAACTCAAATGGAGTCTTCTTCGATTTGGGTCGAATTAGAACTCTATTGAGAACAAAGCAAGCTGTATTAACAGCTTTAGCCCAGAAATATTTGGGTAGACTAAACTGGTTTAACATCACTCTGGCCATTTCGGTTAGAGTTCTGTTCTTACGTTCCACAACTCCATTTTGTTGTAGAGTCCTAGGGCAGGAGAACTCGTGTACAAAATCATGTGTGTCACAAAATTGCTCAAAATCAGCATTCTCGAATTCGCCTCCATGGTCACTTCTGATTCGAGTGATCATGTAACCTTTTTCATTCTGTACTTTCTTGCAAAAGGCGACAAATTCGGATAATGCTTCATTTTTGCGTGTCAAGAAATATACCCACGTGTATCTAGAGAAATCATCTACAATTACGAAAGCATAAAGTTTACCTCCGAGGCTAGCAACTCTGCTAGGACCAAATAAGTCCATATGAAGCAATTGTAGAGGTCTAGTAGTACATACTGCGTTTACTGACTTGAATGTGGATCTGGTAGCTTTGTTCTTTTCACATTGGCTGCATACCGAATCTTTCTTGAATGTAATGTCCGGTAAACCGCGTACTAGCTTCTTTGTGGATAATCTTGAGATCGTATCCATATTAGCGTGATCGAGTCTCATATGCCATAGATGACTCTCATCACTCTTGGCCATTAAGCATCTACCTGAAATGTTAGTTTCTTCTAACAAAAAAAACATATATTTGTCTTCCCTGATACCTTCAAAGATAGTACTACCAGTTGAGCTATCGACTATAGTACATTTGTTTTTGCCAAAATTGATTCCATAACCATGATCAGCTAGGTGACTTATGCTGAGTAGATTATGTTTCAACTCGGTAACCAGACAGACATCCTTAATCACAGGATAGGGAGACTTACCAACATCACCGATACCAATAATATACCCTTTCAAGTTATTACCGAAGGAGACATAGCCTTCCTTCTTTTTCTTCGACAGTGTTGCAAATAGGGTAGCATCACCGGTCATATGCCGTGAGCAACCGCTGTCGAGGATCCATTTACTTCTAGCATGTGAAGGGTGTTCCACCTACAAAACAGTTTGTAGACGAAACTTTTGGTACCCATTTCTTGTAGGGTCCTGAATTGTTAGCTTTTGGTATCCAGGCATAAATATTTAAATCAACAAGCTTTCTCATTCTACATGCAGATGAAATATGACCAATGAGGCCACAATAATGACATTGTGCATGTCGAGTGTTGAAAGCTGAGTGGTGTGCATGGTTGGTAGGTTTAGGTTTTCTAGTATAGAAGAAAGCATACCTATAATCTTGTTTGGGCTCAACCTTTTGGGGTAAAGGTTTTATATGGTTAGGTCTGACAGTGTTTGGCTTGGGAATGTTCCGATTTTTCGGTAAGTGACACGTGTTAGGGAAGGAAGCAGCAGGCTCAGGCTGTTTTCCTAACCTAATTTCCAATCTTTTGGAAGTGTCATACAACTTAGTATAATCAGAAGTGAGTGTTTCCATTCTGATTTGTGCACATCGAAGACTTTTCTTCTCTATAGAAAGTTCTTCCTTGAATTGGTCAATAATTTTGTCTTTCTCTTCAGATGACTTGGTAGTCTCGTGTAATAAGAGCTTTGTTGAAGAAAGCTCACCAGACTCACTAACATTATTTCTAACCTCAGCTAGTAGGTCGGTAAGTCTACCTATTTCACCCTTGTACTCTTTGAGTACCTTCTTAGAGGTCTGATACTTGCTACGCAGTTTCCTGTAATCAGTCATCAGGTCACTGAAGGCATCTCCTAATTGCTCAAAGATGAAGTCAACATAAGTATCAACTACAGGTTCAGTAGGTACCTGATCGGATGCCATAAAGCATACATTTGCAGCGTCTTCTGATTGTTCGTCTTCTGAGTCACTGGCTTCACTTTCATGCCATATGCTGGTATTGGCATATCTCCTAGATGTTGATTTCTTCAGGTTCCCTTTTTCATACCTGTTGCTCTTCTTGCTTGATGATGAGTTTGTGGGACAATCCTTCTTCATGTGTCCCTTCTTCTTGCAACCATAGCAGACAGCATCTTCTTGATACCAGTTGTTGCTGTTGTTCTCTTTGACTCTCTTCTCATGTCTTATGAATCTTTTGAACTTCCTTGCTAGGAGTGCTTGATCTTCAGCGTCAGATCCACTGCTGTCTGAATCACCTTCAGCAGCTTTTCTGTGCTGAGCCTTGAAAGCGATCGTCTTCTCCTTTGGTGCAGGTTCTTTAAAATCTTGTAGCTCCAGTTCATGAGTGAGTAGTTTACCCATGAGTACTTCGAGGGATATAGTTGTGAGATCGTTCCCTTCAATGATTGCAGTAGCCTTCAGAATCCAGTTCTTGGTGAGAGCTCGCAGGAGTTTGCGAATCTTTTCATGGTTACTGTAATCTTTGTCTAAGGAGGACAAAGGATTTACAATATCCAAGAATCTCTCGAACATTTGTGTAACTGTTTCGTTGGGCTTCATCTTGAACGCCTCGTACTCTTGAGTAAGTCTGCTGACTTTAGATTCTTTGACTTGAGTCGTGCCTTCATGTGTGACTTCAAGTAGTTTCCACACTTCATTAGCCGTTGTGCAGATAGACACCCTGTTAAATTCAGTTCTGTCTAAAGCACAAAAAGAGCATTAATGGCACGTGCGTCAAGACTGGCCCTTTTCTTTTTTTTCCTCTGTATATCTGCTGTGGGGTTTTTCAACTAAAACTCCATCAACATTTATACGAGGTGGCTTTTGATAGCCATCAAGAACAATGGACCATAAATCAAAGTCAAGTGATTTCAAGAAGAAACTCATCCGTGTTTTCCAATATGTATAATTCGTACCATCAAACAGTGGGGGTCTGTTTGGCCTGACCTTCACTTGTAAATTTCACAGTTGCCATGTGTTGTACTGTGATCTATATAACAGTTAATTAAAATGAATAAATAATTGCACTGTTACCTTTGTTTTACCTGTAACACCCACTTTGATACCAATTGTAGGAACGAAATAGTAAAGCGTAATACTCTAGAGGGGGGTGAATAGAGTTGGCAGCGGAATAATGCTAATTAAAAATGTTAGCAGCACAATCACAGAATATTAATCACAACTGAAATAAAGTAAAGACAGAGTTAAGAAAGCAAATGCAAAGACAGCGATGTATACTGGTTTTCCTCTGTTGAGGACTAATCCAGTCGGTAGAACTCTTGCTACCAGTTGAATCCACTATTGGAAAAATTGCAAGTTTTCTTACGAAGTCCTTGCAACTTCTACAACACGAGCTTTGATACGAAGAACTCGTCCAACTTCAAATGTGAAGAGGTATTCTTCAATCAAGCCTTCTGATTATAATCTCTCAGAAACTTCTAGACCGTACCGCACTGGCAAATCGACTAGAGGATTGTAATTGGCTTGGGATCTGAAATTGAAAGCTCTAGAAAACTCTTTGGAAGACTGAAAGATTTAGATAGAGAGAAGATTGAAAGTGAATGATTGAGTTGAAATGATCGAAATCCTTCTCTATTTATAGGAATTCCAAAGGCAGACTTCTGACAGAATTCGGGCAGAATTCGGGCAGAACTCTATGAGCAAATCTCGATCAAATTCGCAACTGCAGGAGGACCAAGCTCCAAGGATTCAAAATCACAACGGCCACCAACCGAACTCTGGCCGAACTCTAGCCGAACTCTGGCCGAGTTCTGTCAGGGTTTAGTCAGGGTTTAGTTAGGGTTTTAAAAAGCTTTTTGGTGATTTTTGAAAACCTTTTTGAAAACCTTTTTGTAAACCTTTTTGAGAGGTCATTTTAAAAACATTTTTGAACTCATTTAAGGGTAGCCTATTTGCCAGTACGACTCGGTGTACAACATATTCCTAGACTCAAATAAAATGAAAAATATATTGCATAAGAAATTACAGACTCGAGTAGGCAAACAGATCTTCGGTCTTGAATTCAGTGGATAGCCATTCTTGATCATGTTCAAGAGTCCAAGATGTCCCGACTAGCTTCGTATATCCAGACAGAGTTTAATCAATTATTAAAAGCAGGTTGACCATATGACCAATGGGCCAACATAATCATCCTGGTGAGGAGGCACCCTATCATCCTCCGGAGGAGATATTTTATCATTCTGCAGATGAGGCACCTTATCGAGAGGGAACATCTTATCATGCTGGCGAGGGTACATCTGGTCATGCTGGCGAGCGAACATCTGGTCATGCTGGCGAGAGCAGCTCCCAACCTACTTTTACCGATTGGTTCAAGGACATGAAATAATATACACAGTTATTGTCGACTCCAAGCACTCCCATGCCAACTCAAGAGACCCAGCAGATTGTGACTCCAAGGCCAACTCAGGTGCCCCAGCTCATTGTGACTCCAAGGCCAGCTCAGGAGCCCGATAGTCCAGAACCGGAGAATGCCCCAGAACCGGAGTGCCCGAGGCATAGAGCCAGTCTTAGAAAAACTCTTTGGAAACATTTAGGTGGAAAATAGCAAAATTTATTTTCATGTTCAATTTGTAAAATATAAATCATATTTCTATTTGTCATTTGAGTACATCTTTGTTATTCAACTTGGACATTTATCTAAAAAAATAAAAACCAGATGTCATCAACTTGAATGCATCAGTTACTACATAGGTTGACTAGTACATTTTCTTCTGTTGTGTCCAACTCCATGACAGTTACTGCAACAAAAATTTCTTGTAGATTCATTGGTTGATGTAATGCGCTTATTCTTCGGTCTTCCAGCTTTGCGTCTAACATCAGGTAGTCGAATTGTTCCTCACGTCAGAGTAGCTTCAAGCTCGCACGACACATGAATTGGTTCCACATGCGACATATACACACTTTTCAACTTGTCAGTAGAAAATATTGAAGAATAAAAAATTTCAAAATGTAATTAAAAGACTTACAGGCATAACATGCATGTATACATGGCATAAGTGTATGAAACCACCTTAAACATGAACAATAGCTCTCGTTCAAGCGTACTACATAGGTACTGCTTGTTTTACAATCTAACATTTCAAATAAGAACTATTAATGCGTAACATTTGCAAGTAATGTTTTTGTCTATTTATACTTGTCATTTTTTTCATAATTTTTGGACAAAATTCTATTTCTAGGTTTTGAGCATGGAGTCTATTCTTCTCTTGAAGCGTTATAATCTTTGCTTTAATTCCATCAAGTAGCATTATTATCGGTTTATCACGTAGATTCATAACCCAGTTATTGAAACATTTTGCAAGATTAGAAGTGTGAATATCTAATCTAGCACGAGAAGAATAAGCAGCTATCCAGTGTTCAAAACTACGATTTTTATCATTCACCCCAACAAGCCAGTTAAACATGTCAATGTTTTCGGCTTTAATGATTTCAACTCTATAATCAGCATCTGTTTTGTTGTAAGATCTAGCAAGAGAGTCTAACATTCGATAAAATTTTGTAATCCGGATGACAAATTTTAAATTCTGTTTAAAATGTTGAATACAAAAAAAGTGTGGTGATTCTGGAAAAATAACACGCATAGCATTTATCAGTCCCTTTTGCTTATCAGATATAAATAAAAATCTACTCCAATCATCTTAAATATCTTTCGAAAGTAATTCTTAAACTGTTTAGAAACCATGTCCATGAATCGATGTTCTCACCTTCAGTAACAGAATAAGCAATTGGATATAACTGATAGTTAGGATCATGAGCACAAGCAATAAATAATATACCTTGATATCTAGATGAAAGAAATATAGCATCGATACTAATAACTGGTAAACAATCTCCTAAAAAACTATCAATACATGCTTTGAATCAAATAAAATTCTTTCAAAGCCATTATTTTTAGTTATTTTTATACAGACTCTGCTGCCTGGATTTGTCTCCATAATTCTTAAACCATACTCTTCAAGACTAGCATAGGCATCGGCAAAATTATCGTTTATTTCAGTTAATGCCATCTCTCGAGCTCTCCAAGCTTTGGCATAAAAAATTTCTATCTGATGTTCTCTATGGATATCCTTTACTACTTGTGATGGACTCTAGGACTGATTATCCCTAATTATATAAATAATCTTATTTTTAATCCACTTAGCAGTAGCTAATGGATGACATCCTGTTGTTAGTCCACTTAAACAAGAATGTCGACTTTCTAATGTACTAATGAAAAATATTTCTCATGTGCCAAGGGTTCTAGCATATACTCTCCAATTACAAGTTGTTTGATCACAAGTATAAATAATTCTCCTATAATTGTCCATACCACTAGTTGAACATGTAAAGTTGTGTTCAATTGCTACATTACTTATGAAATTTCTAAACTCAAGCCGGGTAGCAAATTGTTGTCCGACAAATAATTCATGAGTAGTACCATTACTAATAGTATCATCAAAATCATTATCTATATTTTCAATTAAATCATCACTATTTTTAATAGTTTGAAAACCATCAAAATCATCACTACTAGCTAGATCTACTGCTTATTTTTCTTCATGAGCTGGAAGTGGTCGAGAAGAACTAGCACCCACTTGATAATTAGAAACACGTGGATGTGAAAAAATTTCAAGTGGTGGTGAAACTTGAGTAACAAAAATACTTATAAATGGCGATTGCAAATTAACTTCAAGAACAAATTCCATGCTTGATCAGAATCTATTAACAAACAATGAGAAACAAAAACATGTCTTAATATAAATTCATATCGAATAGAAAAATAGTTATTAATCAGAGTTCATAGACTATCTAATGTATTACTACGATCGGTTAAAATAAGTTGCGTAAAACCTCCTTCGTATGATAGCCCATTTACTGCACCTCCATGTGAGCACAATATTCTTAGGCTCTGATCCATATCGAAAAAAATCTAAAAATTTTAATCTGTAGAAAATATTGAAGAATATAGAGTGAAGAAGAATAAAAAGTGTGAAATGGGAATAGAAAGTGTGAAGTAGGAATGAAACTCTCTCATATACACTGTTTATATAAATTCACTCTCCAAATAGAAATATGACCATTGCAAAGGAAAAACTAATGTTGGATGGACCAAAATAGAGGAAAAGAGTGGGGCAACAAGACAAACGGCGCCCAAAAAAATGGAGAAGAGAGTGTGGCGACATTAGTGATGGCGCCAATGGAGGGGCTGGCGCCATCACAAATGTCGCCTAGGGGGTGGGTGGTATGGCGACATCTCTAATGTCGTTTCATCCCTCCATTTGTTATTTCTCCAAAGTTATCCTCTTTTGTGTAAATACACTAAAGTTTACCCCTGTAAAATTATTCGTTTATAAAATCTCCTGAAACTTTCTCTTTCTTCTATTTTTTCTCTCTCTCTCTTTCTTTCTTGATCGAGTATTCTGATATACTCCTTCAAAGGAATCAAGAAGTCTATTGAATTATTGTTGACCTGGAGTTTTGGGACGTGTTCCGTCTAGGACGTCGTCCTCTGTTGGTATGTGATGCCATATTGACTGATGCATATGATAACTCATCAGCTTGTTGTTGGGGCACATTAAAACTTAACCGATCAAAAACTGACCGTTTGGAAGCCGAACAACAACATTTGATCACAATCTGGTGACACTCACAATGATGATTTTTTTGGGGGAGTGTCACGGGAGATTGTCTATTTTTACGCTTTTGCATTAGCAATTCACGTAAATCAGAAGGATTAGAAGGAGTAGTCTTCTTTATTACATTAGGGGTAGAAAAACGTTTAGTCCCTTGTGTATAAAGGAGATTACTGGCTGCATTCGCAGAACCAAACTGTACATTTTTACGTGCTTGGAGTTGCGTACGTAAATCTTGAGATTTTTTAGCACGAAGGACTCCATCTTTATTGTGTGTAATTTGTAGGTTTGGTACTTTGCGTACAGTAGTATAAGAAGGTTGTTGGTTGAAAACAGAAGTTTTACCAACTATGTTTTTATGCTTCATGCGTGCAGGTACATTCACTTTAGATGCAGAAGCATCATTGTGAATTTTATCTACACTGTCACAGACAGAAGATTTACCTTTACGCATAGAACGCAAAATATGAGTATCTGCCGCGTCATAGACGGGAGATTTTCCTTTACGTGTAGAACATAAATTTTGTGTGTCTACCGCGTCACAGATGGGAGACTTATTGTTACGCTCAGAACGTAAGGCATTGGAGTCTGCCACGTCACAGACGGTAGACATATATTTACGCCCAGAACATAAAACGTGATTTTTACGTTCAGGACGCAAAACCTGATTTTTACGCCCAGAGCGTAACACCAGAGAGTCTGCCACGTTACAAACGGGAGACTTGTTTTTACGCGAATGGCGTATCACCGAAGTAGAGACTGCCTCATCACAGATAGGAGCCTCTACAACAGGGGTAGGAACGATTCCTTTGCCTGCAGAGACAGTAGGAAGATCCGAGGATGCCTTGGATTTGGGAACCCAAACTTTTTGCACCTTTCTCGATTTTTGAACATTGGAGCAGCGGTTGCTACCCCCAGTCCGGAGCATTTCTCCATAGGCAGTCTGGTCGAAGTGTACAACCAGAGTCTTCTCGGTCGAACCGACCGAAACATCATCGTATTGAGCAATTGCCTCTTCGTCAGAGGAAAAGGTCGTCCCCAGCAGAGTCGCCATTTTGTTTCACTTAACAAAAGGCCTGAAAATGGCTTTTGAAAATAAAACTTGAAAAAGTACAAGAAGTACAAATTGTTCTGGGAAGTATTGCTATGGAAATCTGATCTGAAGGCGATCACTTTGTTCCTTGGACCATACGATGATGATGAAGATCACTGCTAGAAGATGAACAGCTGGAAGAACTAAGTCACCAGAAAGGTATCGACGCACTTAGGCACTGATGGCGAGGCCGAATGCTTTCCTGCTTTGCTTCACTCTGTTCTGGAAGAAAGGTTGAAGAAGAATGCTCCAAAAAATCAAAGTCTCTGGGCTCTGATCTCTATGTATTCTCTTCTGTCTCTCTGTGCATGATGCTTTTGATGTGTAAAATAAGTCTATTTATAGACATGACTCCTTGGGCGTAAAAAGTAATATATTTGAATTTTTACGCTGGCAACTGTCACCCACGATGGAAGTTACCCTCTACATACGTTGACACGTGTCCCATTATATCAACAAAAATAGGAAGCATGTACACACGTTCTTCAATAAGTGTGGCATGAAAGCCACGTGGACAAACCACGTGTTGACACAAAGTCACAGTCAACCAAATATTGATAACATTGACTAAATAATACTTGTGATAATTCAATACGACACACGACTACATCTAGCTCAAGCCAGACGACAGCTCAGTTTTACAAATGCGAGTCATTTTTCGAGTCTGTACTTTTATATTTATTGACTCTAGAATGATTGTAAGCTGAGTTATGCTGGGCTCTTGAGACTCAATCCATAACCCATCCAAATCCATAAAGCTCCACATCCAAAATCAGCCCACTGGACCCTTGGACCCATTCTGTGCTCTGGAGACAGAGTTCGGACCGAACTCTGCCTCCACACAAAGTTCGGGCCGAACTCTGTCTCCTAAAAATCAGCACCCTAATTTTTAGGGCTGGCTGGTTGCTAGTTGTCCAACGGTCAAATATTTGAAAATTCCTACCAGAATTCTGGCCGAATTCTGCCTGTTAAAACCCTATAAATAGGCCAAGAATTCTCTCATTTTCAATCATCCAATCTTCTCTTCTCTCTTAAGCTCAATATAAGTCATACCCTTCTTCATCTACTAGCCACAAGTTTCCTAAGTCTCGAGTGCTCAGCATCTCTCAGTTAGGAGTCTTGTGCAAGAGTTCAAGAAGTAGCTTAGAAAATTTCAAGCATCGCCACTGTAATCCATTGTAAGAAGTTGACGTGCTCTTCTGAAGAAAAGGCACGGGGCGTAACTACTATTTCATAAATAGTAGATTTAATCCTGAGCTAGAGTTCTCAGGCCTGGACTAGTCCTCCACAAGAGAAACCAGGTTAAAATTGGCTGTGTTTGCGTATGCTCTCTTGCTCCTTATTTATTTCCGTATTTACTCTGATTAATTTTAGATTGTGAAAGAGTTGATTTTTTAATTGGCTATTATTGCTATAAACTCTATTCATCCCCTCTAGAGTTGCCATCTGTTCTTCAATTGGTATCAGAGCTTTGTTCTCTTTACAAGGACTTACATCCTAGAGCTGATCTATGGCAACCACACAATCCTTGATTTCCAATCACGGTAAAGGACAGTCCACTCATAGGCCTCCCCTATTTGATGGAACTAACTACACGTACTAGAAAACAAGGATGAGCTTTTATCTCAAGTCGCTAGACTTTGACATGTGGACTATCGTCACTGACGGTTACAAAAAGCCTGCCAGAATAGTTGTCAATGGTAATCTCGTTGAGAAATCACATGACAAATATTCTGACGAGAAAAAGAAACCGACAAGTCTAGACGTGAGAGCTATTAATGCTTTATTCTGTGCTATAGACAGGAATGAGTTCAACAGGGTATCTACATGCAACACATCCCACGAAGTATGGAGACTTCTAGAAGTGACGCGCGAAGGAACCACCCAAGTCAAGGAATCAAAGATAAGCTGTCTCACTCAAGAATACGAGGCTTTCAAGATAAAGCCAAACGAGACGATCACGCAAATGTTCACAAGATTCCTCGACATCATCAACCCCTTGTCTTCGCTCGGCAAGCAATATTCAAATCACGAGAAGATTCACAAGCTACTTAGGGGGCTACCAAAAATTTGGAACCCTAAGGTGACAGCCATCATAGAAGGAAATGATCTCACAACCATATCCATGGAGACCTTGATGGGAAAGCTAATGACTCATGAGCTTGACCTCAAGGACTTTGAAGAGCCTGCTCCTAAGGCTATGGAGATCGCACTCAAAGCTCACCGACGGAGGGCTAAACCCGAAGAGACGGATGACGACAACTCAGAAGATGATGATCAAGCTCTCATGGTCCGCAACTTCAAGAGATTCCTTCGCTTCAATCGAAGAAAAAGGAACCACAAGAAGATGGCGAAGAAGAGCCAACCTGCTACGGTTGCAAGAAGACGGGACACGTCCGAAAAGACTGTCCATTCTTGAAGAAGAGCAACCGCTATGAGAAGCCATACAAGAAGACCTCCTCAAAAAAATATGCCAACACAAGCATTTGGCATAAAAGTGAAGCTAGTGACTCCGAGGAAGAAAAGGACTCTCCTCAAGATACGGCTAATGTGTGCCTAATGGCGACGTCTGACAAGGTATCAAACGAAACCCTTGACGACTTCACTTTTGATGAACTTGGCGATGCTTTCACTGATTTACTTAATGATCACAAAAAGTTCATTGGTAAATACAAACATGCCAAGGACAAAATCAAAAGTCATGAAGTCGAAATACAAAGACTTTCTCTATTACTTGATAACATTAGAGACACTTCACCCACGGATGTCACTGATGAGGTATCTAAGCTTAAAATAAGCTTACATGATGCCGAAGCACGTATTGAACAACAAACACAAGAAATCACAGCACTCAAAATGGAGCTTGCAGAAGAAAAGAGTAGACACAAGATTTCTATTACTAAGATGCATGGTTTGAATGCTAAGGTTACTGAACTGCAAGCTGTCTCTAAGAAACTAGAGACTAAATTGGAAAAACAGGTTGCTCAACCTCAAACCCAACATCATGAGACACACACAAAGCATGATACTTCTCATACTAGTCACCCACGTCATCCACCTACAACACGTAACCATGCTTACATATATATACACTTTCACAAAGGACACAAACCACATGCACGTAATTATCATATGTCACAAAATCATCATGCTACACATAGATACAATTATCACCATGTTGCACAAAGACACAATCAACATCACTCTACATATAGAAATCATCATGTCATGCCATATAGACAATATCATCATGCCATACCATATAGACAATATCATCATGCCACTCCAAATAGTCATCATCACCATGCTGAATCTACATATCATCACACTTCTCCTCATTACTCTGCTTATAGACATCATCAGCATGCTCCTAATGTAAATAGGAATGCTATATATACTTATTGTGGTTTACATGGACACATTTCACCACAATGTAGAATTAGAAGATTAGTAGATAGAAAGATATATGCATGGTTTCTAAAAATTAACTTTTTAGGACCCTCAAGAACTTGGGTACCAAAGGTCACATCTACTCTTAATGTAGGTGGACCTTCCCTCCTCAACTAAGAGTAAGTGGATTCTCGATAGTGGATGCTCGCGGCATATGACGGGAGACGCAAATCTTTTCGCATCACTATCGATGAAGAGAGAAGGATATGTATCCTTCGGCAACAACCTAAAAGGTTATTATAGGTAATGGTAATATTGGTCATCCTCCCTCTCCCATAATAAAGGATGTCTGCTTAGTGATCGAGTTAAAGCATAACCTGCTCAGCATCAGTCATCTTGCTGACCATGGATATGATATTAACTTTGGACAAAATAAATGCCTTATTTATGATAGGTCAACGGGAGACATCGCTTTTGAAGGGGTAAGAGAGGATAATATTTATATTTTCTATCTGTGTAGAAATACTAACAATACAGGTAGATGCCTATATGCTCATAAAGATGAACGGTTACTATGGCACCAGCGTCTTGGTCATGCCAATATGGATACTATATCCAGGCTATCGACCAAGAAGCTAGTTAGAGGCTTGCCCGACATTACATTCGAAAAGGACACCGTATGTGCCGAATGTGAGTTGAATAAGGCAACCAAGTCATCGTTTCATTCATAAACTCTGTAAGCACTACTAGACCCTTGCAACTACTCCATATGGATTTATTTGGCCCTAGTAGAGTAGCCAGTCTTGGTGGAAAACTCTATGCCTTTGTTGTTGTCGATGACTTTTCAAGATTTACTTAGGTTTTCTTTCTTGCAAATAAAAGTGATGCTATTTTGGTTTTCAAGATTTTTGTTAAGAAAGTTCAAAACGAAAAAGGCTACATGATTACTCGTATCCGAAGTGATCATGGAGGCGAGTTCGAAAATTCTGATTTTGAAAAGTTTTATGATTCAAATGGTTTTGATCATGAGTTTTCTTGTCCAAGAACTCCTCAACAAAATGGTGTTGTGGAGCGGAAGAATAGGACTCTTGGCGATATGGCTAGAGTCATGTTGAACAAGTTTTCACTTCCGAAATACTTTTGGATTGAAGCTGTCAGTACAGCATGCCACATTTTAAATAGGGTACTTATTCGTCCTATTACAAAGAAAACACCCTATGAGCTTTGGTTTGGGAGAACCCCAAATGTTTCTTATTTTAGAGTTTTTGGCTGTAGATGTTTTATCCTTAACACCAAAGACAACTTAGGCAAATTTGATGCCAAAGCTGACGATGGTATTTTCCTTAGCTATGCTGCCAAGAGCAAGGGATATAGAGTCTTTAACAAATGCTCATTAATTGTGGAAGAGTCTACAAATGTGACTTTTGATGAAGATAACAGTGCAGCAGCTACTCTTGATGATGATGTTGAGCCATCAACGTCTACTCCAATGAACACCACAACCGAAACCAATTCTCTGGAGAGCTTGCCAAAGAAATTCTCTTTCAAGCCATCACATCCAAAAAATTTGGTAATCGGCGAGATTTCACGTGGAGTAACTACTAGATCATCATTAAGAGACTCTATTGCTAGTACTGCCTTTATTTCGCAAATTGAGCCTAAAAATATTTTAGAAGCTTTCAATGATGAATTTTGGATTTCTGCTATGCAAGAGGAACTTAACCAATTTGAGAGGAGCCAAGTATGGGAACTCGTTCCTAGACCGGCTAATCATTCGATTATTGGTACTAAATAGGTTTTTAGAAACAAAGTAAATGAAGATGGTTCAGTCACACGCTACAAAGCTCGTCTAGTAGCCCAAGGATACAACCAAGAGGAAGGTATCGACTACGATGAGACGTATGCTCCTGTTGCTAGATTAGAATCCATTCGGATGCTTTGTGCATTTGCAAATTTTCAAAATTTTAAATTATTTCAAATGGATGTTAAAAGTGCTTTCTTGAATGGTTTTATTAAGGAGGAAGTTTATGTAAAACAACCCCCTGGCTTTGAAAATCACAAATTTCTCGACCACGTGTTCAAGCTAAAGAAAGCGCTGTATGGCCTCAAACAAGCCCCTAGAGCTTGGTATAAACGGCTAAGCAATTTCTTTTCAAAAGGGAAAATTGACACTACACTTTTCATAAAATCTTTCAAAGACACTATTCTTTTAGTACAAATATAGTAGATGATATTTTTGGTTCTACTGATGAAACTCTTTGTCAAGATTTTGCCAAGTGTATGCAGACCGAGGTTGAGATGAGCATGATGGGGGAGCTCAACTACTTTCTTGGACTGCAAGTCAAACAAATGTCAAATGGAACCTTCATCTGTCAGTCGAAGTATACAAAGGACATGCTAAAAAAATTTGACCTTGACAACGTCAAACCAATCAGCACTCCTATGGCTACTTCAACCAAACTTGAACCAGATGATAGTGGAAAACCCGTAGATCAACGTAAGTATCGAGGTATGATAGGCAGTCCACTCTATCTTACTGCAAGTCGTCCTGATATTATGTTCAGCGTTTGCCTGTGTGCTAGTTATCAAGCAAATCCTAAGGAATCACACATGACCGCGGTTAAGCGTATCTTTCGATACCTTAAGAGTACAGTTACAGTGGGCCTATGGTATCCCAAGTCAACATCATTTGACCTCATTGGTTACTCTGATGCTTGTTTGCCATTGATTGTAAAAGAACAGAACAATTATCGGAGGACTGAACTTAGACTCACAATACAAACTCGCTCGTACAAAGAAAGCCTAGGGACGAAAACCTAGGTACAGCAGACTAAATACGATTGTTTATTTTTGATTCTGGGGGGTGACGATAGAGGCTCGGAAAAGTGACGGCCGCTCTGCCTTACTCCTTGGACGATCAGTATGCAGTCTTGGCTCGGGGAAGATCTGCTCGACGTTGATGAAGAAACGCTCTTCTTACTCTCCTCGGATTGCTCTCCTGGCTTCTCTCTCTCTCTCTCTGTGATTATCAAGAAGGAAGGGGGAGCTCTCTCTGTGTAGATCTTTCTCTTCTTATTTCTTTTGGTGCCGACCTCTCTCTCTCCTCCTCTTCTTTTTTTTCACAAGGGAATGATGCTGGCTATTTATAAGAGTGGGGGGTGATCATTAGGGTTTGCTAATGATTATCTGTTTAGAATGTCGGCGCTCCTTCATTCTATCTGAACCCTTGATCCTGATTATAGTGAATATCGGCCATTAATACGGATAGCATCGTATCTCATGAGCAATTAATGCTAGCTGCTTTAAATCCTCGTGATTGATTATGCCAATGTCTGATTGCTCGCCACGTGTCCCATTAGCTTGATGATAAATGATATACCCTGATCTCAGTAATTATGACGATGTTGTCAAATATATTTGTTGAGATTCGGTTAAATCTCTTATTGATCCCATGCCACGTGTCTTAATTGTGAGTCTTGTCAGAGCCGCATAGGATTGACTATCCTCGAACCGCTGAAAGATACTCTTCCTGAGCCGCATGAGACAATACCTCATCGAGCCGCAGGGGATGAACCTTCCGTGAGCCGCATATGTTAGTCTTTGCGAGCCGCATGAGCTAGCATTGTATTGAGTCGCAGGATTGAACTCTCGGTGGGCCGCATATGGCTGATTTCTGCTAACCATATAGAGTGACTTCTTCGTGAGCCGCATGGAGCTGTTTTCCATTTAAGCCGCATGAGAGTTGCCATGTGGCAACCTAGGATTTCTGACGGTTCGGGTCAGAGATCTTCTTCCTTTCCCGAAAAGTCTGTCATTATGGCAGAGCCATTATGACACTTTATGTCAGAGCAGTCACAGTCGCCAAGTCGTGTTAGAGCATTAAATGAGGCTACCCCCAAACGACCAGCTGTAGGAAGGATCACACATGGCATCCATCGAGCCGCATATACCTTGCTGAACCGCATACGCTCCCGAGCCGCATGCGATTGAGAGTCTTCTTTGAACCACATAGGGCCGCTCCTATGTGAGCCGCATAAGCTTCTTACTCCGAGCCGCATGGATCATTATTCTAATATTTTCCATGCTTCTACAGGACCCCCTTCAAAGTTTTCAATTTGTAAAAATTAGAATACTTTGAACAAGAAGCATGGCCTCGTTCATGCCGCATAGGATTTTTCTGTCTGCCTGAGCTTCCTAGCCGCATAAGTGCCTTAGTCGCATTAATTCATCTGTCCGCATAAACTGGTTGCCACGTGTCCTGAACACGTGTGCAAATCTTCATTAAGTGCCTTTGATTTGATTTAACGCCGCCTTTTTGGGGAAGGATCCCAAGAGTCGGTTTTGCCTTGACCAAAGCGTTTTACCTTTATTCTTTGGGGACGGCGCGTAATCCGAGGCATACTCCGAGATGTCTGTTTGTTTCGTGGGTCTCTTTTGCCTATAAATAGGAGTCTTTAAGCCTCTTGGGGTTTTTCTTTACCTTCTCTCTTTGCTCTGGATCTCTATTTGCCGTCTTTGCTCTTCGTCTTCTTCCTTTAGCAACCGACAATGGCTCCCAAGAAAGCTGCAGTATCGAAAGCCGCTAAGGGTAAGGCAATTGCTTCTACAGCGACTGCTGCGACAAACATAGTCGCCCCTCCGCCGGTCATTGCGCACTCCATCCATCCCGATGTCCATCCGTCTATCGCTGGTAAGAGATCGTCTGAAAACCCTAACTGTCGCCATGGCTCTGTTGCATACTTTATGCACAAGCCACGTATACGGGCTTTATTGATGGGACTGCATGAGCCCTTCGTCTTATGGGGCCGCATGAACTTGTTATACTCGATCTGCGTTTGCATACGTATTTTTGATTTGGGCCGCATAAGCGTTGCTCACCTTTTTTGAACCGCAGAAATTTGTCTGCTCACGTCAGCTCGCATGAATCTGACTCTGTAGGCTTGCTTAACCTGAACCGCATGGGTCTATCAGTTCGTCTGGACTTGAGTTGTATGAGCTCAGCTAACTCGGAGCCGCATGAGGCCATAATGCACTGAACCGCATATACATATCTAATGCTGAGCCGCATGAAGCTGTAACGAGCCGAGCCGCATAGGCTTAGATGACCTTTCCAATGTTTTCTGTTTTTTTTTACTACCTTCTAACCTCGTTTCTTTCGTATTTTTCCAGTGAACTTGCCCGTAAATCCTGCTGGGGAGCTTATAGTGGGTTCGAATCAATTCGCCCTGGGCGTGCGTCTTGACGACTTAATTAGGCATGTATCGAATCAGTTCCCTACTGATGAGCCTTCGGAGAGGTTGAAGGCTATTGAGAATCAAACCCTTCATTACCTCCGTTCCATGATGAATACTGGGAAGCTGGATGGAAAATACCTGAAGCCTTTATTCCTTTTTGGTGATGCTTTAACTATCAAGAATCCTCGGGTCTTATAGATTTCTGAGAACTGGGATTTTTCTTTGGATGGGGTGGCAATCCATATTCCTCTCATGGAACGTCATTATCCTTTGTCATGGTTCAATATGGTGTTGCTGGACCGGAAGATGGTGTGTAACCTAACTCCCACTCAATCAGGGATGTTGATGGGCAACATCCATTATAATCCGAATATGAAGTCAGCGTATGCAGGTAAGGATTCCGTCCTCCGGTATATGATGGGTCTGGCCCCGGGCTCTTTTATGAATGTATACGGTCCCAATTTCACACTTACTCAAGCTGATACTTTCCTGAATCGGCTTGTTCGCAAGAAGTCTTATCCTGTTGGTAGGCTGGCACTGCCGAACTGGATAAACCCCACCTCTACGTGGGCTCAGTTGACTGCTTGGGTTCTACAGACTTATGGAGCATTCTTGCGGGAGGTGAGACTTTACCATGCCATTCGGGGCACTTGTCACAGGCTTCCCATTAATAACCACTGTTCGTAGCGCTCTTGGAGATGTACAGCCAGCGAACGGGGACATTCTTTACACCAGTAGGGGAACTGGGGCTTGCTCTTCACGAGATGTATACTGTCTCTAAGCTTCCATGGGGGAATAAGCCTTTCGAGGTGTATACCCCGTCGAATGAGGAGTTCGAGGCCTTGGACAAGCAACTCCCGGGTTTTGTTGCGGTGTATCGGGAGTTATTGTGCCACCATAGTGCTTGTCATCAAATGGCTATAAAAACGGCGGATAGCTCTGAGGGGACCGCTCCCCATACCACATCCTGGATTAATTATCTCTTTAGGGTTGACCCTTCTGGTGAAGTTACTCCCCGAGCCCCTCGATCGCATACAGAGGTAAGGGATCTGATGTCCAATGTCAAAAAGTCGCGATCCAAGAGTGATATATTCGGGAGTCAAGCTGACTCTCTTAGTTATTTTCACTACGGGACCATACAACTGTCGGAGAAGGCGCTTCTGGCTGGATTTTTGATGATATGGCTAAGGAACTGCGTAGTCTCAGGCGGAGCGGGCTCTATCGAGAGGATTGGTCGACATTTCATCCTCCCTGCCGTTAAGCTAGTATTCGGAGTTAGGCTGGCCCTCCTTCCTGCTATGGTATGCAGCATACATCATGGTCTGCGGACATTCTCGTCCAAGGTTATTGCTCGCAGGAAGACTTTGGATTTTGAGCGCGTAGAACTGCCCTTTCACTACCTAATGGGGTGGTTGGCGATGCACTATAGTCTTTGCTAGACCTGGGGTAGCGGAAGATGCTGCGGCCGAGGACGCTTT
>JANAVB010007011.1:0-27585 GCA_029216955.1 Iris pallida
AATATTTAGGAGAAAGTTTTTGTGGTCTCCTATGAGCTACTGATATTTGTCTGTAAGGTTGGAGTTTAAGATATACCAAGTCCCCTACTTCAAAAGACCTTTCAGTTCTGTGTAGATCTTCAAATTTCTTCATCCTGTCCTTGGCCACTATTAAATTGTCTTTTAGTAACTGTAGAGCAGTATCCCTATTAGCCAGAGTTGCAGCTACTTCCCTGTCTTGGACCTGACCAGGTAGATAACTCAATAGATCTGGAGGGGCTCTGCCATAAACAGCTTCAAAAGGAGTGGTTTTTGTAGCAGTATGCCAATTGGTATTAAACCAATATTCAGCCCATGGCAGTAGTTTACTCCATTCTCGAGGTTTGTGACTACAAAAGCACCTCAAATAAGCTTCAACACACTTGTTTGATACCTCTGTTTGGCCATCAGATTGGGGGTGATAGGCAGTAGAGTAATGCAGTTGGGTGCCTTGCAATTTGAACAATTCTTTCCAAAAGTTACTTGTGAAGATGGGGTCCCTATCACTGACTATTGTTCTAGGCATCCCATGTAGCTTAAAAACTCCTTCCACAAAGGTCTGAGCCACCAATGCTGCAGTAAAAGGATGGTTCAATGCAAACAAATGTAAGTACTTGGTTAATCTATCCACAACCACTAATATAGTGGACTTATGATTACTCATAGGTAAGCCTTCTATGAAATCTAAGGAAATAGCTTCCCATATTCTTTCAGGCACAGACAGTGGTTGTAGTAAACCAGCAGGAAATGAATGCTCAGATTTATTTCTTTGGCAAATTTCACAGGCTTTAACATACTCCTTGACATCTTTCTTCATGCCTTTCCAGTAACACACTCTTCTTAGCCTCTGAAGTGTTTTTAAAGTTCCAGAATGCCCATCAGTTAATAAGTCATGATGCTCTTTAAGCATAGTGGCAGTAAACTCTGATTGGGGGTCAAGTAATAGTCTGTTCTTGTAATACAATAAACCATTGTTCATTGTATACTTGTCAGTATTCAACTCCCCTTTCTCCCACTTGTTCAGCTGAGTTTGATAATATAGAGAATTTGTCATCTGCTCTTTGAACTGAACTATCCAATCTGCATTAACCATGGTGATGGCTGAGCTTTGTATCCTGGAAAGACTATCAGCAGCAGTGTTGTCCTTTCCCTTCTTGTACTCCACTCTAAACTGGTAACCATGCAATTTCAGTAACCATTTATACTGAGCTTCTGTATAAACCCTTTGTTCCAACATGTACTTTAAGGATTTATGATCAGTTCTGATTAGGAACCTCCTGCCCCATAGGTATTGGTTCCATTTCTTGACTGCTAACAAAGTGGCCAGCATTTCTTTTTCATATGTAGATAATACTTTGGATCTACCTTTTAATTCCTGACTGAGGAATGCAATGGGTCTCCCCTCTTGCATGAGTACAGCCCCAATTCCATTCCCAGATGCATCACACTCCAATATAAATTCATTTTCAAAGTCTGGCATTCTTAAAACTGGAGGTTGAGTTAACACCAGTTTCAATTTTTCAAAAGCCTCCTGAGCTTGTACAGACCAATTAAAGGAATCTTTCTTAAGAAGATTGGTTAGAGGAGCAGCTATACTACCATAACCATTGATAAATCTTCTGTAGTACCCTGTCAGACCTAAGAATCCCCTTAACTCTTTGATAGTGTGAGGAGTAGGCCAAAGGATTACTGCTTTAATCTTCTCATTGTCAACCTCTATCCCTTTACCAGAAATGACATGGCCTAAGTAGCCCACCTGTTTCTGCATGAATGAACACTTGCTTCTTTTGATTTTAAGGCAATTTTCCTTCAGTTTTTCAAACACCACTTGTAAATGAGAGTAGTGGTCTTCTTCATTCCTGCTGTATATTAGTATGTCATCAAAAAACACAAGTACAAAGTGTCTCAAATATGGCCTAAATACCTCATTCATCATGGCTTGAAAGGTGGAAGGGGCATTTGTGAGGCCAAAAGGCATTACCAAGAATTCATAGTGACCCTCATGTGTTCTAAAGGCAGTTTTGAACACATCTTCCTCCTTCATTCTAACTTGGTGGTACCCAGATCTCAGGTCCAACTTTGTAAAGAGTGTGGAACCATACAGCTCATCAAAAAGTTCATCAATGAAGGGTATAGGGAATTTATCTTTAACAGTGTTCTGATTTAAGGACCTGTAGTCAATGCACATCCTCCAGCTCCCATCTCCCTTCTTGACTAAGATCACTGGAGAAGAATAACAGCTGTTACTGGGTCTAATAATTCCTGATTTCAACATTTCTCTGACCTGTTTTTCAATTTCATTTTTGTGTAGGTAAGGATGCCTATATGGCTTGCTGCACACAGGTGAAGATCCAGGAATTAATGGAATGTGATGGTCATAACTCCTGCTAGGGGGTAGGCCAGTAGGCTCCTCAAACAGCTCCTTATACTGATCCAGCAGGTCTTTAACTTCTGTACTCTCTTCTGAGCTTGTTTCCTGCAGATTTTCTGGAATTACTTCTTGAGAACACAGCTGTATGATGAAGACTTGTGGACTGCTCCTCAAATCCTTTGCTGCAGGTTCTAGGAGCTGGCTGCCATGGGTCCTGATACCTTTGAACTGTTGGTTTTCTCCCTGCTTCTTGAACTGCATAGTTAACTCCTTAAAATTCCATACAATATCCCCCAGTGTGCTCAACCAATTTGCCCCCAAAACTATCTGACACCCTGAGATAGGCAATTGTAAAAGGTCAACCACTATCTTCTTACCTTGACATTCTATCACCACTCCACTGTGCAGGCCCTGGCTTTTAAGCTTTTCACCATTTGCTACCAAAACTTCAAAAGGCTTATTACTGCAGAGAGGTAGGTTCAATCTTTCACCAAACTTTGTATCAATGAAACTGTGGGTAGACCCAGAATCCACAAGTATGGTAACTGGCTTATTTTGTAGAGTTCCTCTTAACCTCATGGTTGACTGATGCAAGGTTCCTGAAAGAGCTTGTAGAGAAATGGCAAAGGCACTCTCTTCCCCTTCTGTTGAATCATTTGGTTCTTCTTGAGGATCCATGTTCTGTTCTTCCTCATCAGATATTAACATGTAAATTCTTTTGTCCTTGCATTTGTGACCCCTTACCCATTTTTCATCACAAAGAAAACACAAGCCCAAATTTTTTCTCCTAAGCAGCTCATTTGGTGAGACAGTGGGTGTTACACCTCCATTCAAGGTTTGTTGCATGCCATTTTGGGAATTTGAGTATAAGGTTTTCTTTGCCTGATCAAAAGAATTTGGAGTCACTCCCCCTCCAACAGATCCTGCTTTACTCTGGTAACTGTAGTTTCTTGAATTTTTCTTCATTGCATACCACTTGGCCTCATGAAGCTGTGCCAATTCCATAGTTTCTAATAGATTGGTGGGTTTTGAGATCTGGACTTCATATCTCAGTTCATCCTTCAAGCCTCCCAAGTAATGACTTATCAGAGATTTTTCAGACATTCCCTGAATTCTATTAGACATTTTCTGGAACTTAAGATCATAATCTTGGACAGTGGATTCTTGTTTAAGCAATTTGAGATCTATTAAGTAATCTGTGAATTGTGGGGGTCCAAATTGGTTCCTGATTGCCTTGCAAAACTCATTCCAGGTCATGGACTCTCCTCTCACCTTCCTTATCCAATTGAACCAATAGGCAGCAAGCCCTTTCAATTGGACAGAACATGATCTCAACCTATCCCATTCTGGCACTCCATAGTAAGTGAAATAATTTTCCACTCTCATTAGCCATTCTTCAACATCCATTTCACCATTAAATTCTGGCAATTTTAATCTCAGCATTGGTGAATTTCCCATTTGGCTATTGTTATGGTTCCCACGCAGGCCTCCTCCCTGGCCAGAGTTAATGTGTCCAAACCCTGATGCATTAATGAAATTAGCATTTTGTGTGGTGAAGTCCCCAGGTGGATGAAATATAGGACTCAATCCAGCATTGGTGGTACTGAAATTCCCAGGTACATGAAACATGGGATTCATTCCTGGTGGGGTGCTAAAATTGTTCATCGAACCTAAAGCACTGGTGTTAAAGGATTGCAGGTATGATGGACACAAAGGAGAAGGTGTCGGACACAAAGAGGGTGGAGGTCCCAATGTCATGTGTGGAATATTATGCATTTCCCCCATTTGTGGAAGACTTTGGGGGATTTCAAACCCTCTTCTTGATCTAGACATCTCCTCCATGAATTTCTCCATTTTATCATTCAGAGTTTGAATTGTACCTTCCATGGCTTGGAGTCGTCTCTCTCCTTCCAGGTGATGCTGATTCTCCGGTGGTCCCTGCGCCGAGCCATGGCTGCTCCCTCCGCTTCCCGCGGCGAATCTTGCCGGTTCGACCGGCTCTGATACCAATTGCTGTGCTCCTCTTCCTTGGACACTGGATCCAGGCGTACATCGATTGGGTTGATCCATGCTTGTCACCATTAATGGTGACAACCTGAGCTATGAACTAGGAAGAAGAAGAAGAAGAACAAGAAAAGCTATTGCAACTACTTTCTATTTGCTCAAGAAAACGGTTACAGAGTGCTTGCCATTCTTTGGCTAAAGTTCAGTATTTATACAATGGTGGCTGCTGAGTCATAATCTGACTATGATGACAGCTAATCAGTTAGTTGCTGAGTCACTAATGCTGACTGTGATGTCAACTAACTAACTCTCAACTACTTTTATTACAAGGAGAAGCTTATTCCTAAGTCTCTGATGCTTGACTCGACTGTAGCTTCAGCTTCTTCTGTGGCAGCACACTCAATATAGGATTCAAGCTCAGCTTTGATCAGCTCTGAGGTTGGAATCCTAGCATAAGGTTCATGTCGGAAGCTCTTAACTGAGGTCTGTTGTAAGATACTTGATCATGTCAAGGTGCTTAGTTCAGGCAAATTTTGTCATTTTTGGAAATCAGAAGTAAATAGCAAGTAGTGGAGCTGGGAAAGGATGTTACTGAGGATGAGGAGGATTGGAGTTCTTGCACATCATTCTTTTATTCTATCAAGCACTTTGATTTGTACAATGCTGAAAGGTATATTCCTAATGCTATGATACTTAAAGGCTCCATACAAACATATGTTAAGTTACATAAATGTCAAAGTTGAGTTATTTTGGCAAAGGAGATAGAATGCAATGCTGAGTTACATCAGTACTAGGTCAGTAGCAACTGTATCAAGGCAATTTTCACCTTAAGTCTTGCTTCTAATATTTTGGTTGTTTTCTATTTAAATCATGCACATATGTTCATGCTTGTGTGGTTTATTGTTTTTTTATTTAAATTATGCATATATCTTCATGCTTGTGTGGTTTACTTTGTCATGATATATCAAATTTAACGGACTTCATATTCTCTAACTCCAAGAGTATGTGTTTGCACGCACGAAGAGACTTAGCATGGTAAAAAACAAAGAAAACCAACTAATATAGAGAAGTCACTTACATCTACCTTGATCTACTTCGTATGAATTATCTATGGACCAAAAGTTAATTTATTTATAGTAAAGTTAATTTATATAGTTTTTTTTTTGTGCTTATTTATCCAATAGTACCAAAAGGATGGATTGTAATTAAGTAATTTTAAGATCAACAATATTCATAGTCCAAATAAACTAAATCATGTTTATTTATTTTTTCACATTTAGATTGACCCGCAGTTTGGATTCTTCAATATGTATTCAGAAGTATAGACCTACTCATTATTATGAATTCTGGTGTAACTTAATGGATAAAGAAAATACTTACAAATAATATGTTTTCTGTTCATAGATAATGATGTAGAACAAGACAGACAGAACAAGTTTTCAAGATGCTCGGGCTTTGTTTGATATCTCAAGGAAAAATTTGGAATTTATGATTATTCAAATGATGTAGTTCATGAGTTCTTGAGAGCTAGAAGGTTGGTATGGTTGACTAATTTATTGAAAAGTCTATCATGGCGTAAAGTTTGTAAGTTATAGTATGGAGCTTAAGAACATCGTAACTGATTAAAGGTCAAGATATGAGATACTCCCATTTACCCTTGTCAATATAGCTTATGATGTAAAAGTGACTAGAGGGGTTATTCCTGGAGACGATAAATCGATAAACTATAAAAAAGACAAGAGATCCATACATGGTTTTCATAGATACAAATCCCTTTTTTTGTTATTGTCGTCATAGTTTCTTAAATATGTATCGATGTTGGACAATTCTGCAATCGATGCAGATCCTCCAAATTAGAAAAATATGACAATTGTGTCCAGATTTGAAAATTTGGGAATTTCGTTTAGGAAGGTCATTCCTTTTCGTTTTGTCTTATCCTCCCATAGAGATGAATGCATTCCTTAGAGCAAAATCATATTATCGCTTCTCTCTTCACACCTCTTTTCTTGTCTTTGGAAGCTGGAAGGTGCTCCTTGGCTGCATCATAAGGAAAGGTAGGTTTCTGTACCCGCTAACAGCAGGGTTGATGTCAAGTTGACAACCGGTCATAAAACATCATTACTTCTTTTATGGAGCTCTCACGCCCACAGACAACCAAATTCTTATAGGAAAAGGCTTGGATAATGATGATGAGTTCCAGATATGGAAACAAAGTATTGGAAAATTAAGGATTCTAAGTCATGAATATTGTAGAAATTAGGGTTAGGGATTAGGGAAAATTGATTTGGGGTCTGTTTTACGATTTATAAGCAGTTTAGACTGTTCTTTATTCTACTCTCGGATGCAGAACAACATTATACAGTTGGTTTCCAAGGGCTTTTTGGATGGAGAAATATGGAGAAAATAGTGGTGGTTCAGATCTGGACAGCATTAACAAATTTGATGCAGGATACGACTAAAAGCGACAGAATATACAATGTATCATGCATGCAATCATTATAATGCAATGAGAGTTCACCCTAAATATGTGAGGACAACAAAAGCAACTCTAAGGATGCACTAAAAATATAGAATGAAGATGCTAAGTTAACAGGATAAGGTCATAGTATTAATTATCAAGAAAAAAGGAATTAAAGTGAACTTCTAGCAGATAATGTCACTGCTATGAGACAAAATATATATGAAGGGTGCAAGTTTCAAGCAAAGATTTGAGTCAAGATTATATCAAATAGCAAGGTATAACCATTAATTCAGCACAATATTGTATTTGACACTGAGAGATTTTCAAGTTGAAGAAGTTAACCCAACTTGGCCGTCAAGTGTGAAGATGTTATCGGCTCTTCAATTGGATCACTCTCGCCCATATGAAGCACAATTGAAGGCTTTCGTTCAAGAAAGGTGAAGTTAATCTAGAAAGCTTGCGAGCTAATGAAGATTGGGTTCAGGAATGGAAACTTTTGGTATAGTTTTGGACTGCAGAGCAACACTAGACAGCTAGCTTCCAAGGGCTGTAGCATGATATTTTGGTGAATTTTCAACTCAGAGACTCGTGGGTAGATGAAAAGATATTAGAATTAATCAAGGAGGTGTTTAGGGTGCTGTTATGAACAAATATGTTGGTTTCATGTAGCTGATGCAAAAAAAAAATGTAGTGAAGTCTCTAGTTTCAAGGATAATTTTAAGAGAAAATCCATTAGGTTTACTTGGATAGCAGGTATCTCTTGTTAAACACTCAAGTTCTTAGGTCCCTGTTATCTTGGATGCCAACTGAACACGAATTCAGATAAATTGATCAAAAAGTTGGCTGGCTTTGAAAAGGAGAAGGAAGAATAAGAAGAAATAAATGAAGGTAATGGTTTGATTCTGCTAGATGTCATTTGATTGCTGTCACTGTCAGTCTTTCCCGTTTGCCAACCATGGAGAAGGGTGGAAGAGGCAATAGTGAACTGAATGTCTTGAAACTTAAGAATGTCGATCCCATTTAGTCTCATCTGTAGGAGTAAGTCAGGGCCAGGTTAAAATCACCAATGAGAAGAGGCATAATGAGTATTCTTTCAACGATTACTATCCAACGACTTGTTTTCGTCTTCTTAATAGCAAGATGGTATCACATATTTCTTATCTTTCTTTGGAAACCTGTATTGTAACTCCACGTGTGTTGTGCTTAATGTCTTATACTTCCAATGCTGGTTCGAAGCTCGAGGAGGAGGGTTATCTTAGGTAACCTACAGCGAGCATAAACATTGTCAGGTCTCTATGAGACTGATTTTTTTGGGGATAAAAGTTTTTTTGTTATAAACCTGTGACGTCATGTTATTACTTAGTACGTGCATATGGTTAGAGTTGATAACTCCTATTTGCTGTAGTCATTTTACGTGTCAAATGATGTTTCAGCATTGTTGTATTAAACTTTCTCATGACAGGATCAGTAAGTTGCTTCAGCTTTCGTTTTATGTAATCATCGTCAAGTTAGATTTTTTTTTTTTTTTTTTTTTGATAGGGGTTTATCGTGGTAAATTCTCCAACTACTGTTGCATCAGGAGGTGAAGGAAAGGATTTTGAAGGAGTAATAACCTTGTGATTACGCAGGTATGTTTTCTTTCTTCACGTTTTACTCCTATTAATTTTCACCCTAAACCCTGGATATGCTGTAAGGATCAGTTATCCTGTTCAATATTTTATGGGGTGGGAGAGCTGATGGGTCTTTGCCTGATCATGATGTTTAAGGATCATAGAAACTTTGTGATTAGAGAGATTAATAAGTAAACAGGTTTTCTTTCCCGTAATGAGCAGAGTATTTCTGAGAAGTAAATATGGTTTCTTTCCAGCAGTAACTCGAAGTTTCTTTCCAATCTTGCAACTCCCAAGATCATGAATGCTTAAACTTAAAATGTTTTAATTCGTAAGTTTGGATGGACAGTCAAAATGCTTGAGCTTTAAAAATGAACTCCGTCTCTTTATATTTTAGATTACAAAATATACATAGAGGGGGTAGTTTACTTGTAGGTGGAATTTATTTTACAAGAAAGGATGATGAAGCAAGATAAAGTGTTAAACTTGGGTTAGCCATAGAAATTTCACTAGTGGTATTAATTGATTTTTTTCCATTTATGCTATATACTTCATAGTTCAACGTAATTAACTGAAATACATCAATTCTAGATCGTCAAATATACAGATTCAATTATTACAGAAACAAAAGGTAGCAGTGTCTAAGAAAGTAGATTAGCATAACTCTGGTGGATCAAGAAGCCATTCTCAACCATTTGGACCATCGTCTATAGTTAGAGACACCATCTACCTTTCCTTGACTTCTCCTCCCTCCTCTTCAAGTCAAATAATTTCTCCTTTCCGCTCAACAATATCCTGTCGGAGTATTATTGTGCCTCCATTTCAAGACAACTGAAAGCATCGACATAGGACAGAAGCTAAAAACTATACTTTGATGTTGCTATGAAGAGAAAGACCATACTTTGTATAAAAAAAATACTACAAGATATATTACATAAGCTAAGAATTCCATGGAAGGAAAATGGTACGCACCACGTTACAAGTTTTCGACAATGTGATATCCGCCCGAAATCCGTCAAAGGTGTTTGATGCCACGTGGTTGATCCAAGAGCAAATGTTTTGTTTTGTGCTTCACATACTAATTTAGATCAATGTTTCAGGAGGCGTACAAATATGACCCTATCCTTGAGAAAATATACATGTAGTGTATTTTCACAATAATAAAAGTGTATTTTTAATCTTGCAACAACAAATTCACTGTTTGATATTAGTCTCCAGTCTCTTCACTCTCTTACAACAGTAAATTCGTCGTCTTAGTCTTATGTCAAGGTGTTCAGTAGGCCGGGTCCGAGATGACCAGGACCAGTTTTGATCAGTTTCTGGGCTAGATCGGTCAAACTATTCGAACTAAGCCGAACTTGCTCTGTCAATCTATCCAGGCTGGGCTAGGCCAAAATATTCAGAGCCAGTCCTGACCCATTACCAGGATAAAACTTGGCCGGGCTAGACCGGATCCGGGTTGGCCTGCAGCCTATCCATTTGTTAAAAAAAATTGAATTGAAAATTAATGTACAATTTTAATTGGTATATAGTACAATAATATATAATGCTGTTTTCCGCGTCTCTCAACATTCCCCGTCAAAGGTTCAAGAACCGGCCATAATGTAGCTCTGGCTGGCGCACGAAACCAATGGTTCATACATGGGGCTGTTTGGGTAGATGTAACTCTTTGAAAGTGTAAAAGTGCCACTTTCATCATGTTGAGTTGCAGCGCACTTGCAGCAAGTGGCACTTTCCAAAATGTGTTTGGATAGAGTACTTTTTGTCTCTTGTGAGTGGAAGAAAAATGAATTCGTTGTTTGGATGGTTGTTGAAAATGGAAAAAAAAAAGTTCGATTGTTTGGATGGTTGTTGAAAGTAGATGTAGGAGTTGGAGATATACTAAACCATAGTTAAATTAATTACCATAATTAAACAAAATATTAACTATCATAATTAAATTAATTATCATAATTATCTATTAATTATTGTCAACTAATTAAACAATTTTTTTCGTAATTACCATAGTTACATATTAATTAAATGAAAAAGTATATTAACTTATGTTTGGATACAAGTAATTTTTTATTTGTAAAAACAAAAAAAATTATGGTAATTATGAAAGTGTTCCATTCAGCTGCTTTCTGGATTCTTCTTGTTCCTCTCTGGACTCTCAATTTAGACTCTTCGTTTTCTTCCTCTATCTCTCTCTCTTTCTGTGGACACTCTCTCTCTCTCCCTCTCTCTCCAAATTAAATTCCCCACCTCTCCTCCTCTGTCCCCACCGCCTCTCCTCCATTGCCTCTCCTCCACAGCCTCCCTACCGCTCCAGACATGGAGGCAACCAACCGATCCTCATAGCCGATCTGAGAGCCAACCGCTCCGGTCATGGTGGCAGTTGACCGCTCCGGTCATGAGGAAGCGGGTGCTGGATCCTCGCTCGTCACCGGCGGCACTCGATGGTCGGAGGCCACCTGCGACGACATGGTGGTGAGGAGGGGGAGGGTGGTTGTCCTCGTCGTTGGCGGCCATGGCCAACGTTGCAAAAACTCCCACTTGCAGCTCACCTACTTAGCTTTTTTGATGTAACTGAATGTTAGTGTTTTTGTCTTTGGACTAGGAAAGATAGTCCCACATCGGCTACACCAAATGGTGAGTATCTCAATATAATGCATTGCTTGTGTTGAGGTGTGCACATGAGGTGTGGTGGGGCACAAGTGTGTGTCATGTGGGAGTATTTTCTAGAAGGAAAAAGGATTAATTCCAACAAAGATGGAAGTTGATTTTTGTTGTGCGGACTCGGACTCGGACACGGACTCCAGGATGTCTCGTGCATGCACGGGAGTGTTCGGGGGGTAGGCGAGGACTGGCACACTTCTATGCTGATTGTGGGATGATCTAAAATATCAAACTCTATTTTTTAGTATTGGTATTTTAGTCCCACATCGGATAGGAGAAGAGGTGAAGTCTCACTCCACTCTATAAATAGAGCCCCTTGGCCTCCTTTGAAAGATGCACCAAGAAGAGAGTTAAAGGAGTCCGTAAAGTCTAGGAAGTCCGTTCAAGTCTCAAATATTAACTGACGAGCGTTCCAGAAGTTATCTAGAACTTGCTGGTTCCTGGAAGCGGATCGTATATAGGCGAATCTTGCTTTGAGCAATGGTGATCTTATCACCCCAGCAAAGCTGCCTTTCTCTTTCTTCTTTCCTTCTCTTCTTCTCTGATCTAATCAGATAATTCTTGTGGGCTTTCGTCGCTGCTGCTAGAAACTCGATTTGTACCGTCCTAAAAGAAGCTCTACTTTCGTTTGATGTTGTAACGAAATCTCTTAAGATTTTCGTTACCCAGAATCCTCCAAGGATCTCTGTGTGCACCTTCTTTGAAGTGTTGCAACGAAACGTTGTTACTATTGAGACAACTATTTCGTTTCCCTGTTTTCCATCGAAAATTACGCCTCGGGACTAACAATCTCAAAGCAAGATTAAGAAGATGGAAAACTCTCGTGCTTCTCTCATCGATACCAGCTTTAACAAGTTGGAAAAATTCGACGAAAAATATTTCCAAATCTGGAAGAGGAAGGTCACCCTTAATCTTCAACTCGTGGACGTAGACCATGTGTTGATTGAGGATGAACCGACGATTCCAGAAGGAGGAACTGCCGATGCTATTGCTGCTGCACTCGTCAAGCAGAGCAAATGGAAGAGAGAAAACAGCATCTGTAAACTGTTGATTCTCAATTCTATGGAAGACTCTTTGGCAGAGTCATATTCCAAGAAGGTGAAGGACAAAGAGATCTGGAATTCTTTGGGTAAGCTATATGAAGATGATGAGAACAGGTCCAAAATTTTCATCGTCGAGAAGTACCACAAGTGGCTCTTCGAAGACGAGATGACGATGCTACCTCAAGTGAAGGAATTCCTGAAGTTGCACCAGAAGTTAGATGACGAGAAGATGCCCCTCGTCGACAAGTTTGTCGTTAGAGGGATAGTCTCGAAACTTCCTGCTGGTTGGAGCAACTTCTATGCTAGAATGCATCGGAAGAAGCTGGACATTAGCTTGGAAGATCTTCTACAAGAGATCCACGTTGAGGACGAAATGCGATCTCAACAGAAGATGGACTCTCTGTCCAAACAACTGGCTAAGGCCAACTTGGTGCAGACAAGAGAGTTTAAGGGGAAGCAGGTGGCTTCTCATCACAAGAAGAAGGACTCCACTAATCTGAAAGTGAAGGGTCCTTCGTTCAAGCAACAGAAGTCCAAGTCCCACGTGACTTGCTTCAACTGTGGCAAGAAGGGCCACTACAAGAGTGAATGCAAATCCAAGCCCAAATCAAAATAGCAGGTATAGCTAAACTTGGTTATTTTGATTACTTAACTTGGTTGCTATTGTTGCACATGTTGAGTTATCTAGCGTGGTAGCTAACTAGTGGTCTGACACTAGTGCATCTGGCCACGTGTGCTCTCAAAGGAGCTGTTCACCAAGGACGAGCCGTGTTATGACGAATGTCTCGATGACGAACATATATCTAGCAGAAGTTCTGAAGATCGAGACAGTGGTTATTAACCACCGACAAGGACACTGGAATGCGTGTTGCACATACCAGAGATTTTTCGGAGATCTGATCTCAGAAAGTCTGTTATCTGATACAGACTTGAAAGATGGACATTCGTACTAGCCAGATGGTAATTTCTTGGCCTTCGAAAAGATGTTCGGTGCTGAAGGGATGTTCGAACTTCTGCTGATGGCGATGAAGTTACTTCATTGAATGGACTGAGAGTTGTTCTATGATAGAAGCAGACTCAAGCTGTCCTACCAGGACCTTATCTTCGGAATGTGGGGGTAAGGAGGTGGAGGAGTTTAAGGTCTGTGTAGATGTCACGCCCCAGAACCAGAATACTGGAGAGCGGGGGCAGACATAGCCAGCTACGTATATGAAATGGAATCCATCTCACTATACGGTCACGGCTGTCTAGATACATGAGGGTTTATCTACAAGCCAACAGTCTCTTAAGGTCATGAACAAGCCTAGTGTCTCAATCACAAGCAAGTAAGTAAAGTTACAAGATGTATGATCATTAAATATACAATAATAAGGCGTCCCAAATATTACATATTCAGCTGATCATGAAGCTAGTCGTTACAAAATGTTAGGACTAGCAAGAGTTTAGTCATACATGATCAACCCTAGGATCTGTTAATCATGTTACAGCCCGTAGGCAGACAGTAAGTAAAGTGCAATCGAGCTAAACAGGTGCTCGTCGGCTAAACGTCTCAAAAGAATATTTTTACAATAGAGTGGGAGACAAAAATAACCCACTCGTTGCCAGGGTTCCGTCTAGTGGCCACCATCTGGCTGGAAGGTCGGTAGATCCTCTGGAGCTGCTCCGAAATCTGGCCACACAAAACCAGCTGGGTCAGACCCCAGAAAGAGCAAGTGCCACAAAGGAGGCTTCACTTAAGAACTAAAATCAGCAATCAGCACAAGATATAAATAAAAGTAAGAACTGGAAATAAAGAAAATACACCAGGATGATATACTACGAGATAACCATGGAACTATTCAGATAACCAGGTTACAACCCGTAAACCAAACAAGGACCAGGGTTGTAACCCTTCGTCTGAACAGAACTTGGAATTCTCACCATTTATCGATAAAATAAATACAAGCATTCTGGTCATTCGATAATCTGGAACAGGATCAGGGCAAGACTAGACTGGTTAAACTCCATCCAATCACTTCACGGCCAAGCAAGAATTACGGCTTGATACTTTAACTAACTAGGGTTGTCACAAGCCTAATTACTAACAAGATGCAGTGAGACTATTCCACAGCCACAAGCCCTGCAGACCATCCAGGTTACCCGGGTTAAAAGATTAGAGTTGAATTCAGGTGGGTACATCGTCCAGGAAACGAATGTACCCTTAGGTAGCTTGAAGGGTGCAACACATGACAGTGTGCTGGAAATGTGCCCTACTCGACGGCAGGCTACAGATCCCAAGGCGTGCCCAGGTAACGGGATTGCCTGTAGCTGGGAAATCTCGTCATGACTAATGTATTAATCTACTTATTAGCCTTAGTCCATTTTAGTAGGTACTCCTGACCGTGGTACTCAGGAGTCCCTGTCCTAGACATGATGCAAGACAGGACTGGTTTATTTATACAAGCACAATCGCCCACGGTGTCCAGGATATTATACAGGTCATGTTATGTCAAGTAGCCGTCGCAACAGCTTATCAAGATATAACATGTCAGGTTATCAGGTCAAGTGTACTAGTCAGGAGTGCGCCACGACGGGCCACTATCAGGTCATGTCAGGTTACTCATGTCAGGAGTGCACCACTACGGGTCACTATCGTGTCGGGCTCAGTTATCCTTTCCAAACATATTACATAAATTCGTGATTAACGAGCTCATGACAAAAGGCGTAAGGATATAAAATGGACGTAAAATATTTAATAAAATATCAATATACAGGGCTATAGAAGAGCAAAGCTTAAGGAAAGTAAAACCAAACTGACACACTGACATAAGACCAAGTCAGCCAAGGCCATACGCTCAGTGCAAAGTCATACGCTCAGGCCAGGCTACGCTCAGGCCAAGCTACGCTCAGGCCAGGCTACGCTCAGGTCAGGCTACGCTCAGGCCAAGCTACGCTCAGGCCAAGCTACGCTCAGGTCAGCGTATGCAAGACATACGCTCCCAAAAGGCAGCGTATGGGGTCCATACGACTCCTCTCCAACCAAGTGAGCGTATGCAAGACATACGCTCCCAAAAGGCAGCGTATGTACTCCATACGACTCCTCTCCAACCAAGTGAGCGTATGCAAGATATACGCTCCCAAAAGGCAGCGTATGTACTCCATACGACTCCTCTTCAAGCAAGCGAGCGTATGCGAGTCATACGCCTCCAAAAGGCAGCGTATGTACTCCATACGACTCCTTGTCAAGCAAGCGAGCGTATGAGATCCATATGACTCCTTGCCAAGGCAGCGTATGAGATCCATACGACTCCTTGTCACCCAAGTGAGCGTATGCAAGACATACGCTCCCAAAAGGCAGCGTATGGGGTCGACTGCGCTGCGCTAAAGAGCGCGCGCAGCTCAGTGGCACAAGCTAAAAAGCTCGTACACTGCTCACTGTCTTCTCCAAATCAGCAGGAACTCCATGGTTGAACCCAAGCTTCAAAAGTCCATAACTTGGTCAAAACAAGTCCAAATCCAACTTTTCAAATGTCAAAATTGGGTAGAATAAAATTCTCTACAACATGGAACCATCAAAACTTGAAAACAAAGAAGTTTGATAGATCAAAACCACCAAAATCCAAAAATAACTAAATTCTAGATCTACAAAAATTAAAGCTTCAAAACGGAAAATGACAAGTTCTAAAGTGTCTTAGAAACATGAGGAGAAGCTAATGGAACAATAAAAATGGGTTCTCTTGTGGAAGCAAGTTGCACTTGCCTAGACCTCTCTCTCCCTCTCTTTGGTAGGTAAGGAAGTAATGGGGAAGAAGAAGATGAGTAATGAAGAGAGAGAAAGAAGAAATGGCAATAAATATCAAAAGTGGTGGTAGGTAGAGGGTTTATCCATGGTTCATGATGAACCAAAATAATCCCAACCGAACCAAGCCAACCCGGGCCAAGAATAAACCAAGCCAAGCCATGAAAAAAACTAAACAAGGAATCATGCAATACAAGAATAAATACGTACACGTATTCCAGAAATACGTAATACGAACCACATGCATTACAGCAGATACAAGACTGTTGGGAAGTTGCTCAGACGATTGAACTAAAGTACTGATCATCTGGAGTTAGTACACTCAGATATATGTGACTTTTATCAATTCTCCACAGAGACCGGTTCGAAATGTTTTTCAAAGTGCACGTTCGCATGACTTCTCAAGTAGAAGGATGCAGCATTCGAGTAGTTCAGAGACTTCAAGGCTGAAGCTGAACGTTAAACCGATCTACAACTACTCAGAAGTGATCCAGATGTAGAGTATAGGTCTCATGAATTTCCATCGTTCTGCAAAGAACATAGAATCATCAATGAGACTACTGCTCCGTATTCTCCTCAATCTAACAGAGTAATGGAGAGGAAGAACAGAACGTTGACAGAAATGATGAACTCAATGCTGCTAACTGCAAGTCTTCCTAAATGTTACTGGAGAGAAGCTGCATTGACGACCACTTTTATTCTAAATAGAGTGTCGCATGCAACTTCGGACGTAACTCCTCATGAACTATGGTTCAAAGTCAGACCTAACTTGAATGTCATTCGAGTGTGGGGGTGTCTGGCTTATGTGAAGCTCCCAGATCTGAAGATTCAGAAGATGGGGACAAGGACTACGAAGACGATCTTCTTGGAGTATGCTGAAAAGAATGATGCTCAGAGATTTCTTGATATTGAGTCAAATCATATCATCGAATCTCGCGATGTTGAATATTTTGAAGACAAGTTTGCAAGGCACAAGAACATTGTTCTAACGGGCATTCCGGAGAATGATAAAGCTGCAAAGGAGACTGAGATTTTCAATGAGCCAGTTGTCCAAGATGAAGTTGTTGCTGAGGAGACAACGATTGAACCAGAACTCGCTGAGCCGTCGTCGAAGCGAACGAGGAGGCCGAAGAACTTCGGAGATGACTTCATCACCTATCATGTGGAAGCAGATCCGCTTACCTATGATGAGACGATGAAGACCAGAGATGCTATTTTCTGGAAGGAGGCGATAAACAATGAAATTGAATCAATCACCTCCAATAACACTTGGGTGTTGGTTGATCTACCTGAAGGAGCAAAACCTATTGGATGCAAGTCGATCTTCAAGAAGAAGATGAAAGCTGATGGAACCATTGACAAGTTCAAGGCCAGGCTAGTAGCAAAGGGGTTTTATCAGAAACAGAGGATCGACTACTTTGACACATATGCTCCAGTAGCCCGGATGACCACCATCAGAATGTTGATTGCTCTTGCAGCGATACATAAGATGGTGATACATCAGATGGATGTGAAAACGGCATTCCTGAATGGCGAGCTGATCGAAGAGATCTATATGCAACAACCAGAAGGGTTTGTCGTCAAAGGTCTTGAAGATAAAGTCTGCAAGTTGGTGAAATCTCTGTACGGTTTAAAACAAGCTCCCAAAATATGGCATGAGAAGTTTGACAAAGTCATAAGGTCAAATGGCTACAGGGTCAGTGAAACAGACAAGTATGTCTATACGAAGTAACAAGCTCCCAAAATATGGCATGAGAAGTTTGACAAAGTCATAAGGTCAAATGGCTACAGGGTCAGTGAAACAGACAAGTGTGTCTATACGAAGTTTGCTGACGGAAGAGAAGTCATCGTTTGTCTATACGTGGACGACATGCTAATCCTAGTTATGGATATAAGCTGTGTCACGGAGACAAAGAAGTTCCTCTCGACGAAGTTCAGTATGAAGGACTTGGGGGATGCTGATGTTATCTTGGGACTCAAGATCATCCGGACAGACACTGGACTAGCGCTGTCACAGTCTCATTATATTGAGAAGATGATCACTCGTTACGGGTATCAGGATCTTTCAGGGATTGATACGTCGTACAGGTGTGATCTGAAGCTGAAGCCTAATTCAGGGAAAAGCGTCAGACAGCTGGAGTATGCAAGCATAATCAGGAGTTTGATGTATGCTACTACTGCCACAAGGCCTGACATATCTTTCGTCGTGGGAATGCTGAGTCGTTTCACAAGCAACCCAGGCAATGAGCACTGGAAAGCTGTAAAACGGATTATGAGATATCTCAAGAAGACTCAGGCATATATACTACACTACTTCGGAGATCCGCCGGTAGTGGAAGGTTTCAGTGATGCCAGCTGGTGCTCAGAAGTGGAGAGCGAGAGGTCCACAGGTGGATACATTTTCACAATAGGTGGAGCTGCTATATCGTGGAAATCGAAGTAGCAGACTATGCTCTCGCGGTCATCCATGGAATCTGAGTTCTTTGCACTTGATACCGCAGCGGAGGAAGCAGAATGGTTCGGGAGCTCATGTATGATCTTCCAGTGGTTGGGGCACAAATACCGGGAATACCGATATACTGCGACAACCAGACGACTGCGGCGGTGGCAACAAATGACCTCTTCAACGGAAAGAAGAGGACTGTGCGGTTGAAGCACAGGACAGTACACGATCTCATCAAGAGGGGTGTAATTACAGTGATTGATGTTCGGAGTCAGGAGAGCCAGGCGGATCCGTTCACCAAGGACCTCAAGCGCCAGCTGGTCGATGACATAGCTTGTAAAATGGGCTTGAAGGCATTCTGATATTATGTTATTACATTCCTACCATAAAGTTTTATGCTATTAGTTCAAAGAGAAATCTACTAGGCATCTAGCTTTTGGTTCAAGGGAGGACTATTAACTAGAAGAATATCAGGAACGGTGGATACTTGTCCTCTGTGACATGGAGAGGTTACGGACCTACAACTACTGTTGTCTACTGTTGTTTTCTACGAAAAACGGATCCTGTGGGAAGGTTGGCCTGCCTTAATGAGTTCTCAAGCAGAAAGAATGCCTGGAAGTACTTTACAGGAAGCATGGTAGCACAGCACTACAAGGAGTGTAACTCCATGCTATAGTGGGGTGACTCCACCATGAGGTTCCCAGTTAGGGGTAAAGCCTCGGCTTTGTCAGCCAAGTCACAGCGAAGTAGCACCGCAAATAGGCAGGTAGCCTAATGTTGTATGAAAATCGTAATAAAGAGAGGTAGACAGCACGACAAAGAGGACGATGTCCTCGTGTTACAGTGGCATGACACCACGAAGAGGTACCAGGTAGGGTAAAGCCTCGGCTTCGCAAGCCATGTCATAGCGGCGTAACACCGCACGGAAGCGCAAGGCTTCATGATGGGTAGTTTGGCACTACAAAGAGGCTTGTAACCCACTACCAAAATACGCTCATTTAGCGACGGACGATTAGCGACGGGCTTATTCCGTCGGTATTAGCGACGGTTTCGTGGCCGCTCAGCGACTGATTTTCGACTACAAGCCTTTGCCATTTTTATTTTAATTTTAGGGGGAGGAAAGGTCGCACATCCGTCGCTAGAGTGTCGGTGTTATAGCGACGGAAGGTTATTAGCGACGAGCTGATTGCCGACGGATATTTTTGGCCAATATCCGTCGGTAATCGGTCGCTAATAGTAATTACCGTCGTCTTAGCGACGGATGTGGCCGTCGCTAAAACGATAAATTTTGGTAGTGACCTTATGCTACAGTAGTATGACACTACGATGAGGTACCCAGGTGGGGTAAAGCCTCGGCTTTAAGTCATGTCATAGCGGCGTAGCACCGCAAAGAAGCACAATGCTTCATGCCATGACTCTTTATAAAGAACTCACCTATAGTGTATGGACAGAGATATCAGGCCGTCTCTTGAGGGTAAACTTGTAGACGTCCAAAAATTATACACTGAAATCAGGCTGGCACAAGGCCTTTAATGTGCAGCCAGAAGCACAGTTGATGTCATTATGTGAGTAGGAAGAATTGCAGTTATGGTGCAGAATTCAAGGCTTAGTCCATTCTTGTATCATGCTGTTATTTAACCTATGCGGGAAGATTCAAGTCGTAGCGACATCTCTCCTAATGCATGATGGGTAGTCACTGTGGGGAACGCTCAACCCATATATTGAGATATGTGGAAGATTGTTGGTATTTTTGCCTTTGGACTAGGAAAGATAGTCCCACATCGGCTACACCAAATGGTGAGTATCTCAATATAATGCATTGCTTGTGTTGAGGTGTGCACATGAGGTATGGTGGGGCAAAAGTGTGTGTCATGTGAAAGTATTTTCCTAGAAGGAAAAAGGATTAATTCCAACAAAGATGGAAGTTGATTTTTGTTGTGCGGACTCGGACTCAGACACGGACTCCAGGATGTCTCGTGCATGCACGGGAGTGTTCGGAGGGTAGGCGAGGACTGGCACACTTCTATGCTGATTGTGGGATGATCTAAAATATCAAACTCTATTTTTGAGTATTGGTATTTTAGTCCCACATCGGATAGGAGAAGAGGTGAAGTCTCACTCCACTCTATAAATAGAGCCCCTTGGCCTCCTTTGAAAGATGCACCAAGAAGAGAGCTAAAGGAGTCTGTAAAGTCCATGAAGTCTGTTCAAGTCTCAAATATTAACTGACGAGCGTTCCAGAAGTTATCTAGAACTTGCTGGTTCCTGGAAGCGGATCGTATATAGGCGAATCTTGCTTTGTGCAACGGTGATCTTATCACCCCAGCAAAACTGCCTTTCTCTTTCTTCTTTCTTTCTCTTCTTCTCTGATCTAATCAGATACTTCTTGTGGGCTTTCGTCGTTGCTGCTAGCAACTCGATTTGTACTTTCCTAAAAGAAGCTCTACTTTCGTTTGTTGTTGTAACGAAATCTCTTTAGATTTTCGTTACCCAGAATCCTCCAAGGATCTCTGTGTGCACTTTCTTTGAAGTGTTGCAACGAAACGTTGTTACTATTGAGACAACTGTTTCGTTTCTCTGTTTTCTATCAAAAATAACGCCTCGGGACTAACACTGAAATCCTCCAAAAGGAGGGGACAACAAGTGTGGAGTGTCGGACTTTCTTCACTTTCATCCCATCTCCTACTACGAACCAAACGGTGGAAGTCGATGGTGTTGCCGGGAGTTGCTGCAGAAAGTCCCACCTGCCGCCCAGTTTTCCGCTTCCAAACAGCCCCTGAAAATTTTAGGTGAGTGGCACTGTGCGGTTCAGGTGGTGGTAGGGTAGGGTGGGGAGCTTGAATGAGATGGGGACTAGGAATGAGTGTTGGGTGCGTTTGGTATGCGGAATTTATTTTCATTCCCGGGCAAATCTAAGGTGGAAAAGTTATTCCCATGTTTGGTTCACCGTATAGAAATTTATTCCCATGAATACAAAATTTCCAGGTAAATTATTTGCCCATAAAACATGGGAAAACTAATCCCCAATAATAGATGGCTATATTTTTTTTTACCTAGGAATAAATTTAACAAAAAAATGTAAATAATTACATCAATTGCCACTGATATTTCTGCATAATCCCGATTCTCCATTTCTCCACTTTTTCTTCTCTTCCTTTCTCCTCCTCCTTCCGTAGAGATCATTGGCGAGGAAACCATCGACGAGGATCGTCGCCATCGCCGTCGGCATAGAAACCACCGACGACATTATCATCACCGCTGCGGTCGGCTTCACGGGCCTCGGTGGCATCAACATGCTCGTGATCAAGGGGAGCTACCCGGCCCGCGGGGTCACCGACCTCGGACTCTTTGCTGTCGTGCAAGGAAGTTGTTCTCTTCGGACTCTTTCCATGAGGAAGCTCCTCGCGCTGGAGAAGCTCGACCTTTGCTGTTACCCACAGTTCAACTCCTCTATTTGGGTTGCCATGGCCGATGGGTATGGAGATGACAACCACAGCTCAACTCCTCTATTTGGGTTGCCATTGCCGATGGGTTGCCACCGATTCTCATTTTTCCATGAAGTGTTTGTAGAAATGCCCACTCGGTTTTTTAGGTTCATGTTTTTTTTTTTTTTTGGTTTTTTTTTCCAGATTTTTATCCTTTTTTTTTCCTATTTTTTCTGGGAATATTTATATATTCACCAAACATGGGAATATAAATTTTCAAGGAATTTAATTCCAAGTTTGATTCCTGGAAATATAGAATTTTTGGGTATATAATATCCCGCGTACCAAACGTCCCCTAAGAGTTATGAGGAGGGGATCTCTGAGATGTATTAGAGATCTGATTATGTTTGTTGATAGTCGGAGGTTGCCGTATATTATGGGGGAGGGAGATTGCGAGGGGGGAAATAAGTAGAGGTAGGTGGGGTTTAGTGAAGGGAGTTAAGTGAGGGGGGAAAAATAAGTAGAGTCAGGTGGGGTTAAGTGAAGAGAGTTAAATGATAGGGAGTAGAGTCAATACATATAACCTACTTGGATTGGAGGGAGAGTTAAGTAGGGTGTGTTTAATAACTCTTACTTGGATTGAAGGTTTTGAGTAAGAGGAGGATTAATAAAAATATAATAGTTACAAGATACCTTTATTACGTATGTCATAAAATTAATAGGGGGGCTTGTTCTGTTCCAGGACTTTAATTCCTTCTTCGTTAGCTCTTCCTCCTTTTCCGCTAACTTGATAGGGGACCTTGTTCTATTCCAGGACTTTAATTCCTTCTTCACTCGTTTAAGCGTCTGAACAATCTGGAATTGAATGTTGCCATCGATGGCTTCCTGGAAGCCTCGCATGACCGCCTGGTCATAGCCCTCAATAGTCGACCATGTATTGCAATATCTAAAAGGACGCCTCCTCTTGTGTTGGTCTTGGCAGAAGCGGACTACTATCGGTGTGTGATCACTTGTGCCACACTGCAGACCCTCTGTATAACTAGTTGGGGCGGCCTCCAATCATTTCAAGTTGCATAGCGTCTTGTCAAGTTGGCAGACTATTCGATTGGTCGCAGAGCTATTACTCCAAGACCAAAGATGGCCAATGCGGGGTAGGCAGTGCAGTCCCGATCTGATAATGCAGTCTTGGAAGTCATTCAATATAGATTGGGGTACCTGTCTACCCCCCCAACTTCTCATCTTCATGTAGAATGGAGTTGAAGTCGCCGCAAAGGAGGAGAGGCACGATGTCTTCTACTCCGGCCGCAATCATGATGATGTCTCTCCACAAGTTGAAGCGTAGTCTACGGTCATTATGGCCGTATACAGCTCCGATAGCAGCTTTGAAACCTCCTTAATTAGTAAAGTCAATGACGATCAGTTGGTCAGAGAGAAAACGTACCTGGCCTGACCACTCTCTGTTGTACCACATTATCCATATCCGCGCCATGTTGCTAGTTGCCAGGTTGTGTATGGATGTGGAGTTCTACTCGAAATTAACGCCTCCGTCTTGATCTTGCTTTCTAGGATCGCTACTATCGAACACTTGAGCTTTTTCACCAAGTTTTGAACAAGGTTCAAAATATCGGTATCGGTATCGGTATCGGTATCGGACATTTTGTACGAGGATCAGTATCGGAAGTATCGGCGGTATCGGCGGTATCGGATCGGAGTATCGGATTTTTGGTATCGGGAGTATCGGCAAAATTAAATAATTAGTAAAAAATATTAGGAATTTTTTAAACATATTTAAGCATTATTTAAATATTTTTAACTTTTTTAATTATTATAATTGATTATTCGTACTAATTACTATGTCATTAATTAATTAAATAATTATTAAAAAAATCAGAATTTTTTTAAACATATATCGAATTTTTGGTATTCGGCAGTATCGGCAGTTTTTTTAAGTTTTTTTTAAACATAGTCATCCTTTGTGATTGGTTTAACTGCGATATACAAGATTACAACTTTTCTTCATTTCCGTATTTTTAGTTTCAATTTTACTATGTCATTAATTGTTTATTCGTACTAATTGAATCTTGTATGTTTTATTACCACAGGTTCAAATTTTGACGAATTAAGAAGCATAAAGGGAGGCACAAGAGATTAGAAGCAATGCAAATGGCTGGACGAGACAAAAGTCACAAGACCATTGTTATATAATTAATAATTATATTTGTTCAGACATTTTTAAAATTTATGTAAATAAAAAATTATTTATAATTTTATATCTAGAATTTTAGTTTTATGCATTGTTACAAATGGTTACAATATAATCCATGATCCAATTATTTTGTTTCAAAATATACGGAAATAAAATTAGCTAAATGATTTATTTTGAATTTAAAATTTCAACAAAAAATACTTGGCCAGAAAAATTCATTGGGACTCTGGCCTATCCCTTTCTTTTTATTTCATGAATAAAAATCTTTTACAATATGTATGAAGTACATGTCATAAAGTGTACAAATAAAAGAATGAATACAAAAAATGAATATAAAAAATGAATACAAATGAATACAAATATACCACTAAAATGGTTCGTAATTATCGTAATCGTCCCGATATGGTTGTTGGTTATAAGGATAGTAGAGATTGATATCTGTATTATTGAAAAAACTTGTCATGTTGAGGCCATCAAATGTAGAAGGTTGTTCTGCGGCTTGTGCCTCTGGAGTATTGTATGGATAATAACTTGTAAATGAACTATCATATGTGGTGTTGTAATTGTCCGAAGGAGTAGGCACATCACGATAGCTAGATCCTCCAGCATATACATCATCCATACGGTGCTCTCTAGGTTGATGATCACTTGACCAGTCTCCAGAGTATTCATGTGACTGGTCTCCAGGATTTTCATAGTCATGTGACTGGTAAACACCAGTCGGAAGTGTAGCTCCATCTCCTCCACTATCAGTACTGTCGTCTTTATCGCTGTCGACCTGTCGAGATGGTACATTTGGTGTTTTCTTTCTTTTTTCAGGCCTTCGAGCATTTGCGGCAGTATCTTGTGGATCGATATCCAAGTTATCATCTAACCATTCATTATCTCTACCATCCAAGACTGGTGCTTCTTTTTCTCTAGTCCAAGCTGTGAGTGGATCTTGATCGTGAAATATCTCATCCAAATCTATAACATTTTGATCATCTCCTGATCTTTGTACATTTCGAACCCTCAATCTCATATTATAATGGACGAAAACCAGTTTTTCTAGTCTCGCCATTGTAAGTCTATTGCGGGGACGAGTATGGATGAGAGAAAATGTTGTCCAGTTCCTTTCACAATTGGAGGAGGACACCGTTTGACTCAGGATGCGCACAGCTAATCGAGTCAAATTTGGAGCATCCTCCCTAGCATATATGGACCACCACTCAGCTACAAAAGTAATAAAATATGTTAGTTTCTGTAAATATTTAACTTTATCTAATAAATATTTTGAAGTATTAAGTTATTAACTACTACTACCAGGGAGACATCGAGTTACAGCACTTTGAATTTGATGTGAACCGAATGCACCAGTTTTCAATCGGAACCTTTCCGCCTACAAAGTGATATTACACAAGTTATGACATTAAATATTAAATATTTTAAAGATGAAAATTCAATATCAAACAATAGTTACCTCTCTGTTAATATTGAGGCGTGTTTCATTGTCATTCACCATTCTATTAACGACGCGGTGGAAGCCGTTTAGCACCTCATCGTCGTTTACAACATCGTTAGCATATTGGTACTTGGGATTCAAGAAATAGCCTGCAAAATAAAGAAATAGTTTAAAATTCCTATAAGCATTATAAAAGATATTTTTAAGGGTATTCAATTTATAGAGTACTTACCGGCTGCATGAATATCTTGATGTAGTTTATTATTCCATCTTTTATCAATCATTTGCCACCACTTCTTGTACCCTTTACCAACATTCTTTTTTATCATGATTTTGGCTCGGTCCATAGCCTCATAAAGATGACCCATCTCAGCTTTATCATCACTATCAACCATCCTTAAAACTTTTACAAGAGGTCCAAAAATTGCAGTGACCCCTGCAATATCCCTCCAGTAAGTTTGACTGTCGATTAAGCCGACAACTACATTTGCCTTTTCTCTATCTTTGCGATTGAGTTTCATGTAGTTCTCCGCCCAACCCCTTGTATTTGTCATCCTTTTTAAATCATCCTTATGTGCAAGGATGGAATCTAAAGCAAGAAAATTGGTAGCGAACCTAGTGATGGCTGGTCTAACCAATTCTCCATTCTGGGTCTCGGTTCTCATGAGGCTAAGAGCCCAACCATGATTGTATATGAAACAAGTCATTTCTTGAGACTTCTGTATTAGTGGTTTAATACTTGGATCATTAGCTATATCTTTCAACATTAGATCTATACAATGTGCTGCACAAGGAGTCCAGTATAAGTTTTTTCTAACCTGCACACAAACATACAAATAATAAATATAATGCAGCTTTATTTAAAGTAATAAAAATGCAGTATAAGTGTGTTCTCACCCCCATTAACTTTATTCCCGCCGCCTTGTAGTTGGAGCCATGTCAGTAACTACTTGGACGACCCTTTTTTCTCCAATTTGATCTACAACTTCATTCATCAGTCCAAATATGTAATTAGTATCTTTGTATTTGTCAGATGCATCTACAGATTTAAGAAATATGGTTCCTTGTGGAGAATATACAAGAAAGTTAATGATGCATTTTCTGTTCTGAGTACTCCATCCATCGCACATAATTGTGCACCCATATTCATCCCAATATTTATGAAAGGATTTCAAGTACTCTTCTATGTCATTTATTTCCATATCTAAGTATGTATTAGATATCTCATAAGGAGTGGACCTTTCACTCCACTCCCACAAGCTGCTATGCTGTCTATCATCGGTTGGTAATGTGGACTTTTGGCAGCATTGAATGGTATATTATTGTATATAAAAAATTTTGCTATAAATCTTCCTATATGCTCTTTAGCATTCTTTATTCCCTTAAGGGCACCCTTTATTTTGGGTTGTTTTGCCCCTTGTTTTCTTAGGACATATGGGTCCATACTCCTTCCCCCCACCTCTGGAATATTTCTCACCTCCTCCTCACGATAGACGACCGACTTTGATCGGGCACCTAACGTCGGACCCCTGCTAGACCCTCCTCCTCTCTCCCCTACACTCCAACGACTACTCCATTGCCCAGCTGCATGTTCTCTCCTACTTTCTCTCATGTCCCTTCTAAGGTCCGCGTATTCGTCAGCATCATCTTCTTCTTCTGAGGAATCTCCTTGACGAGCTGTTCTTGTCAACTCCTCATCTACTAGTTGCTTTCTTCGGTCGGCTATTAATTTATCTTTTTGTTTACCCTCGACGAGCAACAGCATTTCTCTTCTTGTCTCAAGTGGTACTTCAGGACACGATGCTACGTTTCCTTTAATACCAGCTAAGTGTTGTTTGAGACGAGTAACTCCTCCGTCCATTTTTTCCCACAATAGTTGCATTGCACCTTCCTCCTATTTCCTTCAACACACTTGCCATGGTTCCAACCAACATCCATTTCCTCCACCGTGCGACTTTTCGGCGCCATTATATATCCTAAAAATGAAATAAAAAACGTTACATATAATAAAAAAACGTTACATGCAATAATAAAAAACGTTACATGCTATATTATATATATATATATATATATATATATATATATATATATATATATATATATATATATATATATATATATATAATA
>JANAVB010007012.1:0-28785 GCA_029216955.1 Iris pallida
GCTTCTACACTCCAGTCCTGGTGGCCCCGGTTGCTGGAAAACCATTCCTGCTCTACGTACGAGCAATGGAACATTCCTTCGGGGCTCTGCTGGCGTAAAACAACGATGCAGGCCATGAGCAAGCCATATTACCTCAGTCGAATGATGATTGGCCAGAGCACCGGTACACCGTGGAGAAGGAATGCCTTGCCCTGGTTTCGCCATTCAGAAGACGCGGTACTATGTCACCGGACAAACGATATATGTGATCTCACGAGTCAACCCTCTCAGGGTCCTCTTGACTAAACCAGGGGCACTCAGCTCTCGCCTCGCTACATGGGCAATATGCTGTCCCTTTATCAATAATCTTCGTCCCACAAAAGGCTGTCAAAGGTCAAGCCCTGGCAGACTTTTTGGCGGCCCACCCGGGCTCGGATCATCCAGAATATATAAAGAAATCCCAGATGAGGTCGTCGACTCGCATACAACCTCTCACGATGATATATGGAGAATGTTCTTCGACGGTGCTTCGAGAACTGGACCCAAGGGCAACATCGTCGTCGGAGTTGGGGTGGTGCTAGTCTCCCCTTCTGGATTGATGATTAACCGCGCTTACTCTCTCACGGAACCCTGCTCTAACAATGTGGCCGAGTACAATGCTCTGGTCATTGGCCTCCAACTTGCAAGAGAGCTGGGGGTAGAATATCTTGAAGCATACGGCGATTCTCAGTTAATAGTCAATCAGATCCGGGGCTCATACGAAGTTCGCCACGAAGACATGATCCCTTGTCACCAAATAGCAATCAACATCATCTCGTCGTTCGAGGGGTTCTTCATCGAGTATGTTCCCAGACTCCGAAATATCGAAGCCGTTGCCTTAGCAGGTGCTCATCAATCGGTAGATGTGATAGGCCACGAACTGGTCTGCCCCAAGAACAACGTTCAATTCGTGGCAAGCTATTCCGCTCAGGCGATTGATGATGCCCCAGATTGGAGACAACCATTCATCGACTTCGTCGTCTACGATATCCTGCCCGAGAACCCAAAGGAAGCCACCTCCATCAGACGGCGTTCCCTCAGATTCTTCTACGATACAGAGATGAAAATGCTGTATCACCGATCCTATGATGGAGTATTGCTTCGGTGTCTGTCGAACGCAGAAGCCAAAGAAGCCGTGCGAGAAGCTCATGACGGTGTCTGCGGGGCCCATCAGCCTGGCCCTAAATTGCAAGACCGTCTTCGCTGAATGGGCTACTACTGGCCCACGATGGTAGCGGATGTGATAGACTATGCAAGAAGGTGCAAAGCCTGCCAAGTCCATGCGAACTTCATTCACCAGCCATCCAAATTTCTACATCCGACAGTGGCATCCTGGCCCTTCTAAGCATGGAGAATGGACATCATCGGTCCAATTACTCCACCTTCCTTCCGTGGACATCGCTTTATACTTGCGATCACAGACTACTTCTCCAAATGGACGGAAGCTGTCTCGCTTGCAAAAGTCAAGACTTCAAACGTGATCAGCTTTCTTAAGCATCACGTCATCTATCGCTTTGGACTGTCCGGAGGATCATCCACGATAATTGTCCGCAGTTTGTAAGCCACGCCTTTCATCGGTTCTGCGACAAACATCACATCCAGAATATTGCTTCGACACCGTACAATCCGACAGCGAACGGGTTGGCAGAGGCATTCAACAAAACAATCATCAAACTCCTCAAGAAGTTTGTCTCTTCCAACAAACGCGACTGGAACGAGAAGCTCGGTGAATGTTTATGGGCGTACCGTACTACAGTCCGAACTGCTACCGGGAACACACCATTCTCCCTGGTGTACGGGAGTGAGGCAGTTCTCCCATTAGAGACTCAAATACCCTCACTCCGCGTCGCTCTCACTTATCAATTGACGACGGATGATAACTACCGACGCCGACTACAAGAGTTGGAGGCCTTAGATGAAAAGCGCCTCCTAGCCCAGCAAAGGATCGAACTATACCGAGCACGCATCTCCGGAGCCTTCAACAAGAAGGTCAAGATCAGAATATTCTAAGTGGGCGATCTCGTTTTGGCGGTCCGAAGACAGATGGTCATGACTCACAAGACCGCCGGCAAGTTTCAGCCAAAATGGGAAGGCCCATTTATCATCGAGGCTGTATTCTCCAACGGTGCTTATCGCCTCGTAAAACAGAATGGGGATTTTCTCACGTTTCCCGTCAACGGCAAGTTCCTGAAGAAATATTATGTCTAAACGACATTCTCCAGATTTCGAGTCACGTACCCGCTGCTACCGCTGAACTCACCCTCACAATTTTCCAGATTTTCGAGTCACGTACCCGTTGGTACCCGCTGAACTCATACTCACCATTTTCCAGATTTTCGAGTCACGTACCCGCTGGTACCGCTGAACTCACACTCAACATTCCAGATCACTGAGTCATGTACCCGCTGGTGCCGCTGAACTCACATCCATAATATTCCAGATTATCGAGTCATGTACCCGCTGGTGCCGCTGAACTCACTTTCACAACATTTCAGATTATCGAGTCATGTACCCGTAGGTGCCTCTGAACTCACATTCCGGTCACTCTTTCAGATAGTAAGTCATGTATGACCATACCTCTGAACTTTCTTCCTGGAAGAGATCCTCCCTCATGATCCACTACCCGCACTCCCAGTGCACAAAAAGGGTAACCGATCCACAAATTTCCAAAACGGCCATGTCCTCATTACCTCTGAGTCGTTTCACTTCCGCCAAAAACAAATTACCCCTACATAGAACTTCCATGTCTTCATTACCTCTGAGTCGTTCTATGTACCCCCTCTTTATTGAGTCCACTCCTGCCATGTCCTCATTACTTCTGAGTGGGAAGGCTCCGTAGAAGAAACCTTCATACTGTAGGAACGAAATAGTAAAGCGTAATACTCTAGAGGGGGGTTGAATAGAGTTGGCAGCAGAATAATGCTAATTAAAAAATGTTAGCAGCACAATCACAGAATATTAATCACAACTAAAATAAAGTAAAGACAGAGTTAAGAGAGCAAACGCAAAGACAACGATGTATATTGGTTTTCCTCTGTTGAGGACTAATCCAGTCGGTAGAACTCTTGCTACCAGTTGAATCCACTATTGAAAAAACTGCAAGTTTTCTTATAAAGTCCTTGCAACTTCTACAACGCGAGCTTTGATACGAAGAACTCGTCCAACTTCAAATGTGAAGAGGTATTCTTCAATCAAGCCTTCTGATTACAATCTCTCAGAAACTTCTAGACCGTACCGCACTGGCAAATCGACTAGAGGATTGTAATTGGCTTGGGATCTGAAATTGAAAGCTCTAGAAAACTCTTTGGAAGACTGAAAGCTTTAGATAGAGAGAAGATTGAAAGTGAATGAGTGTGTTGAAATGATCGAAATCCTTCTCTATTTATAGGAATTCCAAAGGCAGACTTCTGACAGAATTCGGGCAGAATTCGGGCAGAACTCTATGAGCAAATCTCGGTCAAATCCGCAACTGCAGGAGGACCAAGTTCCAAGGATTCAAAATCACAACGGCCACCAACCGAACTTTGGCCGAACTCTGGCCGAACTCGTTTCGAGTTCTGTCAGGGTTTAGTCAGGGTTTAGTTAGGGTTTTTTAAAAAGCTTTTTGGTGATTTTTGAAAACCTTTTTGAAAACCTTTTTGTAAACCTTTTTGAAAGGACATTTTAAAAACATTTTGAACTCATTTAAGGGTAGCCTATTTGCCAGTACGACTCGGTATACAACAAATTCCTAGACTCAAATAAAATGAAAAATACATTGCATACGGAATTACAGACTCGAGTAGGCAAACAGATCTTCGGTCTTGAATTCAGTGGATAGCCATTCTTGATCATGTCCAAGAGTCCGAGATGTTCCGACTAGCTTTGTATATCCAGACAGAGTTTGATCAATTATTAAAATCAGGTTGACCATATGACCAATGGGCCAACAATCTCCCCCATTTTGATAATTGACAAACTATGAATGATATAACATTAAGCTTGTTCAAAATATCAAAAAGTAGAATTGTTCATATCCTGTATTATCTCAAAAAAAAATGTTAGATCTTTAATTTTTCTCCCCCTTTGTCACTTAGCAAAATAATTGCAAAAGATAAAGCTCCCCCGCAATCAATGCATAAGTAACAAATAGTGAGAAAACACATATAAAAGAAATAAGGCATAAAACTAGAGAAATATCACAGGCAGGTATTGTCGCAGAGAAAAAAAAACATCACAGGCATGTAATTTCACAGGCAGTTATAAAGAATGAAGCAATATAAGAAATAGTGCTATCATAAACTAAACAAAGTGCTGAAATAAACTGGAATGCCATAAACTGAGGCATAATAAACATGTCCATGAAAATAAAAGAGTACTGAAGCAAACTAGAAAGTGCTAATAATAATCAAAAAGTACTGATAAAAACTTGGAATGTCGAAGCATTTCCAAGTGCACAATAAAATATCACTCAAAATCATATAGTCACATCTCCTCATCATCATCCTCATCATCATCATCAGCTCGACCAGCATGTCCTGAAGTACCAGCTCCAGAGGTACCAGCGCTAGAAGGATGAGGAGGGGTGCCAGCGTAGAACTCACCAACAAAGTCACGAGGTGGAGCACGATCAGGACGGTACCAATCATAGGCGTTACCGGGCTGGAAGTAGGCATGAACAGCCTCATCCTTACAACGGTAACCAGAGAAAGCTGGATCTCGAGGGATGGAATCGGCTGAATGACCAGTCTGGGCAAAACGAAGATCAGTTAAGGAATTTGCAAGCGCCTGATAACGGGTGACATCGCAGAACTCACGCTCGCGAGCCATGTCCGTCATCGAGACGTACAAAGCAGATAAATGTTGATGTATTCCCTCAAATCTCATGGCATACTGATGAGGTGGTGGAGGAGGTGCAGTAGGAGGAGCAGGAGGTAGAGCTGAAGCAGTCATGCTACGACGAGATAACTGAAGAAACTTGGGCTCAGGGTCCAGAGTACAAGTCGACAGATCGATATCGAAGCGCTGAAAGATGCGTGGGAGAATCATCGCGTAAGAGAGATTTCTATCTCTTGTACGACAACGACCAATCATCTGAATCATGGTCTTAGGGGAAGAAAATAGAATCCCCTTAAGAATGTGGTACATGGCGGACAGCTCAAGAGAAGTCACATCATCCTTTGAAGTAGATTTAGGAAGGATAGAGGAATAGATGATGCGATGCAATTCATAGTTAAACAAGTTCAGGTTGTTAGCCTTGAACTTTCCAGAGCGTACTCTATCAGGTGCACAGAGTTTCGCTTTGAAACTGGCGAGTGTCGTGCCTTCGGGGAAATCAAATTCAGTGATGTCAACTAGTGGTTCACCTTCGTTAGGGATACCAAGGGTCTCCGCTAAGAGGTTATCATTGAAATTGATATCAATACCTCCAACACGAGTGCTCACATCAAAAGTGTTTAATATGAGATTGCAATAAAATAATCTAATGGCATTAGTTGCTATAGGGAAGCAGATTTTAACAAAAAGATGTAACCCTAATACCTCAAAGAAATGACGATGATCAGAAAAATACAGTCCATTTGACTGGAGCGCCTGTGCATATCTCATGGAGAAGTCTCCATACCACAGTAGGGCTTGGTCTAGGGTTTGAAAGAAAAACCTGTCGAACGCGCCGTCGCTCGTTTGGACCGACGAGAAGAGGGAATCCGTATGCGGATGCGAAGATGACCCTTCCTCACTAGGGTTCGTCTTCTTTCTCTTTGAAGGATTGAATTTGGGTGCCATTTGTGCAAATTGAATTAAAAATGCACTAATTGAAAAGTGGAGAAAGATGGGGTTATACCTCCCGAAATCAAAGTATGTCGAAGAGAACGACGAACTCCGCATGAATCCAAATTTGGATTGATTTCACCACTTGGATTGGAAGAAGGAGGGTGGTAAAAAGCTAGGGTTCGGGGCTCCTTCGCGGCTGCTGCTGCTGTTATGATGTAATTTGAAAGCAATGAAGAAGAAAGGCTTCTCGGGTTCTGTATATATAACCTGACACCCTCAACCGAACTCGGGCCGAATTCGGTCAGAGCTCTGGCCGAATTTGCCTAGGGTTCTTTATAGTTGATTTTTGCCATTCTTTTTCATTGTCTCATTTCAAATATTTAATTCAAAGATTAGTCATTTCAACTTCAATTAACATAATTAATATTATTTTATAGATTAAATGTCGTTACACAGCGACTGTTTCAGATTAGCTGTAGGAGTACTGTCCCAGCTGGCGGAGGTTCACCGGGAACTCTTAAGTACTGCTTCGCTTCAACCGTAGTTGTGGTGACAGACAGACTCTTTATTGGCTTGTCTCTAACACAGTTTTTGCGTAATGATATATAATCATAAAACAAAATTAATTAATATTATTGACGTCCAAAATTCTAATTCTCGACGTAAATAATTGAAACGATCTTCCGCTAGAGGTTTAGTGAAGATGTCAGCTAGTTGATTTTCAGTATCTATGTACACAAGGTTTATATCTCCATTTTGATGATGATCTCTAAGAAAGTGATGTCGAATCTCGATATGTTTAGTACGAGAGTGACATACTGGATTCTTAGTCAAATTAATAGTGCTCGTATTATAACAGAAAATAGAAATATGTGTGTAAAAAAATCATAGTCTTCTAGGGTTTGTTTCATCCACAAAATCTGAGCACAACAACGTCCTGCGGCGATGTACTCAGCCTCTATTGTTGATAGGGCTACAGAATTTTGCTTTTTACTAAACTATGAGACTAAAGCCTTGCCTAAGAAATGACATGTGCCACTGGTACTTTTTCTATCAACTTTGCATCCAGCAAAATCTGCATCCGAATAACCAATAAGGTCAAAGGACTTAGTTTTGGGATACCACAAGCCAACAGAAGAAGTGCCCTTAAGGTATCGAAAGATACGCTTAACTGCGGATAGATGTGATTCCTTTGGATTAGCTTGAAAACGTGCACACTGGCAAATACTAAACATTATATCTGGACGACTAGCAGTTAAATAAAGTAAACTACCAATCATACCTCGATACTTACGTGTGTCGACTGGCTTGCCTTGTTCATCTGAATCAAGCTTTGTTGAATTTGCCATTGGAGTACCAAAAGGTTTGACATTGTCCAGATCAAACTTCTTTAGCAGGTCTTTTGTGTACTTGGCTTGATTTATAAATGTCCCATTATCAGTTTGTTTGATTTGCAATCCGAGAAAGAATTTCAGCTCTCCCATCATGCTCATCTCAAACTCATTCTGCATACACTTAAAAAATTCTTGACACAGAGATTCATCAGTAGATCCAAATATAATATCATCAACATAGATTTGAATTAAAGAAGTTTGCCATTAAAAGACTTAATAAACAGTGTAGTGTCAACCTTGCCTTTTGAAAAATCGTTGTCAAGTAGAAAATAGCTTAGACGATCATACCAAGCACGAGGGGCTTGTTTTAAACCGTATAAGGCTTTTTTCAACTTGAAAACATGATTAGGGTTTTTGAAATCCATGAAACCTGGAGGTTGTGCTACAAAAACTTCTTCTTTTATAAAACCATTTAAAAAAGCACTCTTGACATCCATTTAAAATAGTTTGAAATCATAAAAATATGCAAATGCACATAACATGCGAATGGATTCTAATCTCGCAACTGGGACATAAGTCTCATCGTAGTCGATACCTTCTTCTTGATTGTATCCTTGAGCTACGAGTCAAGCCTTATTACGAGTCACTAAACTATTCTCATTTAGTTTATTTCGGAATACCCAACGGGTGCGAATGACCGGATGATCAATAGTCCTGGGAACAAGTTTCCAAACTTGATTCCGTTCAAATTGGTTTAATTCCTCTTGCATAGCATCTATCCAAAAACTATCACTACATGCTTCATCAATAGTTTGGGTTCTAGCTGTGAAATAAATGCAACACTAGAAACAATATCTCTACTGGATGTACGAGTACTTACTCCTTTGGTAATATCACCAATTACCAAATATTTTGGATGATCAGCTGTAAATTTCAACCTTTTCGGTAGATTCTGAAGATAGCTGGTTCCTGGATCTTCTTTAGGAGGTTCAGCTAGTGCAGAGCTTGGTTGAGGATCAGCTGATGTTGAGCTTGATGCAGTCAGATCTTCATCACTGTCATCGATAGTCATTTGATTTAGTTCATCAAAAGTGACGTTGATTGACTCTTTGATGATCATGGTTCGTTTGTTGAAGACTCTGTATCCTTTGTTCTTGGCCGCATAACCTAAAAATATACCTTCATCGACCTTTTCATCAAATTTTCCCAAATTGTCTTTTGTATTAAGAATAAAGCATTTACAACCAAATATTCTAAAGTATGAAATAGATGGAATTCTATCAAACCATAACTCAAATGGAGTCTTCTTCGATTTGGGTCGAATTAGAACTCTGTTGAGAACAAAGCAAGCTGTATTGACAGCTTCAGCCCAGAAATACTTGGGTAGACTAAACTGGTTTGACATCACTCTAGCCATTTCGGTTAGAGTTCTGTTCTTACGTTCCACAACTCCATTTTTGTGGAGTCCTAGGGCAGGAGAACTCGTGTACAAAACCGTGTGTGTCACAAAATTGCTCAAAATCAGCATTCTCGAATTCGCCTCCATGATCACTTCTGATTCGAGTGATCATGTAACCTTTTTCATTCTGTACTTTCTTACAAAAGGCGATAAATTCGGATAATGCATCATTCTTGCGTGTCAAGAATTATACCCACGTGTATCTAGAGAAATCATCTATAATTATGAAAGCATAAAGTTTACCTCCGAGGCTAGCAACTCTGCTAGGACCAAATAAGTCCATATGAAGCAATTGTAGAGGTCTAGTAGTACATACTGCGTTTACTGACTTGAATATGGATCTGGTTGCTTTGTTCTTTTCACATTGGCTGCATACCGAGTCTTTCTTGAATGTAATGTCCGGTAAACCGCGTACTAGCTTCTTTGTGGATAATCTTGAGATCGTATCCATATTAGCATGATCGAGTCTCATATGCCACATATGACTCTCATCACTCTTGGCCATTAATCTACCTGAAATGTTAGTTTCTTCTAGCAAATAGAAAACATATATATTGTCTTCCCTGATACCTTCAAAGATAGTACTACCAGTTGAGCTATCAACTATAGTACATTTGTCTTTGCTAAAGTTGATGTCATAACCATGATCAGCTAGATGACTTATGCTGAGTAGATTATGTTTCAACTCGGTAACCAGACAGACATCCTTCACAGGATATGGAGACTTACCAACATCACCGATACCAATAATATACCCTTTCAAGTTATTACCGAAGGAGACATAGCCTTCCTTCTTTTTCTTCGACAGTGTTGCAAATAGAGTAGCGTCACCGGTCATATGTCGTGAGCAACCGCTGTTGAGGATCCATTTGCTTCTAGCATGTGAAGGGTGTTCCACCTACAAAACAGTTTGCAGATGAAACTTTTGGTACCCATTTCTTGTAGGGTCCTGAATTGTTAGCTTTTGGTATCCAAGCATAAACATTTAAATCAACAAGCTTTCTCATTCTACATGCAGATAAAATATGACCAATGAGGCCACAATAATGACATTGTGCATGTCGAGTGTTGAAAGTTGAGTGATGTGCATGGTTGGTAGGTTTAGGTTTTCTAGTATAGAAGAAAGCATACCTATAATCTTGTTTGGGCTTAACCTTTTGGGGTAAAGGTTTTATATGGTTAGGTCTGACAGTGTTTGGCTTGGAAATGTTCCAATTTTTCGGTAAGTGACACGTGTTAGGGAAGGAAGCAGCAGGCTCAGGCTGTTTTCCTAACCTAATTTCCAATCTTTTGGAAGTTTCATAACTTAGTAAATCAGAAGTGAGTGTTTCCATTCTGATTTGTGCACATTGAAGACTTTTTTTCTCTATAGAAAGTTCTTCCTTGAGTTGGTCAATAATTTTGTCTTTCTCTTCAGATGACTTGGTAGTCTCGTGTAATAAGAGCTTTGTTGAAGAAAGCTCACCAGACTCACTAAAATTATTTCTAACCTCAGCTAGTAGGTCGGTAAGTCTACCTATTTCACCTTTGTACTCTTTGAGTACCTTCTTAGAGGTCTGATACTTGCTACGCAGTTTCCTGTAATCAGTCATCAGGTCACTGAAGGCATCTCCTAATTGCTCAAAGGTGAAGTCATCATAAGTGTCACTGCCACTTTTCTAGCTTGAGGGTATTTTGGTCATTTTTAAAATTTTGGAATTATTTTGGGATTTTTATTATTATTTATAATTAATATGATTTTTAGTGATTTTTTTGGTGATTTTTGGTTAGAATTGTTTTGACCCTATATTTGACTTTGACTCATGTTGACTAGGAGACTGTCCTATTGGCTAACCTAGGTCAAGACACTTTGGTTAGGTTAAAAAACCCTAGTGTGGCCTAAGTTATTCATTTCAAGTTCATTAGAATTGGTTTGGGGTGATTAGGAGCTAGTTTGGCCTAAGAATGGCTTGTGAAGTCACAAGTCAAATCATGACTTAAACTAAATAGGACTCAATCCACTAGCCAAAACCCTAGACCTAAACCCTATGGCCAGCCACATGACAGCCCCCCCTCTATAAATACTCTCCTAGGAATTAGGGCTAGCCTCTCTCTTAGGGTTCATCAAGTTTTAGAAAGAGGTAATGTTCCATCTTCATAAATTCATATTAAATCCAAATTAAGTCCTTTTTCCTTCAAACAAATTCCTATAGGCTCTAAATCTCGTGCTCTTACTGTTGGCAATAATTTTTGACAGGAAAGGAACAATTTGGAAGAGTTTGGGTGGGTTGAGCAATCCTTCTCTTTGAAGCTTTTGGGTGTTTGAACACCTATAGGTATAATCCTCTCTAATCCATTATAAATTCTGTAAAAATCATTTCTAGGTTGCCCTAACCCTAGACAAACTGTAGGAATAGGGTTCCCTAAATTTTTATGTCATTTGTGTCCGTTCTGGACACGTATCAGTGCACACTGCTAGGTGTTTGATGAAATGCCCCAATGGGCATTTCGTGTGATTTATGGAGTTTTGTTTGAATAGAAATTTAGGTTTAACCTTGCTTAGGGGTTTCTAGTATTCTGAGCACGTATTGGTGTCGTGTCGTGTCGCCACGGACATGGGAACACGCGGGTGCACCACGTGCGCGCGCACAGATTCCTTGCCCTGCTGCTCGGGGTCATTTGCGCGCAGGACACGCCACATGGACGTGTGATTTTGGACACACACCTTGGGGCAAACACTGACACCACACGTGTCAAGTTACACGACCCATCGTGTCGTGTCGGACACGATTTTTAGTGTGCACGGGGCAGCCACAGTGTGCGTGCATGTGCAGTGTGTGTTTCTGTGGTTTAATCATTTTTAAATAATTCTAAAATGGGTTTTAATGATTAGATGGATCATTACTATCATGTTTAAACCCCTGTTGTTTTTAGTTACACATTAGTTTAGGTTTAATGTTGTATTATTGGTTTCGAACATGAGAAATGGGTTTTTTCTGATACTTGTCTGATACTGGTTTTCCAGTTTTTCCAAAATAGTTAAATTCCTTTTCCTGTCATGTTTTATCAATTAGATTTAACCCACATACCATGTTACATGTAGATAAGATATTGGCATTCGAATTTAGGCTTTGGTGTGTGGAATGGAATTTGTATTCAAGATGGTGAACTGTAGAACACATGTTAATTAAAAGAGTTCCCTGTGTGAGGAACAGAAAATAATCCTTGGTGTTATGTTCTTTCAATTTATAATTGTTTCCATGTTACATTCCTTATTAGCTAGGTTGTTCTTCACTGTTTATTGATAACTGGAATTGGAGAGTGGTTTTTGTTGTGTTCAACTTGAGTTTAAATCTTGATAAGCCTAGGATTCATTATGTTGTCCAGGTTGAGAGTTGTTCTCAGTTTTCAAAACCTGGGAATGGTTGTTGATTCCCCTTCACTGTTTTAAGCAAAATCTGAGATATGGTTCTAACTACTTAAAATCGAATTCCTTTCCTTTCAAAACCTGTGAATGCTAACCATATTTTGAAATGGGTACCTGAAATTGAATGAGGAAGTTATTTTTATTGATTTCAATATCAGTCTTCTTAAACTATTGTTCAATACTTTCATTTGGTTTTATTACCTGAGATTCAAACTATATTCACTGAGTTAACATGTTAAAACCTGGAATTGGAGATTCTTGAACCTGAGTTAGCTTGTGTATGGTTCTCTTTGAATTGAATTGCTTCCCTTTTGTTTTGACTGATATGTAGGTTATCTAGTAACTGAAATCTGAGTTGGGTTCACCTGTTTATGAGATAGGTTGTGTATTGTGTTTCCTGAGAAATTCCTACAGGTTTTGAACTGTTGATTGTTTTCTTCTTTTTGTGTTCCTTAAAATCTGAAGCTAATGAATTAGGACTGAGATTGATGTATGTTGAATGAAAATCTGAGTTTAGTTACACTGTTTCCCTCACTATTTCACACACTTTTAGCCTATGTGTCTCACTGTTATCTCACTAACCCCTCACATCACTGCTATGATTTCCATGGCACACATACACTTTCATTTCCCATGCACAAATATGTATTTTGTGAAATATAGATATAGATTATATATGTGTAGTTGTAAACCTGAGTTTTGGATAGGTAGTTGGTTAATTAGTATTATTGACTGTTCATGTATTAATTGAGCTGGGTTGAGGCTTGGTTGTCTTTCTCTGATTTCCTTCTTTTCCCTGCAAGTCGCACCATCACTCCCCTTCCTCACTGTTCACACAACCTCCCACACACACATACACTAGTATGTTGTTCCCACTCATTTCATATGTATTAGTTAGATATAATGTGTGATATGTGTATAGGCATGGCTTGACATGGTGTAGTCTAGTTAGGTCATAATATAACCTAGAATAGTTAGGTATTGCCTAGATTAGTCTAGAAAGCCTAGAATACTTGATAGACATAGTTTAGACTAGTTTGACCTAGATTAGACTTGGTTGACCTAGTTTGACTTCTAGGGTTGACCAGAGTTGACCAAAAGTTGACTTTGGTCTAGATTGACCTAGATTCATGTAGAACGCATTGTAGTGTATTATATTTCTATTCTGGACTTGTTGTGACTCGTACTGTTCTAAATAGGAGCCAGATACCACTCCTCGGACAGTACTTTCATCTCGGACTTTCAGATAGCAGGCGAGTACATTCTCTGATCTTTTCATACCTGTCTGGATATATTCATGCTCTAGATTACTCTACATGATGCTGACACGTATCTTCACGGATTAGTACTATATGGATCCCTTCCTGAGATGTTATCCCTCTACGGGTGCATCGTGTATTTCATATTCATGTACTTTATCATGTGCATCAGGTACTCCTTGTACTCGTACTAGTTCATGTTTTTACATGTTCTCATGTGCTTCATGTGCTCATGTGCTTATCATGTGTGTATTCATGTGCTTATGACATAACTTGAACGGATCCTTGTGTATTGATTGGGGCGGGGTGAGTAGAATTGGTTATGTGGACACAATCCCCAGTAGGTATTCATGTGCTCCTTATTTGTATTCATGTGCCCCTAAGCCGTTTATATAACCATATTGTGCTCTAAATCACGTAGTCACTTACAGTCTTTACTATCATGTATCTATTTCCAGTTACAAAATATCTCCTGTTTTACTTGTACTTCCATTCAACATTTCCTGTATTTTACTCTATTGCAATTTATACTCCTAACCTGATATGAACTGTTGAAAGATATGTGCTCGTTCCCGTCCTAACTGGACCTGTTGAAATACTACAGAGGACGAGACTGAGGCGTTCTGCCCTACTTACTACGGTGCCACACTAGATGAGTGCCCAGACTTGGACCAGCAGCAGGAGCCACTAGCTGTAGATGACACTCCTTTAGATTAGGACTGTCTTTTCTATTCTGGGATTACTGTACTAGACTTTGAGATATTCTGAGATGTATTTATTTTTAGACACTTAGTTCTGGATTTGTACCTCTGTGATTCTCTGTTCTGGATATTGTTATCTTTCATTATCTATCTATCTTATCTGTTCTACCTTAGCTGTGGTTGAGTTTTATATTGTGTTATGTCACCCCCAATCGGGGAGTATAACTGCTATACCTTCAATTATTAGATGTTGTGACCTAGGACAGCGTTCTACCGCCGACACTGCGGCGTAGGCTGGACGTACCCACGTCTCGTGCCCTTACTCTAGGGTGCGGGTCGTGACACGTTTTTAGTGGTGGCCCATGCAGGTCTAGGATATAAGTGTAGTGGTATTCGAACTAGAATATCGCTGCAGCCTGCAGTAGAAATTAGCATATGTTTGAAGGTACTCAATCACACTAGGAAAACTCTTATCAGATTCCGTATATCTATTTTGCTGCTTATTGTCTTCCTTAGAATTTTAAACTGTCCTCCTTTGATTATTTCGACTCATTCTCAGTAATTGCTTCTTGTTTGATCTGTGTCTCGAGGATGGTTGAGACGCGATCGCATCGCCCCGTGACGGGAGAGGCTAGAGAGGGGTCTGCCACCTCTCGTGTCCAGCATCCAGCTCCCGGTGCCACAGGGCCAGTGCAGCCCTCGGGAGTGGGAGTTTCTTCCACTTTTGGAGGAGCACCTCCACCAGTCGGGAGGCCGAGCTTGGTGCTTCCAGAGATCCTTTCCACGCAGCAGCCTCCGCCTGGGGAATGGTTGATCTTGCCCATCTCTTCTCCTTCGTGGAGAGGATTCTGGAGTCCTCGCACCAGCTCAGTCAGAGGCAGACAGCAGATTTCAGGCAGGGGATTGATGAGGTGCACCAGCTAGTACGCACGACTGTTGAGATGGTGACTGGTCAGGGGGCCCAGCAGCAGCCCCGTCGGAGGGAAAGAGATATCCAGGACTTCCAGAAGATGCACCCTCGGGAGTTCTTCGGCACAAAGGGCATCCATGTTGCAGATGACTGGGTTGAGCACATTGAGGAGATTTTCCGACTAGCAGAGATACCAGCTCGACTCCAGATCGAGGCGGCAGGCAGCCAGATGCAGGATTTGGCCCGAGCATGGTATCAGGCTGATCCTAGAGTTGGAGTGGAGGGCCAGACTTGGGCCCAGTTCAAGGAGCTGTTCAAGGAGCAGTTCTTTCCCGATGTAGCCTTGGGTGGGATTGAGGCGCAGTTCGAGGCTCTGGTTCAGGGGAACCAGACGGTGGCAGAGTACCGGGAGTTCTGCCGATTGGCCCGATTCATTGATGACTTGACGGAGAAGACCAAGGCGAGGAAGTTTCGCCGAGGTCTGATTAGAGAGATTCGGTCGCTGACTAAGAGCGACCGGAACGCTACATTTGCTGAGATTTATTCTGGGGCCATGGCGGCAGAGGACGATCTGGGACTGAGGCAGAAGAGAGGTCGAGACTTTCAGTCAGGCAGTAGCAGTCAGGGGCAGGCCAAGAGGCCTCACTTCTAGCAGCAGCAGCAGAGGCCAGTGCAGCAGTATCAGCAGCAGCATCAGCAGCAGAGGCCAGTACAGCAGCACCAGCAGCAGAGAGGGCAGCAGCACCTCGTCCGGCATTATTTGTGCTTTCTGCAAGAAGCCGGGGCACATGATCCACGAGTGCAGGAAGAAGCTAGGCAAGTGCCTACTTTGTGGTGCTGGAGATCACCAGTTGAGGGACTGTCCAGGGGCTTTTGGACGAGGACAGGAAGGTGGAGCCAAGGCTCCAGCAGGCCAGCAGAGGGGACCAGCCCTGCCGACCCAACAGCAGAGGTTCCAGCAGCACACAGCAGCAGGCACGGGGTGGACAGCAGGGGCGAGCTTTCGCCACGCAGCTGAGGATGCTGAGGTTATCGGAGAGCTGATAGCAGGTTCGGTTCTTCTCGACTCCCTTCCAGCATTCGCATTGTTTGATTCGGGGCTTCCCACAGCTTTGTGTCTGTATCATATGCTATTAGACACAGTTTGATTTCGGAACCACTGCCTAGGACCTGCAAGATCACGACCGGGGGTGGGGTCATCCTCGTGAGTGATGTTTGCAGAGGGCGGAGTGTTATATTGGGAGGCCGAGAGTTGGGGGTGAGTCTACTAGTCATGCCATTACCGAACTACGATATGTATTAGGTATGGACTGGCTGAGTAGACACCACGCCCGTATTGATTGCCGTGGGGGTAGAGTTTTGTTCGGGGCCCCAGAGAGCCAGAGTTTGAGTACGCCCGACGGCAGAGCAGGACGGCGGAGTTTTCTGTGGAGCATCAGTCGAGGAGCAGGTGGCTCCGCATCCCTTGATCGCAGAGTTTATGGACGTATTTCAGAGAGTTGCCAGGGCTTCCACCAGATAGAGATGTAGAGTTCTGATAGACTTGGTTCCCGGCGCGGAACCGATTTCTCAGCATGTCTATCGAGTGAACAACAGCGATTAGTGGAGCTAAAGAAGCAGGTGGATGAGCTGCAGGAAGGGCTTCATTCACTCTAGTTCTTCACCTTGGGGTGCACCGTACTTTTCGTACCCAAGAAGGATGGGTCGGTACGTATGTGTATCGATTACAGGGCACTCAACAACCTGACAATCAAGAACAGATACCCACTGCCGCGGATCGATGATCTGTTTGATCAGTTGAGCGGAGCTCGGGTGTTCTCCAAGATTGATTTGAGGTCGGGTTATCACCAGGTGAAGGTGAAGAGGGAGGATATTCCCAAGACCGCCTTCAGGACGCAGTACGGCAGTTTGAGTTTTTGGTTATGCCGTTTGGGCTAACCAATGCACCAGCAGTATTTATGAATCTAATGAACAAGGTGTTCCACCAGTACTTGGACAAGTTCGTGGTGGTGTTCATTGATGATATCTTGATATATTCCAAGAGAGAGGAGGAGCACGAGGAGCATCTGCGGATAGTGCTAGAGACTCTCAGGCGGGAGCTAGCTTTATGGAAAACTCTCCAAGTGTGAGTTTTTCTTGGACCAGGTGGACTTCTTGGGGCATGTGGTGACTGGAGATGGTATCTCAGTTGACCCCAAGAAGATTGTAGCAGTTGAGGCTTGGAAGCACCGACTTCAGTAGCAGAGATCAGGAGTTTCCTGGGGCTGGCAGGATACTATAGGAGATTTGTGCAGGATTTCTCCCGGGTTGCAGAGCCGTTGACACGGTTGACCCGGAAGGATACTGAGTATGTTTGGTCAGAGGAGTGTCAGGCAGCTTTTGATGAGTTGAAGAAGCGGCTTACGACAGCTCCGATTCTGACATTGCCTTCAGGATCAGGTGGTTTCACTATTTATAGTGATGCTTCAGGGAAGGGGCTGGGTTGCGTCTTGCAGCAGCATGGGAAGGTGATTGCCTATGCTTCCAGGCAATTACGTCCTCATGAGAAGAACTACCCTACCCATGACCTGGAGCTGGCGGCGGTGATTTTTGCTTTGAAGTTATGAAGCATATCTTATGGCGAGAGGGTGGAGATCTTCACAGACCACAAGAGCTTGAAGTACGTGTTCACTCAGAAGGAGTTGAACATGAGGCAGCGCAGGTGGCTTGAGCTGATGAAGGACTTTGATATCGCACTCCAGTATCACCCGGGAAGGCCAACGTGGTTGCCGATGCCTTGAGTAGGTATCCGACAGCCATGTGTTTGACTATGGATCGGCACCTGCTTGAGATTTGGAGAGCCTTGGGATAGAGGTGATTGTACCCGGGGTACAGATGCAGTTATGGGGCCTGCTGATACAGTCAGATTTGATGGACAGGATCAAGGCGGCACAGTTTGATGATGTGGCTCTGCGGAGTATCCGAGAGATCAGTATAGGAGTGCAGGATATTGAGTTCTCACTTGTAGAGGATGGTGCCCTGAGGCACGTTCCCGATTATGTGTGCCCAGGGGAGCTCAGAGAGCAGATTATGCAGGAGGCTCACAGATCGCAGTACTCTATACATCCTGGTGCCAACAAATGTACAGGGATCTGCGAGAGCATGTCTGGTGGTACGGGATGAAGAGGGAGGTGTCCAACTTCGTAGCTAGATGTTTGATCTGTCAGCAGGTCAAGGCTGAGAGGCAGAGGCCTGGAGGATTATTGCAGCCGCTGCCTATTCCAGAGTGGAAGTGGGAGCACATTACCATGGACTTTGTATCAGGATTGCCCCGTACACCAGGAGGGAAAGACGCGATTTGGGTCATCGTTGACAGGTTGACCAAATCGGCCCACTTCTTGCCATTCAAGGTGGTACGTCTACAGAGAGGCTGGCGGAGTTGTATATGAGACAGATAGTCAGGATTCACGGAGTCCCCGTCAGCATAGTCTCAGATCGGGATAGCCGCTTTACTTCCCATTTCTGGAGGAGTCTGCAGACTAGCTTGGGCACTCAGCTAAGTTTAGTACCGCATACCACCCCAGACGGACGGACAGTCAGAGAGGACTATTCAGACCCTTGAGGATATGCTGCGGACGTGCGTCCTGGATTTTGGAGGTTCCTGGGAGGATCACCTGCATTTGGTGGAGTTTGCTTACAACAACAGTTTTCAGGCCAGCATTGAGATGTCACCGTTTGAGGCTCTGTACGGGCGTAGGTGTCGTACACCCTTTCTTGGGATGATGTTGGAGAACGAGCTTTACTGGGACCAGAGATGGTTGTTGACGCAGCCGAGAAGGTGAGCTCATCAGGGACAGACTTCGCGTAGCGCAGGACAACATCGACACTGGGCCGATAGCCACCGGAGGCCGCTGGAGTTTGAGGTACAGATTTAGAGTAGGATTAGAATTAGGTTGTATTTTGTTTTGTTTGATTGATGTGTTTGATTTTTAGTAACTTGAGACCTTGCTTGTGATTAGGTTGGAGACATGGTTTTTCTGCGATATCTGACTCGTGGTACGATACGTTTTGGTGGAGGTGGGAAGCTTAGCCCGCGCTTCATCGCCCTTTCGTCATCAGCGGGAGAGTCGGTGACGTGGCATACAGGCTAGACTTGCCACCTGCACTAGTGGGCGTCCACAACGTATTCCATGTATCACAGCTGAGACGGTACGTGGCTGACCCTAGCCATGTGCTCGATCACGGAGATAGAGGTTGGACCTACTCTCAGTTATCCAGAGCAGCCTGTGGAGATTCTGGATCCGAGAGAAGGTATTGAGGAACCAGGTGATACCCTTGGTACGCGTCGCATGGAGGCATCATTCTCCAGGAGAGTCGACCTGGGAACGGGAGGATGAGATGCGCGAGCGGTACCCCTATCTTTTTGGACCTTGAGGTATACTTTTCTATCCTTCTCAGCAGTTTTTGCCTTTAATTTCGAGGACGAAATTATTTTAAGGGGGTAGATTTGTCACTGCCACTTTTCTAGCTTGAGGGTATTTTGGTCATTTTAAAATTTTGGAATTATTTTGGGATTTTATTATTATTTTAATTAATATGATTTTTAGTGATTTTTGGTGATTTTTGGTAGAATTTTTGACCCTATATTGACTTTGACTCATGTTGACTAGGAGACTGTCCTATTGGCTAACCTAGGTCAAGACACTTTGGTTAGGTTAAGAAACCCTAGTGTGGCCTAAGTTATTCATTTCAAGTTCATTAGAATTGGTTTGGGTGATTAGGAGCTAGTTTGGCCTAAGAATGGCTTGTGAAGTCACAAGTCAAATCATGACTTAAACTAATTAGGACTCAACCCACTAGCCAAAACCCTAGACCTAAACCCTATGGCCAGCCACATGACAGCCCCTCTATAAATACTCTCCTAGGAATTAGGGCTAGCCTCTCTCTTAGGGTTCATCAAGTTTTAGAAAGAGGTAATGTTCCATCTTCATAAATTCATATTAAATCCAAATTAAGTCTTTTTCCTTCAAACAAATTCCTATAGGCTCTAAATCTCGTGCTCTTACTATTGGCAATAATTTTTGACAGGAAAGGAACAATTTGGAAGAGTTTGGGTGGGTTGAACAATCCTTCTCTTTGAAGCTTTTGGGTGTTTGAACACCTATAGGTATAATCCTCTCTAATCTATTATAAATTTGTAAAAATCATTTCTAGGTTGCCCTAACCCTAGCCAAACTGTAGGAATAGGGTTCCCTAAATTTTCGTGTCATTTCGTGTCCGTTCTGGACACGTATCAGTGCACACTGCTGTTTGATAAAATGCCCCAATGGGCATTTCGTGTGATTTATGGAGTTTTGTTTGAATAGAAATTTAGGTTTTAACCTTGCTTAGGGGTTTCTAGTGTTTTGAGCACGTATTGGTGTCGTGTCGTGTCGCCACGGACGCGGGAACACGCGGGTGCACCACGCGCGGCGCGCAGATTCCTTGTCCTGCTGCTCGGGGTCATTTGCGCGCAGGACACGCCACGTGGACGTGTGATTTTGGACACACACCTTGGGGCAACCACTGACACCACGTGTGTCAAGTTACACGACCCATCGTGTCGTGTCGGATACGATTTTCAGTATGCACGGGGCAGCCACAGTGTGCGTGCGTGTGCAGTGTGTTTCTGTGGTTTAATCGTTTTTAAATAATTCTAAAATGGGTTTTAATGATTAGATGGATCTTTACTATCATGTTTAAACCCCTGTTGTTTTTAGTTACACATTAGTTTAGGTTTAATATGGATTATTGGTTTTGAACATGAGAAATGGGTCTTTTTCTGATACTTGTCTGATACTGGTTTTCCAGTTTTTCCAAAACAGTTAAATTCCTTTTCCTGTCATGTTTTATCAATTAGATTTAACCCACATACCATGTTACATGTAGATAAGATATTGGCATTCGAATTTAGGCTTTGGTGTGTGGAATGGAATTTGTATTCAAGATGGTGAACTGTAGAACACATGTTAATTAAAAGAGTTCCCTGTGTGAGGAACAGGAAATAATCCTTGGTGTTATGTTCTTTCAATTTATAATTGTTTCCATGTTACATTCCTCATTAGCTAGGTTGTTCTTCACTGTTTATTGATAACTGGAATTGGAGAGTGGTTTTTGTTGTGTTCAACTTGAGTTTAAATCTTGATAAGCCTAGGATTCATTATGTTGTCCAGGTTGAGAGTTGTTCTCAGTTTTCAAAACCTGGGAATGGTTGTTGATTCCCCTTCACTGTTTTAAGCAAAATCTGAGATATGGTTCTAACTACTTAAAATCGAATTCCTTTCCTTTCAAAACCTGTGAATGTTAACCATATTTTGAAATGGGTACCTGAAATTGAATGAGGAAGTTATTTTTATTGATTTAATATCAGTCTACTTAAACTATTGTTCAATCCTTTATTTGGTTTTATTACCTGAGATTCAAACTATATTCACTGAGTTAACATGTTAAAACCTGGAATTGGAGATTCTTGAACCTGAGTTAGCTTGTGTATGGTTCTCTTTGAATTGAATTGCTTCCCTTTTGTTTTGACTGATATGTAGGTTATCTAGTAACTGAAATCTGAGTTGGGTTCACCTGTTTATGAGATAGGTTGTGTATTGAGTTTCCTGAGAAATTCCTACAGGTTTTGAACTGTTGATTGTTTTCTTTTTTTGTGTTCCTTAAAATCTGAAGCTAATGAATTAGGACTGAGGTTGATGTATGTTGAATGAAAATCTGAGTTTAGTTACACTGTTTCTCACCATTTCACACACTTTTAGCCTATGTGTCTCACTGTTATCTCACTAACCCCTCACACCACTGCTATGATTTCCATGGCACACACATACACTTTCATTTCCCATGCACAAATATGTATTTTGTGAAATGTAGATATAGATTATATATGTGTAGTTGTAAACCTGAGTTTTGGATAGGTAGTTGGTTAATTAGTATTATTGACTGTTCATGTATTAATTGAGCTGGGTTGAGGCTTGGTTGTCTTTCTCTGATTTCCTTCTTTTCCCTGCAAGTTACACCATCACTCCCCTTCCTCACTGTTCACACAACCTCCCCCACACACATACACTAGTATGTTGTTCCCACTCATTTCATATGTATTAGTTAGATATATAATGTGTGATATGTGTATAGGCATGGCTTGACATGGTGTAGTCTAGTTAGGTCATAATATAACCTAGAATAGTTAGGTATTGCCTAGATTAGTCTAGAAAGCCTAGAATAGTCTTGCTAGACATAGTTTAGACTAGTTTGACCTAGATTAGACTTGGTTGACCTAGTTTGACTTCTAGGGTTGACCAGAGTTGACCAAAAGTTGACTTTGGTCTAGATTGACCTAGATTCATGTAGAACGCATTGTAGTGCATTACATTTCTATTCTGGACTTGTTGTGACTCGTACTGTTCTAAATAGGAGCCAGACACCACTCCTCGGACAGTACTTTCATCTCGGACTTTCAGATAGCAGGCGAGTACATTCTTTGATCTTTTCATACCTGTCTGGATATATTCATGCTCTAGATTACTCTACATGATGCTGACACGTATCTTCACGGATTAGTACTATATGGATCTCTTCCTGAGATGTTATCCCTCTACGGGTGCATCGTGTATTTTATGTTCATGTACTTTATCATGTGCATCAGGTACTCCTTGTACTCGTACTAGTTCATGTTTTTACATGTTCTCATGTGCTTCATGTGCTCATGTGCTTATCATGTGCTCATGTACTAATCATTTCATGAGTTCACGTATCTTAGCTGTATTCATGTGCTTATGACATAACTTGAACGGATCCTTGTGTATTGATTGGGGCGGGGTGAGTAGAATTGGTTATGTGGACACAATCCCCAGTAGGTATTCATGTGCTCCTTATTTGTATTCATGTGCCCCTAAGCCGTTTATATAACCATATTGTGCTCTAAATTACGTAGTCACTTACAGTCTTTACTATCATGTATCTATTTCCAGTTACAAAATATCTCATGTTTTACTTGTACTTTCATTTAGCATTTCCTGTATTTTACTCTATTGTAATGATTTATACTCCTAACCTGATATGAACTGTTGAGAGATATGTGCTCGTTTCCGTCCTGACTGGACCTGTTGAAATATTACAGAGGACGAGGCTGAGGCGTTCTGCCCTACTTACTACGGTGCCACACTAGATGAGTGCCCAGACTTGGACCAGCAGCAGGAGCCACTAGCTGTAGATGACACTCCTTTAGATTAGGACTGTCTTTTCTATTCTGGGATTACTGTACTAGACTTTGAGATATTCTGAGATGTATTTATTTTTAGACACTTAGTTCTGGATTTGTACCTCTGTGATTCTCTGTTCTGGATATTGTTATCTTTCATTATCTATCTATCTTATCTGTTCTACCTTAGCTGTGGTTGAGTTTATATTGTGTTATGTCACCCCCAATCGGGGAGTATAACTGCTATACCTTCAATTGTTAGATGTTGTGACCTAGGACAGCGTTCTACCGCCGACACTGCGGCGTAGGCTAGACGTACCCACGTCTCGTGTCCCTACTCTAGGGTGCGGGTCGTGACAATAAGTATCAACTACAGGTTCAGTAGGTACCTGATCGGATGCCATAAAGCATACGTTTGCAGCGTCTTCTGATTGTTCGTCTTCTGAGTCGCTGGCTTCACTTTTATGCCATATGCTGGTATTGGCATATCTCCTAGATGTTGATCTCTTCAGGTTCCCTTTTTCATACCTGTTGCTCTTCTTGTTTGATGATGAGTTTGTAGGACAATCCTTCTTCATATGTCCCTTCTTCTTGCAACCATAGCAGACAGCATCTTCTTGATACCAGTTGTTGCTGTTGTTCTCTTTGACTCTCTTCTCATGTCTCATGAATCTTTTGAACTTTCTTGCTAGGAGTGCTTGATCTTCAACATCAGATCCACTGCTGTCTGAATCACCTTCAGCAGCTTTTCTGTGCTGAGCCTTGAAAGCGATCGTCGTCTCCTTTGGTGCAGGCTCTTCAAAATCTTGTAGCTCTAGTTCATGAGTGAGTAGCTTACCCATGAGTACTTCGAGGGACATAGTTGTGAGATCGTTCCCTTCAATGATTGCAGTAGCCTTCGGAATCCAGTTCTTGGTAAGTGCTCGCAGGAGTTTGCGAATCTTTTCATGGTTACTGTACTCTTTGCCTAGGGAGGACAAAGGATTTACAATATCCAAGAATCTCTCGAACATCTGAGTAACTGTTTCGTTGGGCTTCATCTTGAATACCTCATACTCTTGAGTAAGTCTGCTGACTTTAGATTCTTTGACTTGAGTCGTGCCTTCATGTGTGACTTCAAGTAGCTTCCATACTTCATTAGCCGTTGTGCAGATAGACACCCTGTTAAATTCAGTTCTATCTAAAGCACAAAAAAGAGCATTAATGGCACGTGCGTCAAGACTGGCCCTTTTTTTTTCTCTGTATATCTGCTATGGGATTTTTCAACTAAAACTCCATCAACATTTATACGAGGTGGCTTTTGATAGCCATCAAGAACAATAGACCAGAAATCAAAGTCAAGTGATTTCAAGAAGAAACTCATCCGTGTTTTTCAATAGGTATAGTTCGTACCATCAAACAGTGGGGGTCTGTTTGTGGCCTGGCCTTCACTTGTGAATTTCACAGTTACCATGTTGTGCTGTGATCTATATAACAGTTAATTAAAATAAATAAATAAATGCACTGTTACCTTTGCTTTACCTGTAACACCCGCTCTGATACCAATTGTAGGAACGAAATAGTAAAGCGTAATACTCTAGAGGGAGGGTGAATAGAGTTGGCAGCGGAATAATGCTAATTAAAAATATTAGCAGCACAATCACAGAATATTAATCACAACTAAAATAAAGTAAAGACAGAGTTAAGAGAGCAAACGCAAAGACAGCGATGTATACTGGTTTCCCTCTGTTGAGGACTAATCCAGTCGGTAGAACTCTTGCTACCAGTTGAATCCACTATTGGAAAAACCGTAAGTTTTCTTACGAAGACCTTGTAACTTCTACAACGCGAACGAAAAACTTGTCCAACTTCAAATATGAAGAGGTATTCTTTAATCAAGCCTTCTGAATACAATCTCTCAGAAACTTCTAGACCGTACCGCACTGGCAAATCGACTAGAGGATTGTAATTGGCTTGGGATCTGAAATTGAAAGCTCTAGAAAACTCTTTGGAAGACTGAAAGCTTTAGATAGAGAGAAGATTGAAAGTGAATGAGTGTGTTGAAATGATCGAAATCCTTCTCTATTTATAGGAATTCCAAAGGCAGACTTCTGACAGAATTCGGGCAGAATTCGGGCAGAACTCTATGAGCAAATCTCGGTCAAATCCGCAACTGCAGGAGGACCAAGTTCCAATGATTCAAAATCACAACGGCCACCAACCGAACTCTGGCCGAACTCTGGCCGAACTCGGTCCGAGTTCTGTCAGGGTTTAGTCAGGGTTTAGTTAGGGTTTTTAAAAAGCTTTTTGGTGATTTTTGAAAACCTTTTTGAAAACCTTTTTATAAACCTTTTGAAAGGACATTTTAAAAATATTTTGAACTCATTTAAGGGTAGCCTATTTGCCAGTACGACTCGGTGTACAACAAATTCCTAGACTCAAATAAAATGAAAAATACATTGCATAAGGAATTACAGACTCGAGTAGGCAAACAGATCTTCGGTCTTGAATTCAGTGGATAGCCATTCTTGATCTTGTCCAAGAGTCCGAGATGTCCCGACTAGCTTTGTATATCCAGACAGAGTTTGATCAATTATTAAAATCAGGTTGACCATATGACCAATAGGCCAACACATACTTGCCATGTCCTCATTACCTCTGAGTAAGTATGTCGATTCCCTGTCAACCTATTATCTGTGCCCACAACCGGAGTACGATAAGGGTAATAGGTCCACAAATGTCCTCTGTTGACCACAAATATCCTCCGTGAATTCACTCATGCCATGTCCTCATTACCTCTAAGTAGGAAGATTCCACGATAAAACCCTCATACTTGCCATGTCCTCATTACCTCTGAGCAAATATGTTGGTTCCCTTTCATCCTATTATCTGTATCCTAAGCCAGGGTACGCCAAGGATAATAGGCCCCAAATATCCTCTGCTAAGTTTCGTAGCACAGGCCCACTATTCCTCGTCATGCCCCGGGAGCCCAGCTGCTCTATGGCATTCTATATCCCGATACTGAGAACGTCCACGACCACCTTGCCGTGGAACTGTTCTAAGTATCCCCTAGTCAAACCTGTTACCTGTACCTAAAACCAAGGTACGCCATGGGTAACAGGTCCACAAACAAGTCCCCATGCGGGGCAAACATCACCACAATATCACAGGTAAAACAAGCAATACAAATGAAGGGTAGAATGGAAAGTACTCTTTATTTGAAAGACGAAAAAAGCATTACATATTTGGGACCATGTCCCTCTCAAAAAGAAAAGAAAAAGAAAACAGGAACAAAACAAGAAGAAAAGGCCGACTATGGCTCAGCATTACACAACTCCAGGAGCCGGTTTCTCACCAAGGCAGTCCCCCACTCAAGCCTCTGTTTAGCTCGGCGCTCGGCCTCTTGGGACAATTACTCTGCGTCATTCAAATACATATACGCCTGCCAGTCGTTCTCTTCTTCAGGGAAAGTTCTAGATTGGCAGAAGCCCTACTAAACTTGTCAGCCTCCTGGATGGCAATCCCTTTCTCAGTACAAGCAGCTTCCAGCTCGGACTCCAAGAAGGCCAGCTTTCTCTGGAGCTCGGAGATTTGCTCCCGGGTGTCGGTTACCCCGCGGGAGGCAGCTGCTTCCTGAGCCGCGCAATCTTCAGTCCGACGGCTCCACTGATTGTACAATCGAGTCAAATCCCGGCGGTCCTTCAATATAGCCGGCTTGAGCGATTCTCGGGCAGCCATCACCTTTTCCAAAGCGGTAACAAGGAAATTGTGCTATTGGTTTATCGCCGTGGGTAAATCAGCTTGCTGCAGCCTGCGAAACTGGGCCACGAGACGATCAGCCTCTAACAATTTAGGCTCCAGAAGCGCAGCCAGTTCCCCTCCACCGGGGAGTGTCCTAAGGATATTAATCTGGCCACCGGCGCATTAACGGGCCAGAGTAAAGGGAGTCCCCCTTTCCACAGCTGCCTCGATCCCCTCTTCAGGTGGCGGTAGAAACTGTCGACCACATCCCGGGACACTTCATCCAAAACCTCTGTAGAGGATGGCGTCAAAGGGAGTGTGGCAGGCAGTACCGAAGGAGTAGCCTCAGAAGTTGCCGCCCCCGCCACCAAGGAAGCAAATTCCGTGTGGAAAGATGCTTGAATAGCGGCTAGCTCCTCTTCCGCTGTCCGAAGAGCCTGGATGCTCGGCAGGGCGGAAAGGTTAACCCCCGAAACTATATTCTCAGAAGAGGGCGCAGGAAGCATCTCCCTTGTCCCAGCTGTACTGCTACCTGGGCTCCCGAACTTGACCCAGATGGAGGCCCCTCAATGCAAGGAGAAGGCACGCGCGCTTCCGTCAGATCCCCTCCGGTAGGGTCCGCCCCAGCAATGTCCGACACCGGTAATAAAGGGTTGGGACCTGAACGTCCGAAGCAACCATTAATCGACGTAACCCGAAGGATAGGATGACAGAGTAAATAGGCTTCCACAAGTTAAGGTTTGACTTGTATTACCAGGGGAAGAGCATGGAGGCTGCAGCTCGTTCACAACTGGCGTAGTTTCCCCACCCGCAGCTTCCGATCCGAATTCAACTGGTTTCTCTGTCACGGCCATCCCTGCAAGGGAGCCAGCCAGGACAGTGTCATCCTATTGGAGTTCAGATGTCTCAGGGACGGGCGCAGTAAAAACCCCCATTCCCCTGAGTTGAGGTCCCAGCAAGGTGAGACTCCTCGACCGCCTCCGGAAGAACCCCAGCAGCAATGATAGTAGTGCACACATCACTGACCAAATGGGACAGGACCGGATCAACCTCAGCAATCGGGTCCTGAGAAGCGAACTCATCTGACGCCTATAAAGAGCAAAAGGAAAAAAAAAAACGATTAGGCCATAACATAGAAGAAGAAAAAAAAAGGTAGTTGAAACGTAAATCACCTCAGAAACAACTTCTCCATCATCAATAAACAGCCTGCGACGTCTTACCGCAGCATGCTTTATGGAGTAGGTTCGGCCATCAGCGGTAATCACGCGCCTGCTTCGCTTACGCGAAGGGCCAAGCACAGCAGATGGTTGATCCTTTACCACCTCGTCAGACCGAGTAGGCGACTGACCCACCACCCTTTCTGTCACGACCCGCACCCACTGTTAGGGTACGAGAACGTAACAACGCCCAGCCTACGCAGTGTCGGCGGTAGAACGCTGTCCTAGGTCAATCATCTAACAATACCAAAGTACCTGTACAGTTTATACTCTCCGAATGGAGGTGACATAACAATATACATCTCAATCACATCTAGGGTAGAAGAACGAAAGACAGAAGATAGATAGTAACTCAAAGAGAACCATAGCATGGATGAAATAAGACTAAGTGTCTAAGATACATAACATCCAGAATGTCAACTCATAATACAAGACTAAGAGTCTATACATAACTCAACATCTCAAAATACAACTCAGATGTGAGACAAAAGTAAATATAGAAAAGACTGCTAGGCTAAACTGGTCTAGACTACTGGAACAACATCCTCAGCTGCAGGTGGATCCTGCTGAGGGTCCACAACATAAGTATCATCTAGTCCTGCTCCATAATAGGTAGACACCAGGGCCTCCTCCTCATCCTCTGTAATATTTTCAACAGGTCCAATCAGGACGGGAACGAGCACAATACATCTCACGCAGTGCACAGAATGATAGGAGATATAAAGCATGCAATAGAGTAAAATACAGGAACTGCTGAAGGAAGATCATGTAGCAAAAGAGATAGCTGTAAAG
>JANAVB010007013.1:0-94500 GCA_029216955.1 Iris pallida
TGAGTGACAAGATGTTAAATACAGGGCCTTGGATTGACTACCATTCCAAGTAATGTTTAGTCACCGTTTAGGAACTGCACTGAGAAAAGGCACTTTTCTTGGCATACATTGTAGGGGCATCGAGAAAAGGTACTTTATCTTGGCGTACATTATGAAATTCTTGTATGCTGCACTTTTGTTTATTGTACTTTTGTATGGTAAGTAGGTAGATTTATTTATGTAATCATGAACATGAAGAATCTGTTATAGACTTCCACCGTATTGTAATCATGATTATTAATAAAAAATCTCCTTTATGCACTTTTTCCCAAGTTGTACTGCACTTTTCTCAATATTGTCATGTCTAAAGTGCGTAGCAGTTTGCGATTTGACTTCTCTTGCCGACGCTGAATTTTTCATGCTTCTACATTTACCTACTTTGGTCAAGCATGGATTCTTATATTCTCCAAGTGCTATTTCGACAGCAAAAGAAGTCCACTCCTACCTACTCGGTCCATCTAGTATAGGTGTCTATCTCTACCTTTTTTGTCGTTACATAATCACTTCCAAAAATATTCTATCCAACTTGCCCCTATCACACAATAGAATTGAAATAGTTCATCACACATAGATATTCGTCTTTCCGAAACAAGAAAAGGCAAGAATACGACACAAGGAGTTCAATAGAGGATTGTTCGATTACAAATACGAGGTTCAAGGGTGATAGTATAAGTCAAAGGAAATTCAATAACACTTGTGGATTGAGATCCTAATACATTATCCTAGTGCAGGCTCGCCCGGTACAATAACGTAGCTGAAACGATTTAGTCAGACCTACATGGGCCACTATAAAAACATGTCACGTCCCAGTTCAAAAAATACTTAGGAACCCAAGATATGAGTATGTCAGTTGTACAGCTAGAATAAGTATTCCAATTTAATGGACTTATCCTAATCGTGGTACGCTGTAAAGTAAACTAAATCTACTGTCTAAACTATGTCTCAATCTACATATAGGTAAATAAAACAAGAATAAATAATATGTTATTAGTCGGCCGCCTATAATACACATGTTCGAGCAAACTCGAGAATAACATAAGTTTGTAAAACTAGGCTAATGAGCAAGATATAACCGGAAAGAAAATAGAAAGAACAAGAAAATGACAAACTAATACTACAAGCGATACCTGAACCCTGTAGTTAAAATCATACCATCCACCTGTCTATACTATATAAGCTCAGCAAAAACCTAGAGAGATCACCAGGTCCTCAGATGGACGTAACAAGATACAAAATAACAAGCTACAATATGCATTGAAATAAATACAAGAAATAACTGGGTAAACTATCCACGTATGTGTATGCATGACGAAGACGACTTTGGGTCGTATAGGTAGGTAAGGGAGTAGCATTAGCGTCAACTAATGCTGAAATATATACTAACATACTTCCCCGACTGTACCGGATACTAGTTCGTGGCCGGTGCCAGATATATCCACTAGTATAGCCTATAACATGGCACACTGAGGCTTATGTGTATTATCTATCCCATACGCCAACTAATAGTCTTCCCCTTTCATGTCTTGCTTAAGTCACATCCATGACTCGGGCAATCTACATCTCTATGCAAGTCGCTAACTAGACTCAATCCAATCACTATATGAACCGTCACACGAACTGCTCCCACTAATGATCAATCAAGTACGTAAGTCCATGCCAACACCATATAATCTCACTCATTATGCCGTGTAAGATACGTGACAAAGAATAGAAGTTATTTAGAAACAACTTCACACAATCCGGTTATGTCTCCTATACACCTAAGTAAACACACGCACACTAACATCGATAACCATGGTACTCAAGTTATACTTGGACACGCTCTACTAACACAACTAACTTCTAGCACAACAACAAACCATGTATTTTAATAGTACAAGAAACGTAGCAAGGTGTCTTGCCTGGATTTTCGGCAAAAGAATAAAGTATTGGTCCGTCTCCAACCTCCGTAGACAAGTGATCAGGAACTCCTAAAAAAATAAATAAACTAAATAAATATCACAGCGATATTTACCATATATATATATATATATATATATATATATATATATATATACTTACCTTATTTAGACTAAACTACTCACAAAATAGTCAACAAGTCTATATTATTTATAGATAAAAAAATCTTTATATGACAACCTATTATATAATATTAAATATTAAAAATATACACTTTTAATTTCTGTAAAATATCATAAATAATTCTAAATATATATTATATAAATATCATTTTGGAAAAATACGCTAATTCGCTATATTAAAGTATCAACACAGCATGCCACATAGAAATTTAATTCGGAAGCAATAAATCATGGAAAAATATGAAAAATTATTTATTATGGAATAAATTAGAATAATTAGTGTTAAATATGATTTTTTTTTCATCTAAATTTATTAGATTTATATCATATTTTAATCCTACAAAAGTTTGGAATCAAAAAGATTCAAATAGTTGTAAATATCAATATGAAATAGTTGTAAATATTCACGAATAATGATTTTAGATGATAGATATAGATGATAGAGACCATACCAAGGTTTTGTTTGAGATCAAACGTGGTTCGAAGTCGTCGAGAAAGTCTCTGCACCGAAATTCGTTAATTCTGGATACGTTTCGGTGTGACAGACGCCACAGCCAAACGGAGTAAAACGGTGTGAGTTAGCGACTGGATATGAAAGTAAAAATATAGGGCTATACATTAAACTTAGTTTTAGGCGAAATAGGTGAGTAAAACTATTTTTAACCTATTTTACAAAACACTAACCTACTGCTAGAATTTCAGAGCAAAATAATGGGTTTCAGTGTCTTCGAAGGTTTGGATCTCTCTCTGAAGGCAACGCGGTGCTCCCGGAAGTTGCTAAGATGGTGGAGGAAGTCGAGAAGGGTGTGGGAGAGGTGGTGGATGGCTTAGAAGTCGACGAAAAGAGGTATAGCGGTAGTTGGCCTAGGACTTGGTGGTTGGCGGCCAAAGAGGAATAGTGGTCGTGTTTCTATATATAAGGCTTTGATCCTCAATGAATTATGGAAATATAGGTTTTGGTTTGGATAGATTTGGAGTTTATTTTGTCCTTCAACCAATCAATTTAAATTGGAGTAGGAAAGGGTTTCCATATTTGAATATGTTGTTTGACTTTGGTCAAAGTTATGGAGATTTGAGCACATGGCTGCTCTTAAATTGATTTAAATCAATTTAGTAGTGTTATACAATGAGTTGGCACCCTAGAGGGGGACCACTAAGTTATGTTGGCTATGGTTAAGTCCCGGAATTATTTCTAAGAGAATTAAACACCGAAATGACTAAAAATGAGTCTTATGTGCCATTTGAAAATAAGTAGCACATGGGAACTCCATTGAGTGGGATACCATAGGCATGTGTGTAGTAGGCTCAAAATAGGTCAAAATCATATATTTGGTTATTTATGTTGGATCGATGTCGAGTCCCGAAATTAAGTTGGAAAATACGACAAGTTTTACGGTAGATAACGTTTTGGCCTAAATTGACCCAAAAGTTGTACGACGAAAATAGAATACAAAAGAACATATTTGAGGGAACATGATATATCAAATTGAAGATAAACTTGTCTAGATCAAAACTCATGAAAAAAGTTTCTAGAGATTGGCATTCCATGTGCTTCAAAATCAAAGATACAAAAAAGGGTATTTAATGATAAAAAATAATAGTAAAAAAATATATATTATTAACTATATTAAATAAAATAAAAAATAACTCTAAAAATCCAAGGGGCTTACAGGTGTAGCGTGTTGTGGCTGGCCGGTAGTCGTGGTCGGGTACGGAGGCAGTGACCAGGGTGTCGACGCTTGGACAGAGTGGTATAACATCCATATCAACCTGTCGTCACAGACACGGGAATTGGGTTGGATGTCCGGTTTGTCGAACACAGAATTTGGTTTGTAATTTATCATATTAGGAATAAGATGTAGTGGACACGGACACACGGTCCAGATACGGATGTGATGGTGGAATTTGTTGGCTTGATGGCGGTGGACATACGGACACAGGGATACGGAAGGTTGCGATGATGGTTGGTGATTGCGTGGTGATTATGGCACACAGATATGCGGACACGGTGATGAAGATGGTGAACGATGATGGTTGTTTGTGGGGAGCGGCTAATAGGATGGAAAGAGTTGTAAAAATTAGGATAAATGGCCTCTTTAAATTGGTGACAAAACTTCCAATTTGATAAGAATTATCAATCCTTGTAGATAAACTCTCTTCTTTTAATTTAAATCAAATAACTTTTAAACCAAAATCAATCTAATCACAACCTATTAGTGATAATAACATTATTCAAATCAACATCTAATATTATCAAATAGTTTCAAACATACAAATTCAAATATCAAATACTTAACTAAATAATATTCTATGTCATCAAGATAATATAAAATATATCTTTATAATCCAAAATTCTATTTAAAATATTTTAACAAAATCTTTTTATTAATAGAAATGTTTTTCCAAAACCACTTTCGAAGGCCATATTTAGAATGTCCAAAATTAACATATTTTGTAATACAAAATAATGGATTTTCAAGAATAAATATTTTATTAAACTAAATAGTATTTTTCAAACCATAAACTTTAAACTAGTTTTGAAATACAAAAATAACCACAAAATATCTTTTACGAAGTTTCTACGAAAAATACTTTCAAACACAAAGTAAATAAAATTTTGAAAATCCGGGAAGAGGGGCTACAAATCTGTCCACCTTAGAAAAATTTTGTCCTTGAAATTTAAGGAATGTCTAAGATGGATAGGCTATACTACAAGAAAAAAGCTTTTCTTGACGGTTTTTTCACATCAAGAAATTATTTTCTTGACGGTTTCTAGATCCGTCAACTATGCCAGAGTCAGGAAAAGTCTTCATCTTTCTTGACGGTTTCTGGATTTGTTTTTCTTGACGGTTTTAACCCGTCAACTAAAAAAATATTTCTTGACTGTTTTTAACCTTTAAGAATACATTTTTAAAAACCATCAGGGTAGATGAAAACTTTTCTTTACTCTGGCCTAGATGACAGGTATTAACCGTCAAGAGAACTATTTTATGACCGGTAAAAATCGTCAAGAAAAGCCAAACTTTGTATAAAAAAATTCATTTATAATTATATATTATACATCGAACACGCATAATATCAATATAATCTAGAAGACCACATAAATTAAGGAACTACAATACACAATTTTCATATTAACAAACATGTTCGTACATCACAAACATCCAACACATCCAACTACAAACATCCAACCAAAGTATATGGTTTTCGTACAACATCTTAAACATCCAAAACCTATATTTATACAAGTAAACCAAAATATGTAGTGAACCCGGAGCACATCCCTCTCATCACAGTACAACCTTTATTTTTCATATAATTCCTGAGAACAAAAAAAATAAATTTAATCATTATGTGTACATGTTTGTACAAACTGATATCAATCGAGACCAAAAAGTTTTAAAAACTTTTTAGCATACTTCAACTGAGAACAAGATTCATATATTGTGGACATCAACTGAGAACAAGATTCAAGAACGTAATAGTATACTAGTAACAAATATAATCGATATCATATATATCCATTTTGAGTAAAGAAACCAAGAGATAATTAGGCTTTAGCACTCACAATCAACTTTCCTCCATGGAAAATAATCTTGGACTTCGTCTTGGATAACCTACAACTTGTCCATCAAAAAGAGGTGATAGTTCTAGTGCTTTATGAGGAAACAAATCCTTCCACTTAAACACATACAAACCACTGAAGTATGATAAAAATGGGACAATATTTTGCTGCAATTTGATTAGATGTGGAAGATCAGGATTTCACAAAAGTATCTTAGCATGTAAGAACCTTCCTATAATCAAGAATTTTTACACAAAAATCATAGTCAAGGATTGGGAAGAATATATAATCTAGAACAATCAGCACCAGGATATGAAAGCAAGGATGTGGATGCATGTACGACAAATTTTGATTAAGTTTGACATTTGCCTAATGCATGGTGTAGTTATGAATTAAATTGTGCCTATTCTCAAAATTTATTATCTGCAATGCAAAGTATTACTCCCATACAATTTGTAGGCAAACCAAAGCCATCTTATGCAACCACCTATAAAGTGAAGAATGTACCTATACTCATCACTTACACCATAAGCAAACACTGCCTGGAAACTGCTCCATCATAGAAACTACGCATGAATTCATAAAGTCCAAAGCATTTTTATCATTGGATTTTTCAAATACTTGGTCTGCAGTAAACCTAACAATCACAGAAAAGAAACAAGTACTAGGCACAAATGATATTTCTGAAGTACATATATCTAATGTTGATGAAAGAAAATCTTCTTGTGTTGTTTGCACCTGTGAGGATGAGAGATATTAAGCTTGTAAACAGTAAGTAGTCTCAATATTTAGTAAACTACAATATAATTGCACCCATGATCCCGAGATCAAATATAGTATCAGTAAATATGGTATATCTGTAAATTATTTGATCATGAATGCATAATTTAAACTAAAAGATCAAATAACGACATATATGGAATGGATCTAAAAGATTTACCTCCAGCCATTGATGCTCGTCTATGAAAGGAAAATCTTCTTCTTCTTTTATGGTTCTTCCAACTCTTTCTCTTTTCTTGTAGATGGTGTATTCTTTAGGAATGGAATGAATAGAGTAGGAGACCATAATATGCTATTTATAGACAGGAGAACCATCATCTCCTATCGAAGATGGTTGCCTACTTCTTAGGCACCACTTGTTTACATCCCTAAAGATGTGGACAAGTGCTATAGAAGTTGTGGACCATAATTAATGAGACCAAGTCTCATGGGAAAAGAGTTACATTCTCCCACTTGGTCCACACTTCGAACTTAATGTCATATCTTAAACAAAGATAGTCATTATTAAGTAATAAATACATGAATCATGACGATAGATACTCTATATAATGAGCATTATCTTTCATGTATTACAATACATTTATTTCTTAATACTTTATGTGGCAACGTAACTTAATGAATGAACCATATGTTCATTCTTGGTCTAATGAAGATAGTTTTTCTAAAAATAAAGTGCACATAAATATGAGAAAACATCATAAATGAGTTTCATTAATAACTTAATTTGTACAATAGAAACTACATAAGGGAACTAAGTTCCATGTTTGCTACATGATCCTTGATTTTTACTGGTGGCATGCCCTTAGTCAAAGGATCGACAATCATCAATTCAGTGCTGATGTGCTGAATAACAACCTTCTTTTCCTTAACACATTCTCTTATGGCTAGAAACTTAATGTCGATATGTTTGCTTCGAATTCCACTTTTGTTGTTCTTTGCCAAAAAGACAGCAGCTGAATTGTCACAATATATAGTCAATGGCCTAGAGATAGAATCCATAATTCTAAGCCCCAAAATGAAACTCTTAAGCCATACACCATGCAAAGTCGCTTCAAAATAGGATACGAACTCAGCCTCCATAGTAGAAGTAGCAGTCAGAGTCTGCTTAATACTCTTCCAAGATACAGCTCCATCGGCCAACATAAAAATGTATCCTGATGTTGATTTACGTGAATCAACGCAGCCAGCAAAGTCAGAATCTGAGTAGCCAATAACTTCTAAATCGTTCATCCGTCTGTACATAAGCTTGTAGTCTTTGGTTCCTTGAAGGTACCTCAACACTTTCTTTGCAGCTCTCCAATGGTCCATACCTGGATTACTCTGATGTCGACCTAACATTCCAACAACAAATGCAATATCAGGTCTTGTGCAGACCTGAGCATACATCAAGCTTCCTACAATAGAAGCATATGGAATGTTCTTCATTTGTTCCCTCTCAAGATCATTCTTCGGGCATTGGTCCAGGTTAAACCTATCGCCCTTCACTATGGGAGAAACGCTAGGTGAACAATCTTTCATCCGAAATCTCTCCAAAACTTTATTAATATAGGTTTCCTGAGACAGACCCAAGATACCTCGAAATCTATCTCTATGGATCTTAATGCCAATGACATAAGATGCCTCACCCAAATCCTTCATGTCAAAAGTTTTAGAGAGAAATTGTTTCACCTCATGAAGTAAACCCTTATCATTGGTTGCAAGTAAGATGTCATCCACGTATAAAACAAGAAAACAAAACTTACTCCCACTGACCTTAAGGTATATGCATTGATCCATAACGTTTTCTACAAAACCAAATGAAGAAATTACGTTATGAAAATTCAAATACCATTAGCGGAAAGCTTGTTTTAAACCATATATGGATTTCTTAAGCTTGCAAACCAATTACTCACCATCACTAGAGAAAAATCCTTCAGGTTGTTTCATGTAAACTTCCTCCTCTAGATCTCCATTAAGAAATACAGTTTTTACATCCATTTGTTGCAACTCTAAGTCAAAATGGGCTACAAATGCCAAAATGATACATAAGGAATCTTTTGTGGATACAGGAGAAAAACCCTTTTTGTAATCAATTCCTTCTTTTTGAGTAAATCCCTTTGCAACAAGTCTGGCCTTATATCTCTCAATGTTGCCCAATGAGTCTCACTTTGTCTTATAGACCCATTTACAACCAATGGCTTTTGCTCCATTGGGCAACTCAACAAGGTCCCAGACATCGTTGCACCTTATGGAATTCATCTCATCCTGCATGGCATTGTACCACAATTCTGATTCTATGTAATTCATGGCTTGTGAAAAAGATTCAGGATCATTTTCGGCCCCTATATTATAGTCAGATTCTTGTAGATACACTTCATAATCACTAGGAATTGCTGACCTCTTCGTTCGAGTAGATTTTCTTAATATTACACCTTCATCTAACTTGGTCGTATAAGGTTCAACTCGTTGTTCAGAGGTTTCGGGAAACTCCTGGTCAACTTGGTCTACTGGAATATCGTCAACAACTTGTGGAACTTCATTGACTGGTTGGACTTCAGTGTTTTCCTCAACTTCAGCGATTAGTTGTTCTATACCCATCTGAGGGGTATTGTTAGCAATAATCAACCTATCACTTGAAGTATGAGGTTGAGATTCTGTATGATCAATATCGTAAACAAAGTTTCTTATTTGATCGCTCCCACTGATCAAGTCATATTCAAGAAATTTTGTATTTCTTGATTCCACAATCCTAGTGCTGTGAGATGGACAATAATATTTATATCCCTTGGACCTTTCAGCATATCCTATAAAATATCCACTAATGGTCCTTGGATCTAACTTCTTTTCTTTTGGGTTATAAATTCTCACTTCAGACGGACATCCCCATATGCGCATATGTCATAAACTCTGTTTCCAGCCTTTCAATAATTCAAATGGCGTCTTTAGGACAGCCTTGGTTGGAACTCGATTTAATATATATACTGTCGTCTTAAGTGCTTCAGTCCACAAAGATCTAGGAAGTTTTAAGCTGCTAAGCATACTCCTCACCATGTCCAGTAATGTTCGGTTTCTTCTCTCTGCTACACCATTCTGGTCCGGAGAACCAGGCATGGTGTATTGGGCAATCCCATGCTCTTGAAGAAACTTTGCAAATGGCCCAGGTGCTTGTCCATTTTTCGTGTATCTACCATAGTATTCTCCACCTCTATCTGATCTCACAATCTTAATTTGTTTACCACATTGTTTCTCTACTTCTGCCTTAAAAACCTTAAAGGCATCTAATGCTTCATTTTTGTTGTGAAGCATGTAGAGATACATATATCATGAGTAATCATCTATGAAAGTGATAAAATATTTCTGACCATGTGAGTCCATATCTGGACAACATATATCAGTGTGTATGATTTCTAATATGGAAGAACTCCTATTAGCACCTTTCTTTGACTTGTTGGTCTGCTTTCCCTTAATGCAGTCTATACAAGTCTCAAAATCAGTAAAATCTAGAGTACTAAGTACTCCATCATTTACTAATCTTTTAATTTTATCTATAGAGATATGACCTAATCTCCGGTGCCATAATGTAGAGGAATCCTCATTTACAACACATCTCTTAATGCCAGCCTGGACATGTAATGAATTATAAGTAGTATCATTTTTTAAGAATATACAGTAAAGACCATCGGATAAGATACCATTCCCAACACAATCAGATTCATAATTTAAACTGAAAGATGAGTCTGAAAATTGAAAGGAATATCCAAATGGTACAAGTCTAGAAACTGAAATTAAGTTTCGTGAGAAACTTGGTACATAAAAAGTCTTTTGTAATTCTAAAATGAAACCACTAGCTAAAGTTAAAAAGCATGTTCCAATAGCTTCCACATGCGAGCCTATCTTATTTCCAGATAAGATACTTTGCTCACTTCCCACTGGCTTCCTGAGGTTTTGCATATCCTGCAAGGAATTTGAAATATGGATTGTAGAACCAGAGTCAATCCACCATGTGTTGATATTTACATTAACCATATGAGATTCATAACACACAAAAGAAGTAGGATTACTTTTCTTCTCAAGCCAATTTTGAAATTTCAGACACTTCTTCTTCACGTGTCCCTTTTTTTTACAGAAGAAACACTTGTCGTCTTTCTTAATGTCAGCTTTAGAAGGAATTTGATGCTTCCCCTTCTGACTGGCTTAAGATTTTTCTTTCTTTTGCGTAACCAGCATTGCACTTTCTCCTTGCTCCATCACCAACCTTCCTTCCTCTTTAACACACATGGTCATCAATTCATTGATGGTCTATTTATCCTTATGTGTGTTGTAAGAGATTTTGAAAGGTCCATATTGGGACGGAAGAGTGTTGAGGATAAAATGCACCAAGAAGGAATCTGACATTTCTACCTCGAGCTTCTTGAGTTGAGCCACTATGTCCCTCATTTGCGTAATATGTTCGCGTACACCTTTGATACCGGTGAGCTTTAAGGTTGTGAATCTCATTATTAAGGTGCTTGCTAGGGCCTTATCCGAAGTGATAAATTGCTCGTCAATAGCCTTTAGCAGTTCACGGACATTTTCATACTGTTCGATTGAACCACGTATACTAGCACTAACTTTAGTCTTAATGTACATCACGCTGAGACGATTTGATTTCTTTCAGCATTCGTACGTACAACATGATTTCAGCAGGTGTGCTCGTAGCAGTGATCTTAGTAGGTTCATCTTTCCTAATAGCATAATCTATGTCCATGTACCCTAATTGAAGGAGAACTCTCTCCTTCCAAATCTTAAAGTTGTCTCCCCTAAGTTCAGGAACCTCACAGTGAATATCAGAGATACTAGGTAAAACTGCACAAAAGATTACAAGTTTATTAATATATAAGACTTTAAAAGAATTCATGTTTTACCAATGTAAAAACATGCAATAAAATGGATCTGATTTTCATTAAAAATTGCCTATGGGCTAAATCTTCAATTCAATCAGATACATTATCTTTATAATAGATTTTATCAAACTATTTTTACTTCATAATAAAACTATTAAATTAATTCTTCCCAAATCCTGTGGGTAAATAAAGAAGAATTTAATTTAATATTTTATCCTAATTAATTATAAAAAAATAATAAAATCCCTGTGGGGTAAAATTATTATGTTCATATAATTAATTACAATTAATGTCCATTATGTGAGCCAAATCCACTTCATATATAACAATAAATAATTAAAGATGCTGTGGCTATTCTCTAATTATTTAAAATTATATGGTTCACTAGGCATTAATACTTCTTTATTTTAGGCTCCACTTAATGCCTAAGACAATAAGTTATTAATCAAAATAGACAATCACTATAGAATCAGAATTGTAGAATGTCAGCATGACTATATACCAATCAGTCCCGAAAGTGGTGATATGTAATTAGAGATCACCATAGGCAATTTTTATACAAAGACGTGGACTTTGATTGACACATTACTAATCAAAATGTAAATGACCATTAAAAAAAATCTTGATATATCTATATAGCATGCAAACAAAAGCCAGAAGCTTAATTTTTTTTTTATTACTAACATTGAGACATTGTGGCTTGTCAAAGCTCTGAGTTCCAGAATGACCACAAATTAAATGAGCACAAAATGCCAATACAAAGTCCTGAGTTCCAGAATTAAGGAACATTCTTTTATGCAATGTAAGGAGAACCAAAATATTTGGCAAGTGTCCATGACTCAATTATTTGGCGAGACAAACACGAAATGTCAAAAAAAACATCAAGGCAGAAGTATTTAAACATTTTGGCTCTGATACCAAATGTAAATTATTTGATCATGAATGCGAAATTTAAACTAAAAGATCAAATAACGGCATATATGGAATGGATCTAAAAGATTTACCTCCAGCCATTGATGCTCGTCTATGAAAGGAAAATCTTCTTCTCCTTTTATGGTTCTTCCAACTCTTTCTCTTTCCTTGTAGATGGTGTATTCTTTAGGAATGGAATGAATAGAGTAGGGGACCATAATATGCTATTTATAGATAGGAGAACTATCATCTCCTATCAAAGATGGTTGCCTACTTCTTAGGCACCACTTGTTCACACCCTAAAGATGTGGACAAGTGCTATAGAAGTTGTGGACCATAATTAATGAGACCAAGTCTCATAGGAAAAGAGTTACAATACCATCCAAACTAAAACCTGTATAATCACCCAAATTCAGCATTAGACAAAATAAGATTGAATTCAGGTAAGAAAAATACAGCAAAGCTGTAACCCAGTTACCTAGGAAATCTGCAACCTACACAAAACTGCAACCCAATAAATAAAATATTTCAGCAAATCTGCTACCCAACAAAACTGCAAATATAATATGCAAGCATGCTATCTATCAAACCCAGACAACTAGCCAAGGATAATATCTTTCAAAAGCCAGCCAAGTTTAGTACATAACTACATATCCACCACTGATGTATCAATGCTTGAGGGAAGGGACATATATATGAGTGGTCCAGAACAATAAAAGGTTAGAGTAATAACCCTTTACCCATTTTGGTGAGAATCATGTCTGCAAAAGGCCAATCAAAGACTCGTCAGATTAGAAGCTTATCATTAGAAACTTTCGAAGTAAAGGTAGACAAAAAAGAAAGGAAGACAAAAAAAATCCTTTTGACAAACAGAAGATTAGAAGCTCATCATAAATAAAAAAAACTTTACAAATAAAGACAGACAGAAAAACGACAAATAATGGAGGACAAATATGATAGATTATGTTAGTCCCGGGGGCTTGATCAAAGATGAAAACTAATGCAATCGAGATCTGAGATGTCACACAAAACTTTGTGATGATCAAACTCAAGATCTACGAATAAAACTAAATAGCCAAATTACAATATGAAGGAGAAAAATAGCAAAGAGAAGATCTCTTGTTCTTCCTTGCAAACGTGTTGCAATTGGGACAGAACAAGTTACAATAATCTAGAGAGACGAGAAGAAGAACAATGCTGGGGTGTCAAAACACCGTTGCTCAAAGCAAGATTCGCCCCACACGATCTGCTTCCAGGAACCAGCAAGTTGAAGAACTTGTGGAACGCTCGAAGTCACCTCTGTTCAGACTCCTCGGATGGACTTGCAATGGCGGCAGCAACTCTCTCTCTCTTTCTCATTTTCTAACTTATAATTTTCGTAGTCGTCACAAAGGAGGCCAGAAGAGAGTATTTATAGAGAGAGGGTGGAAACCCTAACCGCCTCTTCAGTTATGGAAAGATTGAATCAAATCCCAAAAGATAGCAACGAGATTTAATTCATATCCCACGAAATTAATTCAAATCCTAAAAAGATAGGATCTGAAGAAATTCAAATCCCACAAAGATAGGATCTGATTTAATTACATTAATTCAGCCTTTCCATAACTGATTTGTAATCTGCACAGTCAGCGTAGCCCTCCATGCGGCAGCAACAGCAGCAGCCTGGTCGCATGGACCGCTTGGGTCGCATGGACCGCATGTGCCGCATGAGCCGCATGGACCGCATGAACCGCATGAGCCGCATGGACCGCATGAGCCGCATGAGCCGCATGAGCCGCATGGACCGCATGTGCCGCATGAGCCGCATGAGCCGCATGAGCCGCATGGACCGCATGGACCGCATGAGCCGCATAGCCGCATGAGCCGCATGAGGCCGCATATGAGCCGCATGCCGCATAAGACCGCATGACTGCTGACGTGCTAAGTGCAAAGTGCGCCAACAAAATGCCACATTACGCCTCATGAGCCCATGAGCCCGAGTCCGAGTTCGAGTCCGAGTCCGAGTCGCTAAGCCCCTTTGGGGCTTAGCTCCAAGTGGAATTAATCCAAGAGAATGACAAAAGCATTAATGCTTAATCCTTGGAGCCTTATTCTTACCTCCTAGTAAAATCACCCACATGGTTCCCTCCTTAGGGTCACCACCCCATGTGCATCTCTCAACAACACACCCAAGTATATATGTTGAGATAACTCATGGTGCTTTTCCAATGTGGGACTAAAATTTTACAAGGCATGTTGAGAGCAAGCTCTCTCCATGTAAATAAAGCACCAACAATCCCCCACATATCACAACATATATATGTGTCCAGGGTTGAGCGTTCCCCACAGTAACTGTCCATTTTGTATTAGGATAGATGTCGCTGACGACTTGAATCTTCCCGCATGGGTTAAATAACAATGTGATACAAGAATGGACTACGCCTTGAATTCTGCACCACAATTGTAATTCTTCCCACTCACAAAGTGTAGTTACGTGTGCTTCTGGCTGCACATTAAAGGCCCTGTGCCAGCCTGGTTTCAGTGTATAATTTTGGGCGTCTACAAGTTTACCCTCAAGAGACGGCCTGATATCTCTTTCCATATACTATAGGTGAGTTCTTTATTAAAGAGATATGGCATGAAGCCTTGCGCTTCCTTGCGGTGCTACGCCGCTATGACATGGCCTGAAGCCGAGGCATTACCCCTACCTGCGAACCTCATCGTTGTGTCATTCTACTGTAGCATGAGGTCACAAGCCTCTTTGTAGTGCCAAACTACCCAGCATGAAGCCTAAGGCTTCCTTGCGGTGTTACGCCGCAACGACATGGCTTGCAATGCCGAGGCTTTACCCCTACCTGGGTACCTCATCGTGGTGTCGTACCACTATAACATGGGACCATCCTCCCCTTTGTAGTGCTGTCTACAACTCTTTAATTACGACATACAGCATTAGGCTACCTGCCTATTTGCGGTGCTACGCCGCTATGACTTGGCTTGCAAAGCCGAGGCATTACCCCTACCTGGGAACCTCATGGTGGAGTCATCCCACTGTAGCATGGAGTTTCACTCCTTGTAGTGCTGCTCTACCGTGCTTCCTGTAAAGCACACCAGACATTCACTCTGCCTGAGAACTCATTAAGGCGTTTAAGCCAACCTTCTACAGGATCTGTTTTTCCGCAGAAAAAATACATAATAGACAACAGTGGTTATGGGTCCGTATCCCTTCCATGTTCCATAGAACAAGTACCCATCGTTACCTGATAGTTTTCCAGTCAGTGATCCTCCTTTGAACCAAAAGTTAGATGCCTAGTAGATTTCTCTTTGAACTAATAGCATAAAACTTTATGGTAGGATTACAAAGACACACTATCAGAATGCCTTCAAGCCCATTTTACAAGCTGTGTCATCGACCAACTGGCGCTTGAGGCCCTTTGTGAACGGATCTGCCAGGTTCTCCTGACTCCGAACATCAACCACTGCAATTACACCTCTTTTGATAAGATCGTGTACTGCCCTGTGCTTCAACCGCACAGTCCTCTTCTTCCCGTTGAAGAGGTCATTTGATGCCACCGCCGCAGTCGCCTGGTTGTTACAGTATATCGGTATCGCCGGTATCTGAGCCCCAACCACTGTAAGATCATACATGAGCTTCCGAAGCCATTCTGCTTCATCTGCTGCAGTTTCAAGTGCATAGAATTCAGATTCCATGGAGGAACGAGAGAGTATAGTCTGCTTCTTTGACTTCTACGATATAGCAGCTCCACCCAAGGAAAAGACATATCTACCTGTGGATCTCTCGCTTTCCACCTCTGAACACCAGCTAGCATCACTGAAGCCTTCCACTACTGTCGGATACCCGTTGTAGTGCAGTGCATATGTCTGAGTTTTCTTGAGATATCTTATCACCCGCTTTACAGCTTTCCAGTGCTCAACTCCTGGGTTGCTTGTGAACCGACTCAGCATTCCCACGACGAAAGCTATGTCAGGCCTTGTGGCAGTGGTTGCGTACATCAAACTTCCGATAACGCTAGAATACTCCAGCTGCCTGACGCTTTCCCTTGAATTTGGCTTCAGCTTCTGATCACACCTGTATGGCGTATCGATCCCTGGAAGATCCTTATACCCATAGCGTGTGAGCATCTTCTCAATGTAGTGAGATTGTGACAGCGCTACTCCAGTATCTGTCCGGATGATCTTTATGCCCAAGATGACATCTGCATCCCCCAAGTCCTTCATACTGAACTTGGTTGAGAGGAACTTCTTTGTCTCTGTGACACAGCCTATATCCGTACCTAGGATTAGCATGTCGTCCACGTACAGACAAACGATGACTCCTCTTTCATCAACAAACTTTGTGTAAACACATTTGTCCGTCTCGCTGACTCTGTAGCCGTTTGACTTAATAACTTTGTCAAACTTCTCATGCCATATCTTGGGAGCTTGCTTCAAACCATACAATGATTTTACCAACTTGCAGACTTTGTCTTCAAGACCTTTGACGACAAATCCATCTGGCTGTTGCATGTAAATCTCTTCGGTCAGCTCCCCATTCAGGAATGCGGTCTTTACATCCATCTGATGTATCACCAACTTATGTATAGCTGCTAGAGCGATTAACATCCTGATGGTGGTCATCAGGACTACTGGAGCGTACGTGTCAAAGTAGTCTATCCCCTGTTTCTGAGAAAATCCCTTGGCGACCAGCCTGGCCTTGAACTTGTCAATAGTTCCATCTGCCTTCATCTTCTTCTTGAAGATCCATTTACATCCAATAGGCTTTTCTCCTTCAGGTAGATCTACCAACACCCATGTGTTATTGGAGGTGATAGAGTCAAACTCGTCATTCACTGCCTCCTTCCAGAAGATAGCATCTCTGGTCTTCATCGCCTCATCATAGGTAAGCGGATCTGCTTCCACATGATAGGTGACAAAGTCATTTCCGAAATCTTTCGGTCTCCTCGCTCGCTTAGCTGACGGCTCTGCGAGTTCTGGTACAAGAGTTGTTTCATCAACAACAGCTTCTTCTTGGACTACTGGCTCGTATGAGATTTCAGTCTCATTAGTACCTACATCATTTTTCGGAATGTCCGAAAGAACAATGTTTTTGTCTTTTGCGAACTTGTCTTCAAAGTATTCAGCATCGCGAGAATCGATAATATGATTTGATTCAATATCAAGAAATCTTCGAGCATCACTCTTCTCGGCATACCCCAAGAAGATAGCCTTCGTAGTCCTTATCCCCAGCTTCTGAATCTTCAGATCTGGAAGCTTCACATACGCCAGACACCCCCACACTCGAATGACATTCAAGTTGGGTCTGACTTTGAACCAGAGTTCATGAGGAGTTACGTCCGAAGTTGCATATGGCACTCTATTCAGAATAAAAGTGGCCGTTAATGCAGCTTCTCCCCAGTAGCATTTTGGAAGACCTGCAGTGAGCAACATGGAATTCATCATTTCTGTTAATGTCCGGTTCTTCCTCTCTGCTACTCCGTTGGATTGAGAAGAATATGGAGCAGTAGCCTCGCATATGATTCCATTTTTTTGCAGAACGATGCAAATTCATGAGACCTGTACTCTCCACCTCGATCACTTCTCAGCCTCTTGAGTTGTTGTCCAGTCTGCCATTCAGCCTCGGCCCTGAACTCTCTGAACTTCTCGAAAGCTTCGTCTTTGGACTTGAGCAAGTAGACGAACGCGTATTTTGAGAAGTCGTTGATGAAGGTTATGAAATACTTCATCCCGGCCTTCGTGGAGAAATGTTTGAAGTCACAGATATCGGAGTGCACCAACTCCAGAAGATCTGTGCTTCTATTGACCCGATGAAAGGGCTTCCTAGTGATCTTCGTCTGAGCGCACACTTCACACTTCTCCACCTTACCCCCACATTTGGAGATAAGTCCTAGACTAAACATTTTGTTGATTCTTTTACAATAAATATGTCCTAGTCTATTATGCCACAACTCAAGAGAATAATCCGAAAATGCAACTGCATTAATGTCATCAAACTGGTTGACAAACTGAATTTTAAACATTCTTTCGGTTTGATAAGCCTTCCCGAAGTATGTTCCCTTCTTGGACATAACCATCTGACCAGCGTTGATGTCCATCCTCAAGCCTGCGTTGCAGAGCAGGCTCCCAGAGATCAGGTTCTTGGCAATCGCAGGAACGTGCTTCACACCTTGAAGCGTCAGAGTGTTCCCAGAAGTGAGTTTCAGTTCCACGGTCCCAATCCCCAGAACTTCAGCTTGGGCCTGGTTCGCCATGACAACCTTCTCAGATATCGGCTGGTACGTGACGAACCATTCCTTGTCAGAACAGACATGGCAAGTCGCACCAGTGTCTATCCACCAGTCAGAGTCAACCCCCACAGTTGTGACCTGTTCGATCATAGCAACAATGTTAGAAACTAATGAAACCTTATTAGGCTCACATTTCTCTGATTGTTTAGGCTTAGATCTGCATTCACTCTTGTAGTGGCCTTTCTTGCCATAATTGTAACAAGTTACGTGGGACTTAGTCTTCTGCTGCTTGAATGAAGGGCCCTTCACTTTCAGATTAGTGAAGTCCTTCTTCTTGGGATGAGAAGCCGCCTGCTTCCCTTTGGGATCCCTCGTCTGCACCAGATTGGCTTTAGCCAACTGTTTGGACAGAGTGTCCACCTTCTGTTGAGAACGCATCTCGTCCTCAATATGGATCTCTTGAAGTAGATCTCCCAAGCTAATGTCCAGCTTCTTTCTGTGCATCCTTGTATAGAAGGTACTCCATCCAGCAGGAAGTTTTGAGACGATCCCTCCGACGACAAACTTGTCGGGAAGGGGCATCTCTTCGTCTTCCAGTTTCTGACGCAGCTTCAGAAATTCTTTTACCTGTGGTAACATGGACTTTTCGTCCTCAAAGAGCAATTTGTGATATTTTTCAACCACAAACATTTTGCTCCTGTTCTTGTCTTCTTCATACAAATTTTCCATAGACTCCCATATGTCTCTGGCAAGTTCCTTCTTTGAGTAGGATTCTGCCAGGGAGTCCTCCATAGCATTCAGGATAAGAAGTCTATTGATGCTATTTTCCCTTCTCCACTTGGCCTTGAGTTTGGTAGCCGCGTTGATGGCGGCAGTAGATCCAGTGTCTGGAACAGAGGGTTCTTCCTCCAACAGAACATGATCAACGTCTTTCAGTTGAAGAGTTAGGTACACCTTTCTCTTCCAGACTTGATAGTGCTCTCCATCGAACTTTTTCAACTTGCAGAAGTTCGATTGGAGGAGCGAAGCATTAATGTTTTCCATCTATACGGATCTTGCTTTGAGATTGTTAGTCCCGGGGGCTTGATCAAAGATGAAAACTAATGCAATCGAGATCTGAGATGTCACACAAAACTTTGTGATGATCAAACTCAAGATCTACGAATAAAACTAAATAGCCAAATTACAATATGAAGGAGAAAAATAGCAAAGAGAAGATCTCTTGTTCTTCCTTGCAAACGTGTTGCAATTGGGACAGAACAAGTTACAATAATCTAGAAAGACGATAAGAAGAACAATGCTGGGGTGTCAAAACACCGTTGCTCAAAGCAAGATTTGCCCCACACGATCTGCTTCCAGGAACCAGCAAGTTGAAGAACTTGTGGAACGCTCGAAGTCACCTCTGTTCAGACTCCTCGGATGGACTTGCAATGGCGGCAGCAACTCTCTCTCTCTTTCTTCTTTTCTAACTTGTAATTTTTGTAGTCGTCACAAAGGAGGCCAGAAGAGCGTATTTATAGAGAGAGGGTGGAAACACTAACCGCCTCTTCAGTTATAGAAAGATTGAATCAAATCCCAAAAGATAGCAACGAGATTTAATTCAAATCCTACAAAATTAATTCAAATCCCACAAAGATAGGATCTGAATAAATTCAAATCCCACAAAGATAGGATCTGATTTAATTACATTAATTCAGCCTTTCCATAACTGATTTGTAATCTGCACAGTCAGCGTAGCCCTCCATGCGGCAGCAGCAGCAGCAGCCTGGCCGCATGGACCGCTTGGGCCGCATGGACCGCATGTGCCGTATAGACCGCATGAACCGCATGAGCTGCATGGACCGCATGAGCCGCATGAGCCGCATGGACCGCATGGACCGCATGTGCCGCATGAGCCGCATGAGCCGCATGGACCGTATGGACCGCATGAGCCGCATGAGGCCGCATGAGCCGCATGAGGCTGTATATGAGCCGCATGCCGCATAAGACCGCATGACTGCTGACGTATGGACCGCATGAGCCGCATGAGGTCGCATGAGCCGCATGAGGCCGCATATGAGCCGCATGCCGCATAAGACCGCATGACTGCTGACGTATGGACCGCATGAGCCGCATGAGCCGCATGGACCGCATGGACCGCATGTGCCGCATGAGCCGGCAGCAGCAGCAGCAGCCTGGCCGCATGGACCGCATGGACCGCATGTGCCGCATGAACCGCATGAGCCGCATGGACCGCATGAGCCGCATGAGCCGCATGGACCGCATGGACCGCATGGACCGCATGTGCCGTATGAGCCGCATGAGCCGCATGGACCGCATGAGCCGCATGAGGCCGCATGAGCCGCATGAGGCCGCATATGTGCCGCATGCCGCATAAGACCGTATGACTGCTGACGTATGGACCGCATGAGCCGCATGGACCGCATGTGCCGCATGAGCCGCATGGACCGCATGGACCGCATGAGCCGTATGGCCGCATGAGCCGCATGAGGCCGCATATGAGCCGCATCAGTCGCATAAGACCGCATGACTGCGCATGTGCCGCATGAGGCCGCATGACTGCTGACGTGCTAAGTGCAAAGTGTGCCAACAAAATGCCACATTACGCCTCATGAGCCCATGAGCCCGAGTCCGAGTCCGAGTCCGAGTCGCTAAGCCCCTTTGGGGCTTAGCTCAAAGTGGAATTAATCCAAGAGAATGACAAAAGCATTAATGCTTAATCCTTGGAGCCTTATTCTTACCTCCTAGTAAAATCACCCACATGGTTCCCTCCTTAGGGTCACCACCCCATGTGCATCTCTCAACAACACACCCAAGTATATATGTTGAGATAACTCATGGTGCTTTTCCAATGTGGGACTAAAATTTTACAAGGCATGTTGAGAGCAAGCTCTCTCCATGTAAATAAAGTACCAACAAATTATGTAGAAAAAATAGAGGTGATGTTTCAATTGCCACTGAGACTAGTTGTTAAAGAGATGCTTTCCATTTCGGCCTTCATGATCTAGTTGTTATAGCCAACGCAAATAGAGGTGATGTTTCAATGCCACTTAGACTAATTATTATTAAGTTCGGATGTAATTCCTGTTGATAGTACAAATTCTGAATATATTAATTGGGTTGTAATTTCTATTTGAATGTTAAAACTGTCATGTGAAAAAAAGAGCCACAAGTTCTATAATGTGCTCCCTTCCTTATTTCAAGAAATGGATTGTTCAAGAAAGCAAAATATATATATATATATATATATATATATATATATATATATATATATATATATATATATATATATATAATACAAAACACAAAGGTTTTTGAATCATAGGGCTGACTATGCCAAGATAAAGAGTGGTTGAGATTTAATCTTGGTGAATCAACGGTTGTGGGGTTTTATGGGGAAGAGCATTATTGGGAGTGGGGTTTTATGGGGAATCCAAAGATGGGGATTTAATATTTTGATGGTTGGGATTTAATATTTTGATGGGGGCCTCATAATGGTTGTGGATGAGCATTATTGAGAGTGGGGTTTTATGGGGAATCCAAAGAAAATTCACATCCAGCAGTGGTTGGGATTTAATATTTTGATGGGGGCCTCAAAATTATTATTGTTCGTTTAAAATTGGGGGTCCAAGATTTTGAGGAGGAATACCTTAAATGAACCATGCCCTATGGGCACGGGTTATGACTATATATATATATATATATATATATATATATATATATATATATATATATATATATATATATATATATATAGTAAAGAATGTCTCTGGGCGATCGGACACCAAACCCTAGGGGGTCCCTCACGTGGGACCCCGGCGCTGCTAGCGGCGGCGCGGCGAGCGGCGGCCCGGTCGGAGGTGGACCGGCCACGGGCGGAGTGACGGCAGGAGGCGGCAGCTCGGGAAGCGGGCACAGGGCTGGCCAGAGCGTAGTCGCAGGCTTCGGTGAAGGGGGCTCAGGCGGAGGTGGCCCAGGCGCCGATGGAGGGGGCTCGGGCGCCGGCGGAGAGGGCAGCCCGGCCAGAGCGCGTGATAGCGCTGGCAATGACAATGGGTGCTCCGGCAGCAGGTGCGCCGGGTCGGGCAGTGCCAGTGGTCCCATATTCGACTGCACTGGGGATGGCCGAGGTGGCCCGATTGTATTTGTAGGGGGGATCGTCGGGTGGGGCGACTCAGTGGATTCCAGATCAACAACCTAGATCTGGGACTATGTCTTTGGGGGGGCAGGAGGAGGGAGGTGGCTGGACGACGGCTACGAGACGTCGGGGGGCCGAGGCGGGGAGCAAGTTGGAGGGCGCACAGAGTCTCCAAAAGATGCGCCCTTTTGTTGGAAGAAACTGGGAGTGGGATCGGGGCCGGGGACGGTGGCTCGTGGCCCTGCGGTGACTACTGGAAGAACAGTGGGCTGGCGTCCCAAGGCGACCACGACGGACAAAGGAGAGGGCAAAGTGGTTTACTTGGAAGGTCAGGGTGCAGGGTCTCCTACACCTGGGGTTGCAACCCGCTCACTGGGAATGGCTCCCCGCCTAGCGGGACGATCCTGGACTGAGATCTGCACATCGGTGGGGCCTAAAAGTCCCACTTCTATGGAATATGTGCCACCGAAGAAGGTAGGGAGCGCGTTCCGGACCTTGTTCCCTGCAGAGGAGATTGAGAAGGTGACTGTCTTCTGGGAAAACACGTTGGTGCTGTATGTCCTGGGCAACAAGCCATTCTATGGGCAGATCAGGGGGTATTCGGTGTAAAACCCCTAAATTTCTACTATTTTTTTATTTATTTAAATTTTGGTACTGATTTAAAGTTTTGTATTGTACGTCGCGTAGTCGTATTTTATGTCACGCACAAAGATTTTATTTTTCGTAATTGCTCGACGAGTGCGAATACGTGCGAGCGTACATAATTTTAGGAAAAACATTTTTCTTATTTTTTTATAGTTTCAAAAAATATATAATAAGTATTTTAGTTATCGTTCCAAAATTTTAAATTTGTTATATTGTTTATAAAGCCTTTTATTTACATAGTTATAATAATAAATTTTTTTTTCTATAAAATGGTATATTAGAAAAGTATATTTATGTAAATATCATTTGGACATACAAATATAATTAGTAAATATTTATTGAGTTTAATTGTAAATAATAATGTATTTTCGAAATTATTATATTAGTATTTTTGGAAAAATATATTTTGAAACTATTGTGGCATTTAAATCTCGATTTGAAGTAAAGGATTATTTAAATAGTTAAATATTTGCAATTTGATTTATCCTATTCGATTTTAAACTAAAATTTAATTTGATTTAAATTAGATTTGCATTTAGATTTGGATTTGATTTTAAATTAAATTAGGAAATATCTAAATTGGGTTTAAAAGAATCCTAATTCTTATCTAATTGGGAATTCCCACATCCTATAAAAGGCAGGTACTCCTCCAAATTTCTATCATACCAAATTTCTTCACAAATAATTCTCCATGAAGTACGTGCACCGTGTCCGTGTTCCACCATCTATATTCTTATTCCATGTTTACATCTACATATATTCCCCGTGTCGGACACCCTCCGACATCAATAAATTCCTAATCAAAATCCTAACCCTACCCTGCCTTGTCGACCACCACACCTCCATTGTCGCAGCAACCGCGACCGGCCTACCCACATCCACTGCCACCGTCCTCCATCCCGCACCCAGATCACACCCACGTACCCGGCCAACCAGGGCCAACCCCAATGCCGTCACCCCCACCATCTCCCGGCTTACCACCACCTCGCCGCGACCGACTACCGGCCATCTCAGCCATCGTAAACACCCACCACCGCTACCATCCCAATGTAAACCCCGACCACGGCCACTGGCCGGAAACCAGACCACGACTGCCACCCTCCCAGCATCAACACCAACACAAAAATAAATAAATATAAATATAAAACCCTAACCTCGCCGCCGGACCACTCTCCGGCCAGTCATCCACCGCGAGCGGCGTCCCCGGTGGCCACACCCCGTGTCCGATAACCTCGACCAAGACCATGGGTCCGCCATCAAACCAGATCCCAGCGCCAACTCGGCTATCCGCCGTGCACCGACCTCGACCAACCATCACCAGCTCCGCCAATGTTCGCCGACCTTCCCGACTGCTCGAACCCGCCCAACGTCACGTCTTCTGCACGTGTGTGCAACCTCCAGATCCGCCACCGCCTGGCCTCACCGGAATGCGCGTGCCACGGCGTCCACAACCCGCACTCCTCCCGAACTGGCTCGCCACCCTCTACTCAAACTCCCTCCGCCGCCTGAGCCGCCGTCTCCGCCACAGCCAAACGAACCCTTCCTCTTCCTTCGTATGCCGAGCCCGGAACCCCAAACTCCGCCCCGCCGGCTCTCCACTGTCCTCCCCGCACAGCCCATCGCCGGCAGCCCTAACCTTCTCCGTCTCTCGCATCCTCTCCACGCGACCTACCTCCCTGACCGCCGCACAGCCGCCTTCCCTTCGCCGCATCCGCCGAAACCCTCTTCCGCTCTCCCCGCTACTTTCCCGCTCCCTCCGACTTCTTTTTCCCCTCTCGCTTACTCTCTCTCCTTCCTTCACTGCTCGGCTCCAATGCTTTCTCTTTCTTTCATTTAATTGGGATGACTTCACGAGAAAGGGAAAAGGAAAGGACAGCATGATCATTTTATTATTATTATTATTATTATTATTTTATTATTATTATTACTATTATTTTATAATAATAATAATAATAATTATTATTATTATCAGTATCATTATTTTTATTATTATTATTATTATTATTATTATTAGTATTATTATTGTAATTATTATTATTATTACTGTTATTTTTATAATATGATTCTTATTACTTTATTGTTGTTTTTAGAAAACTGTGTTATATATATTTTACATGGTGTATAATAATAATGATTATTATCATTTTGTGATATTATTATGAGTAATTTGGTCTTAATATTATTAGTGTGATTGTTAACACTAATATTATTTTTGAAGAGTCATATATATATAATATAATATAGTTTTAAAATGTTATTAAATATTTCTTGATAGTCAATAAAAAGCATAGCTTTTGTTTTTACAAAATATGGGACTTAGCCTTAACTAATTTTATTATTTTGATTCCTTATAATATTTTTGATTTATAGGGATATAGGTTTCAAACTAAAATACTACTTTGACAAAATTTATAGTTCGTCCTAAAAATGACTTTCGATTTTGTATTTGTTTGAGAGCACATTTTGGCTAACAGTTTATATTTCAAATATTATCAAATATTTTCCAAAATTATATATAATATTTGACTCCCTTCGATTTTCTCCATCTCGTGATTTAGCCCATTATTCCTGTTCCATGCCAATACCATACCTCTCCCTTATCGACCCTAGCTAACTTGACTATCCTGGACCCGATGGAACTGTCCGTGCCACCACCCGAGGACACCTTGTATAGTTGTTGCACCGAAGTTGCAGATCGTGTCACCTTGATCATCGTGGCACACGAGGCGTCCTACTAGGCAAGATACCTTGTCATTTGTTGTTTACTTATTTTAGCTCATATTTCATGCATTATTTATTTTCTTTATGCAAAATAAACTGTGATACATGGCATAACCTGTTAGAACTTACTGTTCATTTATATTTCCTGCTATGTATTATTTTTCTCACATTAAACCTAGATTTAAGGGACCACCTTGTGTGTTGCATTTATTGGCCTTGACACATTGAAACACGAAGTTGTGTGTCGCATGTAGGACACGAAAGTACGTGATTGGCTGGCCACCAGTACGTACAAGCCGTACGATAGGAATAACCGCTAATAGAGATTGCATGCTAGTTTGACTTAGCGGTTATAGTGGTTTTGTGTTGTGGATACAACACAGTAGGCATTGGGCGGGGAGGACAATTCTTTAGCGTATGGGCTTCGATGCACTTCCCTTGTGACCCGGACTCTCCGCTGGAGATACGGGGTTGATGACCCATGATTACTGACGGCCACTGACGATTCTACGGAACGTAGTACTCTTACTGATGGGGCCTCTGGTGCCCAAGTGGGACTATGTCGATCCTATTCAGCCAGGGCCCATACGTAGAAAGGATTGTTCTTAACTACATTTCTCTTAGAACGGTTAGGCACCTTTATCCATTAGGTACGAGTACTTTTGGTTTGGGTACTTGTATCTGACCGTGGCTTGGAACAATAACTTGTCGCGGATTAGTTTGTCACATCTTGTCCTTGTTTGGTTGTAGGTGTGACTTACTACTTCGATGAGAAGGTATTGAACCTTGTTGGGGTCCGGATACCATATTGGATTCATGGCATGGAAAGATACGTCACCGTGAATTAGTTTACCATCTCATGTCCTTGTTTGGTTGGGGGTGATGGTATGCTCGTTCAGTAGGTGCGTTTTGAACCATGTTATAATTCGATTTACTTATTTATTTGAGCAATATTTATTCAGTTTATATGGCATGATATTATGTATCTTATTACGTCCCTCTGAGGACCTGATTATCTCTCCAGGTGTGTGCTCTTGTCTTTCACAGGTGCTCTAGCTCTAGCCATGCTCATCGCTATTTCTTCGAGGATGATTGCATTTGGATCGTCTTCGCTTCGCTCGCCAAACATCATTCTTTTATATATCATGTATTTCTTTTATTTTATTGGTAGTGGATTTGTCTCCGCCCAACATATTGTATCAAGATAATTCATTATCATTATATGACATCTTTTATTCATTTATTTTGTGGATGAGATTAGTTATGGTTCTACTGTATTTTACAGCTTATGTATCCATACGAGGCCTATGTACTTCGTATGAATACAGCTGGCATGTCTACGTTCCTAGTCCTACGTATTTTGGGACTGGGGCGTTATATATTTTTGTGGTGGCCCATGCAGGTCAAGATAAATTGTTTGTTTACTTTACCGTACCAAGCAAGCCTGCGTATAGGATTAGAAGTCTAGGATCTCATCCACATACTTGACCTCTTTCCTTGATTTTATCTACCGTTTGACTCATCAATTGCATCTTGCTTGCTTTCTTCCGTCCCTATTCTTATCTTCCCTTCGTGCTTGCTAGAGATTGACCCTACTAGTTAGCTGTCCCAAAACACCATTAGTTTAATTCTTTAAGTTGGGTAGAATACCTTATGAACTAGCAACCCCTTTGACCTAGTGACCTATATTAGCAAGCTTATTTAGATCCTAGAATCTAGAGGACCTAACCCTTCTAGCCAACCAAGGACTTGGACAAGAAGACTATAGGACGACTGTATGACTTAGAATCATTCTACCTTCTTTAAATCTTAATCTCGGTACCTATGTATTTACCATTTTGACTAATAATGCTAATGTAGCCTAGTTTTGCAAGCTTATTCTTTATCAAGTTTGTTCATGACATATGCTATTGAGCGCTCACTAGCATATTGTCTAAATAGAACCGGTGCATAATGGTCTGATCAATCAAGTGCACTTTGGTTCGCTTTTGTCTATTACTCTACGTGGATGGGGACATAATTAAACTTGGCCCTTACAATCCCATCCACGACTGCCTTGACAATTCTTTTGAAATTATTCGATCGTCTTTGAATCACGTATTCGTATTTGATAACGCCTCCTTCGAACTCTATATTGCTTTCGTCTTCACCTATTTTAGGAGGACGAAAGCGTTATACTAGAACTTCCTCTAGCCATCCTATCGATTACGACCATATCGTATTATTTTCCTATGATCTAGATCGAAATTTCTTACGGCATGATTTTGTTATTGATTGTTCATCATCGATACCCCCTTGTGTCTTCTCACCCCCTACGAATTCTTAATTTCGAGAACAAAATTCTTTTAAGTTGGGTAGGATGTAAAACCCCTAAATTTCTACTATTTTTTATTTATTTAAATTTTGGTACTGATTTAAAATTTTGTATTGTACGTCGTGTAGTCGTATTTTACGTCGCGCACAAAGATTTTATTTTTCGTAATTGCTCGACGAGTGCGAATATGTGCGAGCGTACATATTTTTAGGAAAAACATTTTTCTTACTTTTTTATAGTTTCAAAATATATATAATAACTATTTTAGTTATCGTTCCAAAATTTTAAATTTGTTATTTTGTTTATAAAGCCTTTTATTTACATAGTTATAATAATAAAAAAAATATTCTATAAAATGGTATATTAGAAAAGTATATTTATGTAAATATCATTCGAACATACATATATAATTAGTAAATATTTATTGAGTTTAATTATAAATAATAATGTATTTTCGAAATTATTATATTAGTATTTTTTGAAAAATATATTTTGAAACTATTGTGGCATTTAAATCTCGATTTGAAGTTATGGATTATTTAAATAGTTAAATATTTACAATTTCATTTATCCTATTCGATTTTAAACTAAAATTTAATTTGATTTAAATTAGATTTGCATTTAGATTTGGATTTGATTTTAAATTAAATTAGGAAATATCTAAATTGGGTTTAAAGGAATCCTAATTCTTATCTAATTGGGAATTTCCACATCCTATAAAAGGCAGGTACTCCTCCAAATTTCTATCATACAAAATTTCTCCACAAATAATTCTCCATGAAGTGTGTGCACCGTGTCCGTGTTCCACCATCCATATTCTTATTCCATGTTTACATCTACATATATTCCCCATGTCGGACACCTCCCGACATCAATAAATTCCTAATCAAAATCCTAACCCTACCCTGCCTTGTCGACCACCACACCTCTATTGCCGCAGCAACCGCGACCGGCCTACCCACATCCACTGCCACCGTCCTCCATCCCGCATCCAGATCACACCCGCGTACCCGGCCAACCATGGCCAACCCCAATGCCGTCACCCCCGCCATCTCCCGGCTTACCACCACCTCGCCGCGACCGACTTCCGGCCACCTCAGCTATCACAAACACCTACCACCGCTACCATCCCAATGTAAACCCCGACCACGGCCACTGGCCGGAAACCCGACCACGATCGCCACCCTCCCAGCATCAACACCAACACAAAAATAAATAAATATAAATATAAAACCCTAACCTCGCTGCCGGACCACTCTCCGGCCCGTCATCCACCACGAGCGGCATTCCCGGTGACCACACCCCGTGCCCGATGACCTCGACCCAGACCATGGAACCACCATCAAACCAGATCCCAGCGCCAACTCGGCCATCCGTCGTGCCCCGACCTCGACAAACCATCACCAGCTCCGTCGATGTCCGCCGACCTTCCCGACTGCTCGAACCCGCCCAGCGCTGCGTCTTCTCCACGCGTGCGCAACCTCCAGATCCTCCACCGCCTGGCCTCGCCAGAATGCGCGCGCCACGGCGTCCGCAACCCGCACTCCGCCCAAACTGGCTCGCTACCCTCTCCTCAAACTCCCTCCATCGCCTAAGCCGCCGTCTCCGCCACAGCCAAACGACCCCTTCCTTTTCCTTCGCGCGCCGAGCCCGGAACCCCAAACTCTGCCCCGCCGGCTCTCCACTGTCCTCCCCGCACAGCCTGTAACACCCATATTCGGAATACGTATTTTAATTAGGCTTATATGTATTTCGGACCTGTATTTTATTTTCTCAGATTCTGGCCTAAAATTGAGTTTTGGCTTAACTTGCAGATTTTGGTTTTCTCATGAAAATGGGTTTTGGACATAGCATGGTTTATTTTGGGGAGAAGGATTTGGTTTGGTTTGGTTTACAATGGACCACCCTAGTTAATTTCCACCCTCAACACAACACACCATCCCTCATTAAAACCACACCTAACTTTTTTTCTCCTCATAACTTCCATTAATTTCTTCATCTTCTTCTTCTTCCTTCCTCCACACAACACCCAACACCATAGGCAAGTGCACCTTGCCACCACATAAGAACCCTATTTTATTTGTCCATTAGTTAGATTAGGCCATGGTGAACAATATTAGAACTTAGCATTTTGTGATTTGGAGCTTCCATTTTTCTAGATCTAAGTTTTAACCATTTTTGGAATTTCTTGGTTTTGATCAATTAAACTTAGATTTTTGCTTGTTTTGAGACTTCCATGTGAAAGAGAATTCAATTTTACACAAGTTAGAGCTTTGAAAATCTAAATTTCATTTTGATTTGATCAAGTTATGAAGATTTGATGTTTTGATGTTCTTGAGATTCTTCTCAGCCTGTTGGAGAAGATGACCCTCGGCCAGCGCTCTTTAGCGCAAGTCCATACGCAGTTAACTGTGCGCAGTTCAAGTGTGCGAAGTGTTCATTTCCTGCGCAGTTCAACTGTGTGCAGTTTATTTCCTGCACAGTTCAACTCGTGTGCAGTTCAACTGTGCGCAGCAGTTCATTTTCTGCGCAGTTCAACTGTGCGCAGTTCATTTCATGCGCAGTTCATTTCCTGCTCAGTTCAACTCATGCGCAGTTTATTCCCCTAGCGCAATCTAACCCAGCTTAACCTATTTGCCTATGATGGTTTGGATTTTATTCCTTGGACTTGGCTTCTCTTTTGTGGGTTGGAGTTTTGAGATCTTGTTCCACACAACACGGCTGTCTCGACCCAACACGACCTGGCACAGTTTTTGGTGTTTTGCTTATGACTAGTACGGTTTTTTTTGTGATTTCTGTGAAGTATGATTCTAGTACTTCTGATCTTCTTGATAGTGACCCGATAGGATGCGCCCTTAACTTTTAACCTGTAATTCAAGATTAATCTTGATACTAGATAACTTGATAATGGCCCGTGGCGGCGTACTCCTGACTTGTAACTTGTAAACCTGTAACTTGACTTGATGCTGTTGCGATAGCTACTTGACTCCTATAATCAACTCTGACGCCGTGGATGATCATTCTTGCTGCCATGTGCAATCCACTTGTCTTGTCTCGCATCATGTCTAGGACGTGACTCCCTGGTTACCACGGTCAGGGATTCACACTAAATATTGATTAGGCTAATGACTAGATCAAACTATAGTTCATGGAGAATTCCAGTCACAGACGATCTCGTTATCTGGGCGCTTTAAACGGACTTGTAGCCTGCCGACGAGTAGGGCACATTTCCAGTACAATGTCATGTCTTGCACCCTCTAAGTCACCTAAGGGTATATCGTCTCTTAGGCGATGTACCCAACCATACTCTTAACCGCGAAAGGATAACTAGATAGTCTGCAGGGCTTGGGACTGGGAATTTCTCATTTGCATCTTGTTAGTAATTAGGCTTGTGATAACCCTAGTTAGTTAAGTAGTAAGCCGTAGTAATTGCTTGGCCGTTTGTGAATGGATGGTGTCCAGCCTGGTCTAAGTCTCATCTAAGTCCATGTACCTGGTACCCCTGAACATGATTGTTTTAATTATCTTAACAATAAATGGGTAGAGACAAGTGCTATTCAGGCGAAGGTCTACAACCTCGGTTCTTGTTTGGTTTACGGGTTGTAATCTGGCTCCCGGAATGTTTCCATGTCCCTAGTCGTTTATTATCCTGTTGTACTCTTTATTACTTGTACTTTTCTTCCATTTTCTTATGTTCTGATATGCTGGCTTTTGTTCTTATTTCGTGGCCTCCTTTGTGGCACTTGCTCTTTCTGGGGTTTGACCCAGCTGGTTTTGTGTGGCCAGATTTTGGAGCAGCACCCGAAGATCTGCCAAACCTCCAGCCCGTTGGTGGCGACTAGAAGGAACCCGGGCTACGAGTGGGTTTTCCATTTTGTTTTACTCACTTCACTGTAAAATTATTCTTTTGAGGCGTTTAGCCGACGAGCACCTGTTAGCTCGATGCAATTACTTACTGTCTGCCTACGGGCTGTAACATGATTAACAAATCCTAGGGTTGATCATGTATGACCGAACTCTTGCTAGTCTTGACATTTTGTACGACTAGCTTCATGATCATCCAATATGTAATATTTGGGACGCCTTTTATGGTATATTTGGTGGTCTAACATCTTATAACTATATTACTTGCTTGAGATTGAGATAATAGGCTTGACCTTAAGAGACCGTTGGCTTCTAGTTAAACCCTCATATATCTAGACAGCCGTGACCGTATAGCGAGGTGGATTCCATTTCAATATACGTAGCTGGCTATGTCCGCCCCCACTCTCTAGTATTCTAGTTCTGGGGCGTGACATGGTTTAAGTGGTGGCCCATGCAGGTCTTGGCATTCAAGAATATGAGGATTTGCCAAATAGATGTCTCAATCAGTACTCGTCCTTGATCTTCGTTCATATCCTCTGAATCTCTGGATTCTTGTCCTGATCATGTGTTTGTATCGTTGATCTGTCCTGGTCCTTCCTTTTTGTTTCCCTGTGTCGTCTTCTTCAGCGGCACTGTACCTGACCCCGCCGATCAGCAAGGTGGAGCACTTCCCGTGGACTAGCAGCAACCCGGAGATCAAGCCGAGCATTCCGGAGTAGCCTCCGGAGTTGTACCTACTGGAGGAGAGCCCCCAGTTCAGCCCGTTCGACCAGCCGAGCCTGATGATGGCACCTTGGTAGGTCTCATCAGAACCTTGATAGCTTCCCAGGATCGTAGAGGAGACGCCTTGCACCAGGCAGTGGCAGATACTTTAACCAGAGGCGGTCATCTAGGGAATAGCGCGGCCAACAGCTTCAAGCGCTTGAACCCTTCATTCTTCGATGGCAGCGAAGATGCGATTGCCGCGGACGCTTGGATTCAGGATACCGAGGTAGTTCAGGAAGCAGCTAGGACACCTTAGAATGAGAAGGTGGCGGTGGTACGCCTACAGTTGCTGGACTTAGCTCGCAGTTGGTGGGCGACACAGGCCGTGGGATTAGCGGCGCCAGTTACTTGGGCGGTGTTTAGAGAAAGATTCCAGACGAAGTATTTTGATGCTGTAGCTCGGTACGACCTACAGACGAGATTTACCAACTTGAAGCAAGGAGGTAGAACGGTCGACGGTTATGCATCTGAGTTTTCTAGACTCAGTAGATTTGACTCCACCTTGGTGGCAACCGAGTTTGATAGGGCCCAGCGGTTCTAGCAGGGGCTGCATTTGGAGATCTTGTTGGCAGTTGAGCAGTTCGAGCACCAGACGTTCGATGCAGTATTGAGGGCAGCTAGGAGGCATGAGTACACCTACCAGAGGATTCTGGATAGGACCGGAGGTAGGAAGCGATCCCACAATCAGATGCACCAATCATCAGCTCCAGCCTCGGCAGCTAGGAGTTTGACCATTGGAACTCCGAGGCGGGCGACCTCAGTAACGTCGGTTTAGCATTCAACCCCGACGTACCCGCAGAAGCTGAAGCAGAAGCAGACTTCCGCGATGGGATGTTCTCATTGCGGAAAGCCAGAGCACGTGGTGGCAGATTGTCGCAGGGCGCAGAGATTGTGCCTGGCTTGTGGAGCGGCAGATCACAAGATAGGAGCCTGCCCGAATAAGGGTAGTTCTTTCTCTTCTAACCTAACCAGTCCGTCGGTTAGGGGATTAGCACTTATGCAGCAGTAGCAGTACCCGAGGCCATTGTTGCCTCAGGCCCAAGCATTTCATCAACAGAACCAGCAGCAGTACACCCAGGCTCAAGTGTAGAGTAGGCAGAGAGGTTTCCAGCAGAGGGGACCCGCAGACAGAGGACAAGGTCAGGCCATGATGATGACTATGGAAGAAAAAGTTACACCAGGTGAGGTAGTGGCAGGTACTATTCTCGTCAACTCCTTTCCAGTATCGGTATTATTTGATTCTGGTGCATCGCATTCATTCATATCTGCACGATTCGCGACACGGATAGGATTGGAGCCAGAGTCATTATCAGTAAGGCTCAATATACTTACTAGTAATAGTCTTGTGGGAGTAGATCGAGTGTTTTCCTCGTGTCGGATCGTAGTTAGCGGTAGAGAGTTCCCCGCTAGATTTATAGAGTTCCCCATGGCAGACTATGATGTAGTCTTCGGCATGGATTGGTTGAGGAACCAATATGCTAGGATAGACTGCCACATTGGCAGGGTTGTTTTCAGCATTCCAGGCGAGCCAGAGTTCTCATTTTCCAGAGGCGCAGTGGAGCCATCTTCCTCAGTATTACGGATGGCAGTAGCAGCAGTACATTTGCCCCGGATAATTGAAGAGTTTCCAGATGTCTTCCTAGAGGAACTTCCAGGGATGCCGCCAGAGCGGGAGATTGAGTTCACTATAGACTTGATCCCCGGGACAACACCAGTATCCGAGCGAGTCTACAGGATGGCGCCTTCAGAGTTGGAGATCTTGTACAAGATGATTGAAGAACTCAGGACCAAGGGATTCATCCGTGCAAGTGGATCACCTTGGGGACCCCCGATGCTTCTTGTGAAAAAGAAGGATGGTACGTTCAGATTATGTGTAGATTATCGTACCTTGAACTCGATGACAATCAAGAACAGATACCCTCTCCCGAGGATAGATGACTTGTTTGATCAACTCAAGGGGGCTTCAGTATTTTCGAAGATAGACTTGCGATCAGGATACCACCAGATCAGAGTCAGAGAGCAGGACATCCCAAAGACAGCTTTCCGATCTAGGTATGGACATTGGGAGTTCCTTGTTATGCCCTTTGGAGCGACCAATACGCCAGCCGTATTCATGGACCTCATGAATCATATTTTCATGCCTTACTTGGATTAGTTCATGATCGTGTTCCTAGATGATATCCTGGTCTACAGCAAGAGCGAAGCAGAGCATGAGCAGCATCTCAGAATCGTCCTTCAGACGCTCAGAGAGCATCCGTTGTACGCCAAGTTCAGTAAATGCGAGTTCTGGCTCGATCGTATTTCGTACTTGGGTCACATCATTACTCGAGGAAGAGTAAAAGTGGATCCCCAGAAGATTGTGGCTATCGAGTCATGGCCAGTACCTAGTTCAGTGGCAGAGGTTCGCAGCTTCCTTGGATTAGCCGGCTACTACCGACGATTCGTTTCAGATTTTACGAGGATTTCAGCGCCGATGACCCAGTTGACCCGCAAGGATGTACAGTTTGCTTGGACAGCAGATTGTCAGGAATTATTTGAGAAGTTCAAGCGAGGTTTGATAACGGCTCCCATTCTTACACTTCCAGATGGGACCGGAGGATTCACAGTTTATTGCGACGCTTCAGGCAGAGGATTGGGGTGTGTCTTGATGCAGCATGGGAAGGTAATATCGTATGCATCACGTCAACTTTGTGATCATGAGAAGAATTACCCAACCCACGACTTAGAACTGGCTGCAGTAGTGTTTGCACTCAAGCTTTGGCGGCACTACTTGTACGGAGATAGAGTAGAGATATTTACTGATCACAAGAGCCTGAAGTATGTTTTTACCCAGAAGGACCTTAATATGCGGCAGAGAAGATGGCTCGAGCTACTGGTGGACTACGATATGGATTTGCAGTATCACCCAGGGAAGGCCAACGTTGTAGCAGATGCGTTGAGCAGGAGAGCCGAAGTTTATTTCCTAACGGCGTAACTAGAGTTATTGGCAGATCTTCAGAAGATGGGAGTTGAAGTGGTTCTTCCAACCAACGTGGCATTGATGGCCAGTCTACAGGTTCAGTCCAGCATAGTTGAGAGGATCCGGATGGCGCAGTCTATAGATTCCAAGATTCAGCGACTCAGAGCAGAGTATGAGACAGGAAGAAGGCCAGAATTGCGCATTCATAAAGATGGTACACTTTGGCACGGTACTCGTCTTTGTGTACCCAGTGGAGATATCAGACAGGAGGTCATAGCAGAAGCTCACAGTTCACAGTATTCTATTCATCCCGGTGGCACGAAGATGTACCATGATATCCGTCAGCACTTCTGGTAGAATGGCATGAAGAGGGAGATAGCCCGGTTTGTTTCTCGGTGTTTGGTTTGCCATCAGGTTAAAGCTGAACATCAGAGGCCCGCTGGACTTCTTCAGTCCTTGCCAATTCCAGAATGGAAGTGGGAGCATGTGACCATGGATTTTGTGACTGGATTGCCTAGATCCCCGGCTGGTCGAGATGCTATTTGGGTTATAGTTGACAGGCTTACGAAGGTGGCTCACTTTTTTCTGTTTAGAGTTGGTCAGTCGACAGCTCAGCTAGTAGAGATATACCTTAGGCAGACTGTCAGGCTTCACGGTGTGCCCGTCAGTATCACCTCGGAACGAGATTCAAGGTTTACGTCACACTTTTGGCGCAGCCTGCAAGGGAGTTTGGGAACTCACCTTCAGTTTAGCTTAGCTTATCATCCGCAGACAGATGGCCAGTCGGAACGCACAATCCAGACTCTTGAAGATATGTTGAGATCTTGTACCCTTGACTTCGGTGGTTCGTGGGAGGATCACCTATACCTGGTAGAATTCTCGTACAACAATAGTTTCCAGGCCAGTATTCAGATGGCCCCGTTCGAGGCACTGTATGGCAGGAAGTACAGATGCCCGCTAGTATGGGACGACATCGGAGAGAGGCAGATGCTCGGTCCAGAAATGATTGCCCAGACAGTTGAAGTGGTCAGAAGGATCAGAGATCGCCTTCGAGTGGCCCAAGATCGCCAGTGGCATTGGGCCGATGCTCATCGACGTCCCTTAGAGTTTGCTATCGGCGACCATGTATTCCTTAGGATCTCGCATAACCGCGCGTCATTCGCTTTGGCGTACGGGGAAAGCTTAGTCCTAGGTATATAGGGCCGTTCGATATCCTGGAACGAGTAGGAGATGTATCATATCGTCTCGCTCTTCTGCCGTCGCTAAGTGAGGTGCATGATGTATTCCATGTGTCCCAATTACGATGGTACATCCCGGACCCGAGCCATATCCTGGACCATTCAGAATTGGTTGCTGGTACCAACCTTTCGTATGAGGAGAGGCCCGTGTCTATATTGGACCGGAGAGAAAAGATACTCAAGAATAAGACTATTAGCTTAGTCCGTGTTGTTTGGGGTCATCACTCTCTAGGTGAGTCAACGTGGGAGCGTGAGGAAGACATCCGATCGCGATATCCTGACTTGTTTGACTCATAAGGTATAATGTCTTCCTTATGCCTTATGCTTTCCATCCCTTGCTTGCATGTATGATTGTTTGATTGTTTGCTTAGTGTAGCTTAATTGTGGATAGTATAGCTGGCTCTTACATCTCTAAGCATCTTGATTTAAATTCCGAGGACAGAATTCTTTTAAGGTGGGTAGAGTTGTAACAACCATATTCGGAATACGTATTTTAATTAGGCTTATATGTATTTCGGACCTGTATTTTATTTTTTCAAATTCTGGCCTGAAATTGAGTTTTGGCTTAACTTGCGGATTTTGGTTTTCTATTGAAAATAGGTTTTGGACATGGCATGGTTTATTTTGTGCAGAAGGATTTGGTTTGGTTTGGTTTACAATGGACCACCCTAGTTAATTTCTACCCTCAACACAACACACCATCCCTCATTAAAACCCCCACCTAACTTTCTCTCTCTTCATAACTTTCATTAATTTTTTCATCTTCTTCTTCCTTCCTCCATACAACATCCAACACCATAGGCAAGTGCACCTTGCCACCACATAAGAACCCTATTTTATTTGTCCATTAGTTTGATTAGGCCATGGTGAACAACATTAGAACTTGGCATTTTGTGATTTGGAGCTTCCATTTTTCTAGATCTAAGTTTTAACCATTTTCGGAATTTCTTGGTTTCGATCTATTAAACTTAGATTTTTTGCTTATTTTGAGGCTTCCATGTGAAAGAGAATTCAATTTTACACAAGTTAGAGCTTTGAAAATCTAAATTTGGTTTTGATTTGATCAAGTTATGAAGATTTGAAGTTTTGATGTTCTTGAGATTCTTCCCAGCCTGTTGGAGAAGATGACCCTTGGCCAGCGCTCTTTAGCGCAAGGCCATATGTAGTTCAACTGTGCACAGTTCATTTCCTGCACAGTTCAACTTTGTGCAGTTTATTTCCTGCGCAGTTCAACTCGTGCGCAGTTCAACTGTGCGCAGTTTATTTCCTGCGTAGTTCAACTGTGCGCAGTTCATTTCATGCGTAGTTCATTTTCTGCGCAGTTCAACTCATGCACAGTTCATTCCCCTAGCGCAATCTAACCTAGCGCAACCTATTTGCCCATGATGGTTTGGATTTTATTCCTTGGACTTGGCTTCTCTTTTGTGGGTTGGAGTTTTGAGATCTTGTTCCACACAACACGGCTGTCTCGACCCAACATGACCTGGCACGGTTTTTGGTGTTTTGCTTATGACTAGTACGGTTTTTTTTGTGATTTCTGTGAAGTATGATTCTAGTACTTCTGATCTTCTTGATAGTGACCCGATGGGGTGCGCCCTTAACTTTTAACCTGTAATTCAAGATTAATCTTGATACTAGATAAATTGATAATGGCCCATGGCGGCGCACTCTTGACTTGTAACTTGTAAACCTGTAACTTGTAACTTGACTTGATGCTGTTGCGATAGCTACTTGACTCGTATAATCAACTCTGACGCCGTGGGTGTTCATTCTTGCTGCCTTATGCAATCCACTTGTCTTGTCTCGCATCATGTCTAGGACGTGACTCCTTGGTTACCACGGTCAGGGATTCACACTAAATATGGATTAGGCTAATGACTAGATCAAACTATAGTTCATGGAGAATTCCAGTCACAGGCGATCTCGTTATCTGGGCACTTTAAACGGACTTGTAGCCTTCCGACGAGTAGGGCACATTTCCAGCATACTGTCTTGTGTTGCACCCTCTAAGTCACCTAAGGGTATATCGTCTCCTAGGCGATGTACCAAACCATACTCTCATCCCGCGGAAGGATAACTAGATAGTCTGCAGGGCTTGGGACTGAGAATTTCTCATTTGCATCTTGTTAGTAATTAGGCTTGTGATAACCCTAGTTAGTTAAGTAGTAAGCCGTAGTAATTGCTTGGCCGTTTGTGAATGGATGGTGTCCAGCCTGGTCTAAGTCTTGTCTAAGTCCATGTACCTGGTACCCCTGAACATGATTGTTTTACTTATCTTAACAATAAATGGGTAGGGACAAGTGCTATTCAGGCGAAGGGCTACAACCCCGGTTCTTGTTTGGTTTACGGGTTGTAATCTGGCTCCCGGAATGGTTTCATGTCCCTAGTCGTTTATTGTCCTGTTGTAAACTTTATTACTTGTACTTTTCTTCCATTTTCTTATGTTCTGATATGCTGGCTTTTGTTCTTATTTCGTGGCCTCCTTTGTGGCACTTGCTCTTTCTGGGGTTTGACCCAGCTGGTTTTGTGTGGCCAGATTTCGGAGCAGCACCCGAAGATCTACCGAACCTCCAGCCCGATGGTGGCGACTAGAAGGAACCCGGGCTACGAGTGGGTTTTCCATTTTGTTTCACTCACTTCACTGTAAAATTATTCTTTTGAGGCGTTTAGCCGACGGGCACCTGTTAGCTCGATACAATTACTTACTGTCTGTCTACGGGCTGTGACATGATTAACGAATCCAAGGGTTGATCATGTATGACCGAACTCTTGCTAGTCTTGACATTTTGTACGACTAGCTTCATGATCATCCAATATGTAATATTTGGGACACCTTTTATGGTATATTTGGTGGTCTAACATCTTGTAACTATATTACTTGCTTGAGATTGAGACAATAGGCTTGACCTTAAGAGACCGTTGGCTTGTAGTTAAACCCTCATATATCTAGACAGCCGTGACCGTATAGCGAGGTGGATTCCATTTTAATATACGTAGCTGGCTATGTCCGCCACCGCTCTCTAGTATTCTGGTTCTGGGGCGTGACACAGCCCATCGCCGGCAGCCCTAACCTTCTCCGCCCGCACGTTCGAGAGACTCAGCAACCGCCGTCTCTCCGCATCCTCTCCGCGCGACCTACCTCCCTGACCGCCGCACAGCTGCCTCCCCTTCGTCGCATCCGCCGAAACCCTCTCCCGCTCTCCCCGCTACTTCCCCGCTCCCTCCGACTTCTTTTTCCCCTCTCGCTTACTCTCTCTCTCCTTCCTTCATTGCTCGGCTCCAATGCTTTCTCTTTCTTTTATTTAATTGGGATGACTTCACGAGAAAAGGAGAAGGAAAGGACAGCATGATCATTTTATTATTATTATTATTATTATTATTATTATTATTTTATTATTATTACTATTATTTTATAATTATTATTTTATAATAATAATAATTATTATTATTATTATCAGTATCATTATTATTATTATTATTATTATTAGTAATATTATTGTAATTATCATTACTATTACTGTTATTTTTATATATGATTCTTATTACTTTATTGTTGTTTTTGGAAAACTGTTATATATATATTTTACATGGTGTATAATAATAATGATTATTATCATTTTGTGATATTATTATGAGTAATTTGGTCTTAATATTATTAGTGTGATTGTTAACACTAATATTATTTTTGAAGAGTCATATATATATAATATAATATAGTTTTAAAATGTTATTAAATATTTCTTGATAGTCAATAAAAAGCATAGCTTTTGTTTTTACAAAATATGGGTCTTAGCCTTAACTAATTTTATTATTTTGATTCCTTATAATATTTTTGATTTATAGGGATATAGGTTTCAAACTAAAATACTACTTTGACAAAATTTAGAGTTCGTCCTAAAAATGACTTTCGATTTTGTATTTGTTTGAGAGCACATTTTGGCTAACAGTTTATATTTCAAATATTATCAAATATTTTCCAAAATTATATATAATATTTTACTCCTTCGATTTTCTCCATCTCGTGATTTAGCCCATTATTCCTGTTCCATGCCAATACCACACCTCTTCCTTATCGACCCTAGCTAACTTGACTATCCTGGCCCGATGGAACTGTCCGTGCCACCACTCGAGGACACCTTGTATAGTTGTTGTACCGAAGTTGCAGATCATGTCACCTTGATCATCGCGGCACACCGGGCGTCCTACTAGTCAAGACACCTTGCCATTTGTTGTTTACTTATTTTAGCTCATATTTCATGCATTATTTATTTTTTTATGCAAAATAAACTGTGATACATGGCATAACCTGTTTGAACTTACTGTTTATTTATATTTCCTGCTATGTATTATTTTTCTCACATTAAACCTAGATTTAAGGGACCACCTTGTGTGTTGCATTGATTGGCCTTGACACATTGTAACACGAAGTTGTGTGTCGCATGTAGGACACGAAAGTACGTGATTGGCTGGCCACCAGTACGTACAAGCCGTGCAATAGGAATAACCGCTAATAGAGATTGCATGCTAGTTTGACTTAGCGGTTATAGTGGTTTTGTGTTGTGGATACAACACAGTAGGCATTGGGCGGGGAGGACAATTCCTTAGCGTATGGGCTTCGATGCACTTTCCTTGTGACCCGGACTCTCCGCTGGAGATACGGGGTTGATGACCCATAATTACTGACGACCACTGACGATTCTGCGGAACATCATGCTCTTACTGATGGGGCCTCTGGTGCCCAATGGGGGACTATGCCGATCCTATTCAGCCAGGGCCCATGCGTAGGAAGGATTGTTCTTAACTACATTTCACTTAGAACGGTTAGGCACCTTTATTCGTTAGGTACGAGTACTTTTGGTTTGGGTACTTGTATCTGACCGTGGCTTGGAACAATAACTTGTCGCGGATTAGTTCGTCACATCTTGTCCTTGTTTGGTTGTAGGTGTGACTTACTACTTCGATGAGAAGGTATTGAACCTTGTTGGGGTCCGGATACCATATTGGATTCATGGCATGGAAAGATACATCACCGTGAATTAGTTTACCATCTTCTGTCCTTGTTTGGTTGGGGGGGAGGGTACGCTCGTTCAGTAGGTGCGTATTGGACCATGTTATAATTCGATTTACTTATTTATTTGAGCAATATTTATTCAGTTTATATGGCATGATATTATGTGTCTTGTTACGTCCCTCTGAGGACCTGGTTATCTTTCCTGGTGTGTGCTCTTGTCTTTCGCAGGTGCTCTAGCTCTAGCCGTGCTCATCGCTATTTCTTCGAGGATGATTGCATTTGGATCGTCTTCGCTTCGCTCGCCAAAAATCATTCTTTTATATATCATGTATTTCTTTTATTTTGTTGGTAGTGGATTTGTCTCCGCCCAACATATTGTATCAAGACAATTCATTATCATTATATGGTATCTTTTATTCATTTATTTTGTGGATGAGATTAGTTATGGTTCTACTACATTTTACAGCTTATGTATCCATACGAGGCCTATGTACTTCGTATGAATACAGCTGGCATGTCTACGTTCCTAGTCCTACGTATATTGGGACTGGGGCGTTACATGCGGCGAGCGTCTGGCAGCCTAAAGGTAGTATAGAGATATTTGCTAGGGAAAATGGCTTCTACTATATGAAGTTTGGGCTGGCAGAAGATGTTACCAGGATCTTGCAAGGTGGTCCGTAGACATTTAATGGCAGGTTGATCATTCTAAAGGAGTAGACCCCAGATTTGTGCTATGAGAAGGAAGTCTTGAATGCCATCCCGGTTTGGATATGCTTCCCTGAGTTGCCTATTCGGTTCTGGAGTATCCCATTGCTGATGCGACTTACCAGCTTGGTGGGCACCCCGATCAAGGCTGATAATGCTACAGCCTTTCAGACGAGGCTGATGTATGCTTGAATATTCGTTGAGATCCGGGCTGGAGGGTAGTTACCGAGTCTACTGGAGTATGAAGTGCCTTCTGGAGAGGTTCTAACCCAGAAGGTGGAGTATGAATGGGTCCCCCCAACCTGTTCACATTGTGCGTGTTTCGGACATCTGGACAGTTCATGCCCGTCAGGAGGATCACTGTCGGCGCCATATGCTTCCCCTCTTGAGATGCCTGGCCCACAATAGGCGATGGAGGCTCTATCCAGGGATGACGGAGCGAAGGATATCATGCAGGAGGGGGACCGACCGATGGAGGAGGCTGGAGGGCTGTGCCTCACTATCTCACCCCAGCCGGCTCCTCCTAGTGAGAGTGTGATCACCTTCTCAGCGCAGAGGAGTATGGTCACCAGAGGTATGGTGGCCTTGGGAAGAGAGGAGCAGTCGATGGCGGTTCTTCTGAGAAGATAGTCTATAGCAGGAAGAGACGTACTGGACCACTGCGAAATGGTCCCTCCAGTATGGGGGGACATTCCACTGCTAGGGATGAGGTGCTCTGTGTGGACAACCTGACATGGGCTCTAGTACTCTCCCAGGCAGCGACCCAGCAGTCCCCTACTGCTGGAACAGAGGAGGAGATGATAGCGACGAATGTGGTACCACCCCCAGGTGTCAGTCCAGGTGATATTCAGGGGAACCTATCTCTAAATAATTAATGGCGGTAATCGCCTGGAACGTGCGGGGCACGTGTTCGTTAGGAAGTTGGAGGGAGATTTATGGGGTCTTACACAGAGAGAAGTGTAACATCTCTATCCTGTTGGAGACGAAGATTAAAGGGGAGAAGACTTTAGCTCGCCGGACCCCATCTCATTGGGTCCAACTCCACAACCTGGCACTCTACGACATGGCTAGGATATGGGTCAGATGGAATTCTAATTATTGGAATGGAGACTTGATCTTGATGACGGATCAGCTGATTACCATCTCTTTTACGAACAAGGGAGGTTTTCGGTTCTTACTGAAGAACAGATGACAACTCTAGAGGGGGGTGAAAAGAGTTTATAGCGATAATAGCCAATTAAAAATTCAACTCTATAACAATCTAAAATTAATTAGAGTAAATGCGGAAATAAATAAGGAGCAAGAAAGCATACGCAAACACAGCCGATTTTAACCTGGTTTCCCTCGTGGAGGACTAGTCCAGGCCTGAGAACTCTAGCTCAGGATTAAATCCACTATTTGTGAAATAGTAGTTACACCCCGTGCCTTTTCTTCAGAAGAGCACGTCAACTTCTTACAATGGATCGCAGTGGCGATGCTTGGAATTTTCCAAGCAACTTCTTGAAGTCTTGCACAAGACTCCTAACTGAGAGATGCTGAGCACTCGAGACTTAGGAAACTTGTGGCTAGTAGATGAAGAAGGGTATGGCTTATATTGAGCTTAAGAGAGAAGAGAAGAGAAGATTGGATGAATGAAAATGAGAGAATTCTTGGCCTATTTATAGGTTTTTAACAGGCAGAATTTGGCCAGAATTCTGGTAGGATTTTTCAGAAATTTGGCCGTTGGACAACTAGCAACCAGCCAGCCCTAAAAATTAGGGTACTGATTTTTAGGGGACAGAGTTCGGCCCGAACTCTGTGTGGAGGCAGAGTTCGGCCCGAACTCTGTCTCCAGAGTACAGAATGGGTCTAAGGGTCCAATGGGCTTATTTTGGATGTGGAGCTTTATGGATTTTGGATAGGTTATGGGTTTAGTCTCAAGAGCCCAGCATAACTCAGCTTACAATCATTCTAGACTCAATAAATATAAAAGTACAGACTCAAAAACGACTTGCATTTATAAAACTGAGCTGTCGTCTGGCTTGAGCTGGATGTAGTCGTCGTGTGTCGTATTGAATTATCACAAGTATTATTTAGTCAATGTTATCAATATTTGGTTGACTGTGACTTTGTGTCAACAATCTCCCCCATATTGATAATTGACAAATAATAATTGTATATTCAATATTCATACCTGGACATATGTAACGACATAGCTCCCCTATAATTAGTGCCGAGCTTAAGAATAGCTCCCTCATAAGCAATGCTGTGAATCTTGTTGGCCTGTTAATGATATTCTTCCAAAAGCACATATAATCCAAAAGCATAAACAGAACCAGAATATACACATATCTTCCCCTTTTGGCATTTAGCAATATGAGATAACAAATAATAACTGGTAAACACACCCAAAAGAGAAGAAACTGCATATAAACCAAGATAATGACCAAGAGTCATAATGACATAGAAACTGATAAAAGAACTACCAAAGTCTCAAAAAGTCACAACTCATAATAAGTCTACTACAAATCAAGTACATAAAAGCAACTAAAGCAAAATGCATAAACCATAATCTAAGATCCTCAGTAGCAGCGTCGAAGAGTAGTCCATATCTATCATCGAGCACGAGAGGGCCCGGCGTTGTCCGATGGATCAGTAAAGAAGCGACGTGGGTCCACAAATGTCGCATCCAGATCCATGTAGCGACGAACCCAAGGGTCATCCATACGGAATCCCTCACGACCGGGGTCTCGCTCCATAGGAATGGGCATGGAAGGATGGCGAGACATGGAATACCGAATATCATGCAGCGAGTTGCTGATAGCACTCATCTGCAAGGTGGTCCGATAATCCAGCGGAGTCCAATGATCGTCCTCCAAAGTGAAACGTTCTCGGAGCATGGTCTGAAGAGACTCGAGAGTGGCAGGAGGAGGAGGAGGATCCTGTCCGAGAGGAGGGGCATCTGGCTCATCATCAGAATGCTCAGACACGACCGGTGAGCCAACGGCCGTATGAAGCCTCCTTGCCTTAGAGAGAAAGGCAGGGGCAGGTAAGAATGGACACTCATCAAGAGGTACATGGAACGCACTGTCACGCCCCAGAACCAGAATACTGGAGAGCGGGGGCAGACATAGCCAGCTACGTATATTGAAATGGATTCCATCTCGCTATACGGTCACGGCTGTCTAGGATACATGAGGGTTTATCTACAAGCCAACAGTCTCTTAAGGTCATGAACAAGCCTAGTGTCTCAATCATAAGCAAGTAAGTAAGAGTCACAAGATGTATGATCATTAAATATACAATAATAAGGCGTCCCAAATATTACATATTCAGCTGATCATGAAGCTAGTCGCTACAAAATGTTAGGACTAGCAAGAGTTTAGTCATACATGATCAACCCTAGGATCTGTTAATCATGCTACAGCCCGTAGGCAGACAGTAAGTAAAGTGCAATCGAGCTAAACAGGTGCTCGTCGGCTAAACGCCTCAAAAGAATATTTTTACAATAGAGCGGGAGAGCCAAAAATAACCTACTCGTTGCCAGGGTTCCGTCTAGTGGCCACCATTTGGCTGGGAAGTCGGTAGATCCTCTGGAGCTGCTCCGAAATCTGGCCACACAAAACCAGCTGGGTCAGACCCCAGAAAGAGCAAGTGCCACAAAGGAGGCTTCATTTAAGAACTAAAACCAGCAATCAGCACAGGAATATAAATATAAATAAAATAAGGACTGGAATAAAAGGAAACATATCAGGATGATATACGACGAGATAACCATGGAACTATTCAGATAGCCAGGTTACAACCCGTAAACCAAACAAGGACCGGGGTTGTAACCCTTCGTCTGAACGGAGCTTGGTTTCTCACCATTTATCGGTAAAATAAATACAAGCATTCTGGTCATTCAATAGTCTGGAACAGGGTCAGGGCAAGACTAGACTGGTTAGACTCCATCCAATCACTTCACGGCCAAGCAAGAACTACGGCTTGATACTTTAACTAACTAGGGTTGTCACAAGCCTAATTACTAACAAGATGCAGTGAGATTATTCCACAGCCACAAGCCCTGCAGACTATCCAGGCTACCCAGGTCGAAAGATTAGGGTTGAATTCAGGTGGGTACATTGTCCAGGAAACGCATGTACCCTTAAGCAGTTTGAAGGGTGCAACACATGACAGTGTGCTGAAAATGTGCCCTACTCGACGGCAGGCTACAGATCCCAAGCGCGCCCAGGTAACGGGATTGCCTGTAGCTGGAAAATCTCTTCATGACTAATGTATTAATCTAATTGTTAACCTTAGTCCATTTTAGTAGGTACTCCTGACCGTGGTACTCAGGAGTCCCCTCCTAGACATGATGCAAGACAGGACTGGATTATTTGTACAAGCACAATCGCCCACGGTATCCAGGTTATTCATACAGGTCATGTCATGTCAGGTAGCCGTCGTAACAGCTAATCAAGATATAACATGTCAGGTTTATCGTGTCAGGTATACTTGTCAGGAGTGCGCCATGACGGGCCACTATCAGGTCATGTCAGGTCATTATGTCAGGAGTGCACCACTATGGGTCACAATCGTGTCATGCCCAGGTATCATTTCCAAACATATTAAACAAATCCATGATTATCAAGTTCATGACAAAAGGCATAAGGATATAAAACGGACGTTAAATATCTAATAAAATATCAATATACAGGGCTATAGAAGATCAAGGGTAATCAGGCTACGCTCAAGCCAGGCTACGCTCAGGCTAGCATACGCTCAGGTCTGCGTACCAAAGGATCCATACACTTCCAATGGGAAGCGTACGCAAGGGTCAGCGTACACAAGGGCACGCTCAAGCTACAGGTCAGCGTACGCTCAAGCTAGCGTACGCTCAAGACTGCGTACGCTCAAGCTAGCGTACGAAAGGGGCCAGCATACGCCTTGCTCGCTTAAGCTAGCGTACCAAGGCACGCGTACGCTCAAGCTAGCGTACGCTCAAGACACGCTGCCAACAGACAGCGTATCAAGGCTAGCGTACGCTCGCTAAAGAGCAGCGTACACAAGTCAGCGTACGCTCGCTAAAGAGCAGCGTACACAAGTCAGCGTACGCTCGCTAAAGAGCAGCGTACACAAGTCAGCGTACGCTCGCTAAAGAGCAGCGTACAGCTCAGCGGCGTAAGCTAAAAAGCTAGCTCACTGTTCACTGTCTTCTCCAAATGGCAAGAACAGCAAGAACTCTAAAGTTGAATCTAAGCTTCAATTGTCCAAATCTTGGTCAAAACAAGTCCGAATCCAACTTTCCAAAGGTCAAAATTGGGTAGAATGGAATTCTCTAAAACATGGAACTATCAAAACTTAAAAACAAGCAAGTTTGATAGATCAAAATACCAAAAATCCGAAAATAGCAAAACTCTAGATCTAAAAGAATTAAAGCCTCAAAATGGAAAATGACAAGTTCTAATGTGGTTTAGAATTATGAGGAGAAGCTAATGAAACCATCAAAAGGAGTTCTCTTGTGGAAGCAAGTTGCACTTGCCTATGGTGTTCTTGGTTGGTGGGGAAGAGTAATGGTGGGGGAAGGAGAAGTAAATGAGAATTATGGAGGAGAGAGAAGGTTGGTGGGGATAATAAAGAGGGAGGTTGTGGTGGAAATGAAGGAGAAGCATAGGCTAAGGTGTTCCACTCTTGGCCCATGATGAACCAAGCAGTGGGCCGGCCGAACCAAGCCAACCCAAACCGAGAGTTAAACCAAGCCGAGAGCTAAACAAGGAATAATACAAGAAAAGACACGTACACGTATTTCCAAAATACGTAATACGAACCACAGGCATTACAACTCTACCCACCTTAAAAGAATTCCGTTCTCGGAATTTAATTAAGAGGCTAGAGGGACAAGAACAAGCTACACTATTCACAGGCAATTATACTAGGCAATCAATCAATCATGCAAGCAAGGAATTGATGGCATGAGGCATAAGAAAGACATTATACCTCACGAGTCAAACAAGTCAGGATATCGCGATCGAATATCATCCTCACGCTCCCACATTGACTCACCCAAAGAGTGATGACCCCAAGCAACTCGGACTAACTTGATAGTCTTGTTCTTGAGGATCTTCTCTCTCCGGTCCAATATAGACACGGGCCTCTCCTCATACGAAAGATTGGTACCAACAACCAATTCTGAATGATCCAGGATGTAGCTCGGGTCCGGGATGTACCGTCGTAATTGGGATACATGGAACACGTCATGTACCTCGCTTAGCGACGGTGGAAGAGCGAGACGATAGGATACATCTCCTACTCGCTCCAGAATGTCAAACGGTCCTATATACCTTGGACTAAGCTTGCCCCGTACGCCGAAACGAATGACGCCACGGTTAGGCGAAATCCTCAGGAATACATGATCGCCGACCGAGAACTCGAGAGGGCGCCGATGAGAATCGGCCTAATGGCGCTGGCGATCTTGGGCAACTCGAAGGTGATCTCTGACTCGCCTGACTACTTCAATGGTCTGAGCAATCATTTCTGGACCAAGCATCTGCCTCTCTCCAACATCATCCCAGGCTAACGGGGACCTGCACTTCCTGCCATACAGAGCCTCGAACGGTGCCATCTGGATACTGGCCTGGAAACTATTGTTGTATGAGAATTTCACCAGGTGCAAATGATCTTCCCATGAACCACTGAAGTCAAGTGTGCAAGACCGTAACATGTCTTCAAGAGTCTAGATGGTGCGCTCTGACTGGCCAATGTCGGCGGGTGATATGCTGAACTGAACTGGAGATGAGTTCCCAAACTCTCTTGCAAGCTACGCCAAAAGTGCGACGTAAACCTTGAATCTCGGTCCGAGGTGATACTGACTGGCACACCGTACAACCTGACAATCTACCTGAGGTACATCTCTGCTAACTGAGTCGTCGACTGACCAACTCTGAATGGAAGAAAGTGAGCCACTTTCGTGAGCCGATCAACTATAACCCAGATAGCATCTCTACCATCTGGGGACCTAGGTAGTCCAGTCACAAAATCCATGGTCACATGCTCCCACTTCCATTCTGGAATCGGTAAGGGCTGAAGAAGTCCAGCCGGTCTCTGATGTTCGGCCTTAACCTGTTGGTAAACCAAACACCGAGAGACAAACCGAGCTATCTCCCGCTTCATGCCATTCCACCAGAAGTGCTGACGGATATTACGGTACATCTTCGTACTGCCAGGATGGATGGAATACTGAGACTGCGTACGCTCAAGCTAGCGTACGCTCAAGACTACGTACGCTCAAGCTAGCGTACGAAAGGGGCCAGCGTCCGCCTTGCTCGCTTAAGCTAGCGTACCAAGGCATGCGTACGCTCAAGCTAGCGTACGCTCAAGACACGCTACCAACAGGCAGCGTATCAAGGCTAGCGTACGCTCGCTAAAGAGCAGCGTACACAAGTTAGCGTACGCTCGCTAAAGAGCAGCGTACACAAGTCAGCGTACGCTCGCTAAAGAGCAGCGTACACAAGTCAGCGTATGCTCGCTAAAGAGCAGCGTACACAAGTCAGCGTACGCTCGCTAAAGAGCAGCGTACACAAGTCAGCGTACGCTCGCTAAAGAGTAGCGTACAGCTCAGCGGCGTAAGCTAAAAAGCTAGCTCACTGTTCACTGTCTTCTCCAAATGGCAAGAACAGCAAGAACTCTAAAGTTGAATCTAAGCTTCAATTGTCCAAATCTTGGTCAAAACAAGTCCGAATCCAACTTTCCAAAGGTCAAAATTAGGTAGAATAAAATTCTCTAAAACATGGAACCATCAAAACTTGAAAACAAGCAAGTTTGATAGATCAAAACACCAAAAATCCGAAAATAAAAAAACTCTAGATCTACAAGAATTAAAGCCTCAAAATGGAAAATGATAAGTTCTAATGTGGTTTAGAATTATGAGGAGAAGCTAATGAAACCATCAAAAGGAGTTCTCTTGTGGAAGCAAGTTGCACTTGCCTATGGTGTTCTTGGTTGGTGGAGAAGAGTAATGGTGGGGGAAGGAGAAGTAAATGAGAATTATGGAGGAGAGAGAAGGTTGGTGGGGATAATAAAGAGAGAGGTTGTGGTGGAAATGAAGGAGAAGCATAGGCTAAGGTGTTCCACCCTTGGCCCATGATGAACCAAGCAGTGGGCCGGCCGAACCAAGCCAACCCAAACCGAGAGTTAAACCAAGCCGAGAGCTAAACAAGGAATAAAACAAAAAAAGACACGTACACGTATTTCCAAAATACGTAATACGAACCACAGGCATTACACGTACGAAAGATCATAGGAAGGTATAATACATAAACTAAGGATCTTGGTTTCTTACTACAGTTAATCATCCAATCCATCATTGTGCGTGGAAGATTAAAGGGAACATGGAAGTGGAGATGGTATAAGGCCGAGATTTTAAAATAAGTGACTTCATCGGTAGAGCCCGCTTTGGGTAGAATGGTGTTAAAAATGATCCGATAAAGTTCATAGAAATAGGGATTGAGGAATTTAGCCAAAAGCTTACGAGGACGTGTGTTAGGGCTACACAAGTCGTCCTTGAAGCTTTCAAGTGAAATTCCTTCGGGAAATTGAAATGATCTAGCTTCAACAAGCTTTTCCCAAGAATTTGGCTCTTGAAGTTCAAGATATTCGGCCAATTCAAAATCATCAAATGAGATATCAACTCCCGTAACTCGTAAATAAATATGAGTGTCATCATGGGTCAAGTTGCAGTAAAACATTTGAATGGAACTACGATAAATGACCGAATTTGTGGTAACAAGTTCATCAAGGCAAAGGTCATTAAAGAGTGCATCATGTTGTGAGAATATAGTAAAGTTGATAGGGTGTCCCGCAAACACCGGACGTGTCAGAAAATTGCTAAACCAATCATTAGATGCGTCTAGTGATATAAAAATTTGGTCGTCAAAAGTGTTTGGATCAAGGGGACGTGGAGGATTGAACAACGGATGGATTGCTGGTTGTTGTTCAATGGCCGGTGCAATGGGTGGTGTAACGGGCGGCTCAACGGGAGGAGGAGCATTCGATGAAGATGCGCCCTCGGTCCGAAGTCTCTTCCCGCGGTTGAGCAATCGTGGGGCCATAACACAATAGATAGAAGATAATAAAAGAAATTTGAGATATAGAAAAGTAAGGAATTATACCTCAAACTAGTGAAGAACTATGAAAGAGAATTGAAAAATAAGCCTTCTCCTTGAGTTTGGTGAAGAATGGAGCTCTAGAAAGGAGAAATTAGGGTTAGGGTTTAGAGAGTTTTGTGTTGGAGAAGTGAAAAAGGTGGTAAGAAGGAAGGAGAGGGAAGAGAAACCGAAAATATGGGAAGGGTTTCTCTTGGTCGGACCAAATCATGGCCATTGGATCTAGTTTTTGATCAACGGCTGAGACTGTTCCCGGTTCTGGAACAAGCAGGCCGAATTTGGCCCGAACTCTGGTAGGGGCAGAGTTCGGCCCGAATTTTGGATCTTGGTCACAGAATAGGAATCAGGCTGAAATGAGTCAAAAATTGGTTAAGTAAAAGAAGAAACCAATATAAGACATGAGTATAATTATAAGAAAGATCCAAGAAGTAAATAAAAGAATAACAGATAGTGAGATTGAAGCAGCAATATGAAATTTGAAAAAATAGTATTTTAGCATGTGATAAATGAGAATGAACCATATAATAAACAAGAAATTATATCATAATTCAATATTTTGAAGCTGCCATGGGTTAGCTGCAGGGGCCGGATCCCAGCTAGCGGTAGTCCTGAGGACTAGTGCACCGTGTCGCTTAGGCTTTTACGCCTTGTTGTCAGAAGGTCCCTTTCGGCTTGTACCCATAGCAAGTTCATCATAAGAGAATCACAATATACTCGATATTTAAGTAGGTTGATTTTAATTTATAACATCTTCATCTAAAATTCCAAGTTCACGACACAGAAAATTGAAGCGCTCTTCGGATAATGGTTTTGTGAAGAAATCTGCTAACTGATGATCACTGTCAATAAATTCTAAGTTAATCTTGCCATTTTGCTGATGATCACGCAAAAAGTGATGACAAATTTCAATGTGCTTCGTGCGTGAGTGACAAATGGGGTTCTTAGTCAGATTTATAGCACTAGTGTTGTCACAAAACATTAGAATGTACATGAAAGATAAGTTGTAGTCTTCCAGGGTTTGCTTCATCCACAAAATCTGTGCACAACAACGTCCAGCTGCGATGTATTCAGCTTTTGTTGTGGATAGTGCGACAGAGTTCTGCTTTTTGCTAAACCAAGAGACTAAAGCCTTTCCTAATAAATGCACGTACCGCTCTTACTTTTACGGTCGACCTTGCATCCAGCGAAATCAGCATCAGAGTAACCAATGAGGTCAAATGATGTTGACTTGGGATACTATAGGCCCACTGTAACCGTACCCTTAAGGTATCAAAAGATACGCTTAACCGCGGTCATGTGTGATTCCTTAGGATTTGCTTGATATCTAGAACACAGGTAAACGCTAATCATAATATCAGGGCGACTAGCAGTAAGATAGAGTAAACTGCCTATCATACCTTGATACTTACGTTGATCTACGGGTTTGCCGCTATCATCTGGTTCAAGTTTGGTTGAAGTAGCCATTGGAGTGCTGATTGGTTTGACGTTGTCAAGGTCGAATTTCTTCAGCATGTCCTTTGTATACTTCGATTGACAGATGAAGGTTCCATTTGATATTTGTTTGACTAGCAGCCCAAGAAAGTAGTTGAGCTCCCCCATCATGCTCATCTCAAACTCGGTCTGCATACACTTGGCAAAATCTTGACAAAGGGTTTCATCAGTAGAACCAAATATAATATCATCTACGTATATTTGTACTAAAAGAATCGTGTCTTTGAAAGATTTTATGAAAAGTTTGGTGTCAATTTTCCCTTTTGAAAAACCTTTCTCAAGCAAAAAAGTGCTTAGTCGTTCATACCAAGCTCTAGGTGCTTGTTTGAGGCCATACAGCGCTTTCTTTAGCTTGAACACGTGGTCGAGAAATTTATGATTTTCAAAGCCAGGGGGTTGTTTTACATAAACTTCCTCCTTAATAAATCCATGCAAGTAAGCACTTTTAACATACATTTGAAATAATTTGAAATTTTGAAAATTTGCAAATGCACAAAGCATCCGAATGGATTCTAATCTAGCAACATGAGCATACGTTATATCGTAGTCGATACCTTCCTCTTGGTTGTATCCTTGGGCTGCTAGACGAGCTTTGTTGCTTGTGACTGAACCATCTTCATTCACTTTGTTTCTAAAAACCCATTTAGTACCAATAATCGAATGATTAGCCGGTCTAGGAACGAGTTCCCATACTTGACTCCTCTCGAATTGGTTGAGTTCCTCTTGCATAGCAGAAATCCAAAATTCATCATTGAAAGCTTCTAAAATGTTTTTCGGCTCAATTTGTGAAATAAAGGCAGTGCTAGCAATAGAGTCTCTTAATGATGATCTAGTAGTTACTCCATGTGAAATCTCGCCGATTACCAAATTTTCTGGATGTGATGGCTTGCAAGAGAATTTCTTTGGCAAGCCCTCCAGAGAACTGGTTTCGGTTGTGGTGTTCATTGGAGTAGACGTTGATGGCTCAACATCATCATCAAGAGTAGCTGCTGCACTGTTATCTTTATCAAAAGTCATATTCGTAGACTCTTCCACAATTAATGAGCGTTTGTTAAAAACTCTATATCCCTTGCTCTTGGCAGCATAGCCAAGGAAAATACCATCGTCAGCTTTGGCATCAAATTTGCCTAAGTTGTCTTTGGTGTTAAGGATAAAACATCTACAGCCAAAAACTCTAAAATAAGAAACATTTGGGGTTCTCCTAAACCAAAGCTCATAGGGTATTTTCTTCGTAATAGGACGAATAAGCACCATATTTAAGATGTGGCAAGCTGTACTGACAGCTTCATCCCAAAAGTATTTCGGAAGTGAAAACTTGTTCAACATGACTCTAGCCATATCGCCAAGAGTCCTATTCTTCCGCTCCACAATACCATTTTGTTGAGGAGTTCTTGGACAAGAAAACTCATGATCAAAACCATTTGAATCACAAAACTTTTTAAAATCAGAATTTTCGAACTCGCCTCCATGATCACTTCAGATACGAGTAATCATGTAGCCTTTTTCGTTTTGAACTTTCTTAACAAAAATATTGAAAACCGAAATGGTATCACTTTTATTTGCAAGAAAGAAAACCCAAGTAAATCTTGAAAGTCGTCAACAATAACAAAGGCATAAAGTTTTCCACCAAGACTGGCTACTCTACTAGGGCCAAATAAATCTATATGGAGTAGTTGCAAGGGTCTAGTAGTGCTTACAGAGTTTATGGAATGGAAAGAGGACTTGGTTGCCTTATTCAACTCACATTCGGCACATACGGTGTCATTTTTGAATGTGATGTCGGGCAAGCCTCTAACTAGCTTCTTGGTCGATAGCCTGGATATAGTATCCATATTTGCATGACTAAGACGCTGGTGTCATAGTAACCATTCATCTTTATGAGCATATAGGCATCTACCTACATTGTTAGTATTTCCAGACAAATAGAAAATATAAATATTATCCTCTCTTACCCCTTCAAAAGCGATGTCTCCCGTTGACCTATCATAGATAAGGCATTTGTTTTGTCCAATGTTAATGTCATATCCATGGTCAGCAAGATGACTAATGTTGAGCAGGTTATGCATTAACTCAGTCACTAGGCAGACATCCTTTATTATGGGAGAGGGAGGATAACCAATATTATTATTACCTATAATATAACCTTTTAGGTTGTTGCCGAAGGATACATATCCTTCTCTCTTCATCGATAGTGATGCGAAAAGATTTGCGTCTCCCGTCATATGTCGCGAGCATCCACTATCAAGAATCCACTTACTCTTAGTTGAGGAGTGAAGGTCCACCTACATCAAGAGTAGATGTGACCTTTGGTACCCAAGTTCTTGAGGGTCCTAAAAAGTTAGTTTTTGGAAACCATGCATATATCTTTCTATCTTCTAATTCTACATTGTGGTGATATGTGTCCATACAAACCATAATAAGTACATGTAGCATTCTTATTTACATTTGGAGCATGCTGGTGATGTCTATAAGCAGAATAATGAGAAGAAGTATGATGATGTGTAGAGTTAGCATGGTGATGATGACTATATATAGAGTGATGTGGAGTGGCATGATAATATTGTCTATATGGTATGGCATGGTGATGTTGTCTATACGTAGAGTGATGTTGATTGTGTTTTTGTGCAACATGGTGATGATTGTATCTATGTGTAGCATGATGATTTTGTGACATATGATAATTATTTCTACGTGCATGTGGTTTGTGTCCTTTGTGAAAGTGTGTGTATATGTAAGCATGGTTACGTATTGTAGGTGGATGACGTGGGTGACTAGTATGAGAAGTATCATGCTTTGTGTGTGTCTCATGAAATTGGGTTTGAGGTTGAGCAACCTGTTTTCCCAATTTGGTCTCTAGTTTCTTAGAGACAGCCTGCAGTTCAGTAATCTTAGCATTCAAACCAAATATCTTAGTGATAGATATCTTGTGTCTACTCTTTTCTTCTGTAAGCTCCGTGTTGAGTGTTGTGATTTCTTGTGTTTGTTGTTCAATGCGTGTTTTGACATCATGTAAGCTTATTTTAAGCTTAGATACCTTATCAGTGACATCCGTGGGTGAAGTGTCTCTAACGTTATCAAGTAATAGAGAAAGTTTTTGAATTTCGACTTCATGACTTTTGATTTTGTCCTTGGCATGTTTGTATTTACCAATGACCTTTTTGTGATCATTAAGTAAATTGGTGAAAGTATCGCCAAGTTCATCAAAAGTGAAGTCATCAAGAGTTTCGTTTGATACCTTGTCGGACGTCGCCATTAGGCACACATTAGGCGTATCTTGAGGAGAGTCCTTTTCTTTCTCGGAGTCACTAGCTTCTCTTTCATGCCAAATGCTTGTGTTGGCATATTTCTTTGAAGAAGTCTTCTTGTATGGCTTCTCATAGCGGTTGCTCTTCTTCAAGAATGGACAGTCTTTTCGGACGTGTCCAGTCTTCTTATAACCGTAGCAGGTTGGCTCTTCTTCGCCATCTTCTTGTGGTTCCTTCTTTCTTCGATTGAAGCGAAGGAATTTCTTGAAGTTGCGGACCATAAGAGCTTGATCATCGTCTTCTGAGTTGTCGTCATCCGTCTCTTCGGGTTCAGCCCTCCGTCGGTGATCTTTGAGTGCGATCTCCTTAGCCTTAGGAGCAGGCTCTTCGATGTCCTTGAGATCAAGCTCGTGAGTCATTAGCTTTCCCATCAAGGTCTCCATGGACATGGTTGTGAGATCATTTCCTTCTATGATGGCTGTCACCTTAGGGTTCCAAATTTTTGGTAGCCCCCTAAGTAGCTTGCGAATCTTCTCGTGATTTGAATATTGCTTGTCGAGCGAAGACAGGGGTTGATGATGTCGAAGAATCTTGTGAACATTTGCGTGATCGTCTCATTTGGCTTCATCTTGAAAGCCTCATATTCTTGAGTGAGACGGCTTATCTTTGATTCCTTGACTTGGGTAGTTCCTTCATGCGTCACTTCTAGAAGTCTCCATACTTCGTGAGATGTGGTGCATGTAGATACCCTGTTGAACTCATTCCTGTCTATAGCACAGAATAAAGCATTAATATCTCTCGCGTCTAGACTTGCCTGTTTCTTCTCTTCGTCAGAATATTTGTCATGTGATTTCTCAACGAGATCACCGTTGACAACTATTCTGGCGGGCTTTTTGTAACCGTCAGTGACGATAGTCCACAGTTCAAAGTCTAGCAACTTGAGATAAAAGCTCATCCTTGTTTTCCAATATGTGTAGTTAGTTTCATCAAATAAGGGAGGCCTATGAGTGGACTGTCCTTCACCGTAATTGGAAATCAAGGATTGTGTGGTTGCCATGGATCAGCTCTAGGATGTAAGTCCTTGTAAAGAGAACAGAGCTCTGATACCAATTGAAGAACAGATGGCAACTCTAGAGGGGGGTGACTATAGTTTATAGCGATAATAGCCAATTAAAAAATTCAACTCTATCACAATCTAAAATTAATCAGAGTAAATGTGGAAATAAATAAGGAGCAAGAAAGCATACGAAAATACAGCCGATTTTAACCTGGTTTCCCTCGTGGAGGACTAGTCCAGGCATGAGAACTCTAGCTCAGGATTAAATCCACTATTTGTGAAATAGTAGTTACATCCCGTGCCTTTTCTTCAGAAGAGCACGTCAACTTCTTACAATGGATCGCAGTGGCGATGCTTGGAATTTTTCAAGCGACTTCTTGAACTCTTGCACAAGACTCCTAACTGAGAGATGCTGAGCACTCGAGACTTAGGAAACTTGTGGCTAGTAGATGAAGAAGGGTATGGCTTATATTGAGCTTAAGAGAGAAGAGAAGAGAAGATTGGATGAATGAAAATGAGAGAATTCTTGGCCTATTTATAGGTTTTTAACAGGCAGAATTCTGCCAGAATTCTGGTAGGAATTTTCAAAAATTTGGCCGTTTGACAACTAGCAACCAGCCAGCCCTAAAAATTAGGGTGCTAATTTTTAGGGGACAGAGTTCGGCCCGAACTCTGTGTGGAGGGAGAGTTCGGCCCGAACTCTGTCTCCAGAGCACAGAATGGGTCTAAGGGTCCAATGGGCTTATTTTGGATGTGGAGCTTTATGGATTTTAGATAGGTTATGGGTTTAGTCTCAAGAGCCCAGCATAACTCAGCTTACAATCATTCTAGACTCAATAAATATAAAAGTACAGACTCAAAAACGACTTGCATTTGCAAAACTGAGCTGTCGTCTGGCTTGAGCTGGATGTAGTCGTCGTGTGTCGTATTAAATTATCACAAGTATTATTTAGTCAATGTTATCAATATTTGGTTGACTGTGACTATGTGTCAACACTTACTAGGAGCGGTGTACGGCCACAAGGACAGGCGACGGCAGAAGACCCGGTGGAGCGATATATCCAGGGTTGCCTTCACTGCTGCTTCTTCGCATCTGTCGCTTCTACTGATGGGGGACTTCAATGCCCTACTACACAGAGGGGAGAAGGTATAAGGCAGGTCGGTCACTGATCCGGTCCTATATGACTTCCTTAGATGCCTGCTTCAGGCGGGGCTTCAGGGATTGTCGCGCTGGGGATTTATTTGGACCTGGCATAACAAAGCAATCCGTAACAGGGTTGCTTGCCAGCTGGATAGAGCCCTGAGCAATGGGGAGTGGTTCCGACGCTTCCCCAACTCTTCGGCTAAGGGTTTGGCGGCCGGGACGAGTGACCACTCCTCCATCAGGGTTGGATTCACAGACCGACCTACTGTCAGGTTGCGTCCCTTCCGGTACAACAACAGCTGGTATCTCTCTGAAAGCTACTAGAAAGCTGTTACGTAGGGCCTTTCTAGCCTCCAGGATGGTACGGCTCAGTTCCGTATGGTGCACCGGCTCAAGGCTACGAAGAGATCCTTACGAAGCTGGGTGCAGGGTTTGCCTAAGACTTCGCTAGAAGACAAGGAGGCAGAGCTCCGAACCATCCAGCAGGATATGTAATTTAACATGATGAACGAGGATCTGGCGGCGAGAGAGAAGGAGTTGATTGGGAAAGTCAACATCCTGCGTCTCCAGAAGGAGGTTAGTGCGGCACAGCGTGCTAAATGCTCCTGGCTGAAGGATGGTGACCGTTGCACCAAGTTCTTCTATGATGTCATTCGGACCAGACAACTTCGGAACAAAATTTTCCAGCTGCTTGATGTGGAGGGTAATCTGGTGGGGGAGTCGGCAAAGATCCAAGAGGAGACCGTCAGGTACTACTCTGAGTTATATTTTCGGACTGACTATATGTCTTACTACACAAAATGGGCTAGTTAGGAACACTAGACGTTTTACAATCTAGAACGCCTATTTACCATGCCAATAATTTGGAACGGATAAAAACTGTACCAAAAATAAATTTTTTTTCAAATATTAAATTTTTTTATATTAAAATTATGTATTCTGGAACACATGTAAGTCGTTCCAAATAAAAATTTAAATAACACTTGAAACACGTGATTATCACGTATATACTCACCAAAGGCTATTTCAATTTGGCACACCCTTTATTACTTTTCATTCTTTTTTTTAAACTGGCGAGAAACCCCCTTCTCTCCAGCATAAAGAGGAAAGGAAAACCCTAAGGTCTCTCTCCTCTTCTCTCCCTTTCTGCCTCATTTTCATCTCCTCATTAATTCTCAAAGCCTAACCCTAGCAGCCAACCCTAACAATCATCAACACTAGCTCCACCATGTCTGTCCCCTCTTCTGGTCGAGCTCTTCCTTGCGTCGGAATGCTGCCTACGGGATCTGCCGTAGAGCACTGCCCCTACGAAGCTAAAGTCCGTCGTCCGACGGTCTAGCCGAACATAGCCTTCGGAAAGAGGAAAGGGTCTTATCCTCTTCCGTCGTCGGGAATATCGTCATCTCGTCATCCTCTTCCACTATCGTCGGGACTTAAGGTATTTGTCTCTGTTATGCCTCTATTATGTCTGGATTAGGGGCACTTGTCTCCATTATGTCTCCATTACGTCTAGATTAGGGATACAGTCTGGATTAGGGGTATGTCAATTTTGGCCAACGATGGGCGGGTGCTAGCACCTGAATGCCATAATAGAAAATTTAGCTCCATAATTGTATTCCATCATGCGGTGAAAGCATTCTGCGAGAACATGAAAATCTTGGTATGTGTAACTCACTTTTATGGGTTTTTTTATACGATTTCATAAGTATATAGTGATATATCTGATGTCCGGGACATTACCAGAATGAAAGAAGTTGATATGTACTTTATGTGCCTTGTGAAATGTGAACATTGCATGCAAGTTTATATAAATTCTACATTCAAAATTTTATTTTCATCCGTTTGTACATTCAAGGGATTGGAATGCATTGATTAATGATCCAGAGATTGTGAGACATCCGGTGCGTGTTCTTTTAAGAAAATGGCCTTACACATAATGAATGAATGTATCTTCATTATGACTTGCTATATAGATAGGCCAAGTTTTTGGATCGTAATAGCTCAGACGAAAGATTTTCAAAGCTAACAAGACAATGTTAAACTATCCAGTATCCACTACATCACCATTGTACTCCAATAAATATCTTGTGCCTTATGCATAACACCACCTAAGAGACGGATATCATGTATCATATAATCGAACAATAGGGCTCTCTTATTCATCAGATTCCACACCTTCACATCTGAATGTGCGATTGACCCTTTAAAACCTAATCGAGGACAAAGTGTCTTGGCCAATGTACGAAAAAGCTAGTTTGAATTATAGTTATCCACACAAGTATAACATACGAGGTTTTAGCATCACATAACAGGTACTTATGACATCCAACTTTTTCGAAGTTGCTTGTCTTGAAGCCACGCAATGAATGGCAAATTTTGAGTGAATATTACTACATAACTTAAACTCGTAGAGTATTTGTCGTTGATATTTAATATCATTTCATGTGTGGTCTGTGTTGACCATATTGTTGATAGGGTTTTCAGTATACCTGTATATCCAACTAATAGGCTTTTTTCTTTTAGCTCTATTCCGGGAATGATCAATGCCTAGAACTGTTGGAGATAATAAGAAAAATGTTCAGCGGGTTTTCCTTGGATATACTATCTAATTTTTGGCTTGATTGTCAGACTTGAGGCAGGGTCATCTCTCTGACAATTCTCTTGATTGTGGAGATGAACTAATGCAACTCATGTTTTCCTGATATAAGAAGATGGAATCAAAGCATAAGGTTGAAATAATAGAATATGTAGCAACGCTTGAAACACTACCAAAATATGTCGTGTTAGCGACGGCCACATACGTCGCCCATCCGTCGGCAATCAGTATTAGCGACCGATCACTGATGGATCTTGGCCAAAATAATCCGTCGACAATCAGCTCGTCGCTAATAATGATCCGTCGCTAAGTAGTCGAAGAGGGATGGAATAGCGACGATTTTTCGTCTTCACAATACGATGCATTACGACGACTTTCCGACGAGCTTTCGTCCATTTCAAGTATTAAATACTTAACTGTGTAGACGCTAGCGACGGATAGTCCGTCGGTAAACAGTCTTAAAAGTGTATCAGAGGGTATCGTTCTGTCGCTAGTCCGTCGATTGCCGTCGCTAACAAAGGACGGATTAGCGACGGAATACTAACGGATTATCCGTCGACCATGTTCTGGAAATGCTTGACATTTCCAGAACCTTGGCGACGGATTTTCCGTCGCGATACCGTCGAGACTGCGACTGATTTGTGGCTGATTATCCGTCGCCAATGTTCTGGAAATGTCAAGCTTTTCCATAACCTTGTCGACGGATTTTCTGTCGCTATTCCGTCGAACTATATACCACCAGAACGTTGCCGGCGAATATTCCGTCGACCACCCGTCGCTACTTGGAAACAGTTTCAAATCTCCAGTTAGCGACAAAAATTCCATCGAAAAGTAGTCGGACACTGGAAATATTCGTCGCTAACCGGTCACTAGTCCGTCGCTAAATGAGATTTTTTTGAAAAAAAATTGCAGCACTTTCCCTGTTCATAAAAATATGCATAAACCAAATCAATATATAATGCACACCAATTATCCAACAATCACATAAACCAAATATATAATGCACACCAATTATCCAAGAATCACATTGACCAAATATGCACATACGAATTTAATGCACACCAATTATCCAAGAATCATATAGACCAGACCAAATTAATATAAAATAGACATCAATTATCCTGAAGAGTAACCTAATATCCGTCGTTATAATCCGATCATAGCACAAATATTCCAAAATTCCCATAAATATTCTAAATTTTCTTAATTACAATACTTTAAGGAGGAGGAGGAGGAGTTCGATTGCCCGGTGGTGGTAATCCCTGCTGCGACCGACGAATATACTCCTCCACTAGGTACGACGGTGGAGGGAGGGAAGTGGCTGCATGCCTTTGGCTCACTCGAGCGATATTTGTGCGTTAGATAAAATAGCAAAAATTTGATTTATCTCCAAGTGTGAGAACGGATGGCTCAGAACACAACCCAAAATTCATTCTTGTATACATTAGTGTGAATCATCTATGTTCTGTACATATAGTGTAGTATATAATCTTATCGTATCTAGTATCTGAAGGATATAACAGAATCAAGATGAACTCACATAATGTAATACTAAAACATCATCTACTACTATATAAGATATAGTGATAGGTTCTCGTATCATCATTGTCGAGGGATGAGGGTCGAAGGACAGTCAACTTTATCTACGGCTACATAGTTTCTGCCTCGCCAGTCGAATGGCTGCAGGGACAATGTCCTGATCACCATGTCGTACCATAGTTTCTGTCTCGCCAGTCGAATGGCTGCAGGAACTATATGTCCCGATCACCATGTCGTACCATAGTATCTGAAGAATGGCTGCAGGGATTATATGTCCCTAACCCGAACCCTAACCCGAACCCTCCCCCAGCAGCCCTCGCCCCCTCTCCCACCTCCCCGGCCACCCCCCACTCACCCCCCAACCACTCGCATCCTCCCCTGCAGGGACTATTGTAGGCTAAGGTATTAGGTTTACCTTATTAGGGTAAGGTATTGGGTTACCTTATTAGGGTAAGGTATTGGGTTACCGATATTGTGAACCTAGGTTGAAAGCATAATAAGGTTGTAAAAGCATAATAAGGTATTGGGTTATCGATCCGAAACTGCCGATACTACCGATATCGCCGATATCCTATTCCTTAAACTAGGGTTTATCATATCGCCGATGCGACTCATTGTATTTGTACCCCACGCTGCCCCGCGCGTGCCACCCCCGCTTCCCCGGAGAGCGCTGCCCTCCGTCGCCCCCCGCCGCCCGCCGCAGCCCCGCGCGGGCCCGTCGCAGCCCGGCGCTGCCACGTGCGTGCCACCCCCGCAGTCTCCGACGCCCCCGCTGTAGAAGCATGGAAAATATCAGAATAATGGTCCATGCGGCTCCGGATACGAAGCCCATACGGCTCATATGGGAGCTGTCTTATACAGTTCAAAGGAAGACCCTCCGTCTCATGCGCCTCGAGTGTGTATGCGGTTCAGCATGAATATACGGCTCGATCTATGCCACGTGTCCCCCTGTGACCCTTCCCTACAGCTGGCCCTTTGAATAGTGGCCTCATTTAATGCTCTGACACGATTTGACGACTGTGGCGGCTCTGGCATAAAGTGTCATAATGACTCTGCCATAATGATAGACTCTTCGGGAAAAGAAGAAGATCTCTGACCCGATCCGTCAGAAATCCTAGGTTGCCACGTGGAAAATCTTATGCGGCTTAAATAGAGAACAGCTTCATGCGGCTCACTGAGAAGTCACCCTATATGACTAGCAAAAATCAGCCATATGCGGCCCACTGAGAGCTCATCCCCTGCGGCTCAATACAACGCTAGCTCATGCGGCTCGCAAAGACTATGCATATGCGGCTCATTGAGAGTTCGTTCCCTGCGGTTCGATGAAGCATTGTCCTATGCGGCTCACGAAGAGTATCTCCCTGCGGTTCAAGTGTTGCCCATCCTATGCGGCTCTGGCAGGACCCACAATCAAAACACGTGGCATCGGATCAATCAACGATTTAACCGAATCTCAACAAATATATTTGACATCATCATCATAATTACTGAGATCAAGGCATATCATTTATCATCAAGCCAATGGGACACGTGGCGAGCAATCGGGCATTGGTATAATCAATCGTGAAGATTTAAAGCAATCAACATTAATTGCTCACAAGATTCGGTGCTATCCTCATTAATGGCCGAGATTCATTGTAATCAGGAGCAAGGGTTCAGATAGATTGAAGGAGCGTCGACATTCCAAACAAATGATCATTAGCAAACCCTAATGATCATACCCCACTATTATAAATAGCCAGCATCATTTCTTTAGGGACCGACAACAAAAAGAATAAAAATATACAGAGTCAGAGAGAGAATACACAGAGAGAGAGAGAGAAGCCAGGAGAGCAACAGAGGGGCAAAAAGAGCACTTCTTCGTCAACGCCAACCATCTTTTCACAAGGAGCCAAGGCTGCATACCGATCGTCCAAGGAGTAAGGCAGGGCTGCCGTCGCCTTCCCGAGCCTCTATCGTCACCCCCCAGAATCTAAAATAAATAATTGTACTTAGATTGCTGTACCTAGGTTTTCGTCCCTAGGCTTTCTTTGTACAAGCGAGTTTGTATTGTGAGTCTAAGTTTAGTCCTCCGATAATTGTTCAGTACTTTTACAATCAATGGCAAACACGATGGCGACTCTACTGGGGACAAACTTCTCCACGGCTGAGGAGTTGGTGACGCAATCGGATGCAGCCAAACTTGGCTCCATGCAACAAAAGATGGTCGTCCGTTTCAACCAACAAGCGTTTGAAGAGATGCTCTCCGAAGGAAGCACAGGCCCGGTCCAGAAGCGCACCCGCACGACAAAGGCTCGCAGAGAGTGGAGGCCAAAATCATTTGCTCCTCCCCAAGCCCCCGACGGTGTACCCTCTGTTGCTCAAGACGGTGAGAAGGACTCTTCTGCGGCCCCACTTCAGACCGTAGACAACTCTGCTGTCTCCAAGTCCGGCAGAAGAAAACACTATGATGCTGGACTTGCAGAGGCAAAGAGGAACTCTACGCAAACTGAGCCGCATAGGGGTGCTAGCCGAGTGAAAAAGGCTCATGCGACCACATCCGCTAGCCGCAGGGACAAAGCCCATGCGGCCACAGTCGCTGGCCGCATGAAGAAGAATCATGCGGTCACATCTGGCAGCCGCATAGTTTATGCAGCTACAGTTGCCAATCACATGGATGAAACACATGAGGCTACAGGAGGCAGCCGCTTGCAGAGAACCCATGCGGCCACTATTGCCAACCGCATGCGGCCAGCCTGTACGGTCGTGACTCCTAACCGCCCAAAGACAACTCATCCGACAACAGAAGATGACCGCATGCAGACAGCCTGCACGGTACCCAACTCTGGCAGCATAGCGTCCGTTCCACGCTTCTCTCGATCGGTCTTCGACCGTCTCTCATACGGTCCCGACCCTGATGATTCTCTGTATGATAAGCCAGATTCTATGGCATTCAACTTGGACTCCTCCTATTACGCACCCACAAGTGCTAGAAGGAGGAAGTCTAGGACAGCGCGGGCTCATCGAGCCCAGTCAGCTGTCCCAACCTCTGACTATCGGAGCGTCCCGTTGACTATCACACGGGCCTCAGATGGAAAGTTATATACAACCACTCAAGTCCAGCCCCCCGCGGCAAACAGACAGAGTGGTTCCTCTGACCTGCGGGAGACGATCCTCCACAAACACAAGAAAAGAGAAGGAGTATCGGTGTGCAAAGAGTCCTCGCTTGGACATCGCTGCACCCAAATCATCGTCAATTGCTGCTGCAACAACGCGGCAATGACGGAAGCTCGGCCATCCGCCTTCCAAAGGCTACAGCACCCGAACTCAGAAGATGAGGCACCTCCTGTTGTCTCCTGCAATTCTGCTCAAAAAGTTCCCGCCGAAGAGAGGAGGAAGAAAACGAGCGTCTCCAGTCCGAAGATATCAACCATTACAACTAAGAAACTGTCGTCTAAACGGTTGCCCTCCACTGGTGTATTCCAACACACCCGTTCAAAGACGAAATTTACCTCGATAGGAAATTCATCATCCACATCGCCGGGGGTTGAAGGAGCTGGGGGTAACACTCCTCCGAACATTCGTAACAATCCGATGTTCCAAGGAACCGAGTCCGCACAAACAACTCTTCCATCAGGAGCAACGGACGCTGATGCCCCCGAGGACATCCGTAACTCTCAAGACAAGGCAAGCTCTGAAGCTGGGGATACCGTTCCCTCCGAATCCGAGCCCGAAGAGAACATTCCCACCTATCCCGATGACTTCTCGGTGCATGGGTACAACTCAGAGGGCACTTCCTCTACCGTTCCTTCCATCACTCCTCACGTAAGAACGGTGTTCATGACGGACAGCGATCAAGGTGGTTCCAGTGATCGCCAGCGCATCGACAGTCTCGAAGCCATATTACTTGCTTTGGTCATGTCTGTAGACGAGATTAAAGCGGCCTTGTCCACTTTACAAGGAGGAGCGCCTGGTCAAACAAACATGGGCCCCGCGGTCAATATAGATTCGAACTCAGCGGTACCAAACCCGGGCAATAATCCTTCCGAAATAACAGCCCCCGCCGCGACAGATGAGACCCGAGAAGTAAGAAGAGAGGTCCAAGAGCTCCGTGCCATGTTTTATGCCCGAGAAAACGCTCAAGATCTCAGAATACGACAACCATATCCTGCTGAGTGGAGGGATGTTCCATTCCTACCAAGATATAAGCCGTTCAACATCAACCCGTATGATGGCAAAACCTCAGCAAGTCGATACATCACTTACTTTGAGGTCACCACCGACCATCTGCCCCATGAAGATGCGATCCTCACACGGTTATTCATTGGAGCATTGGAAGGAGTCGCCTTTGATTGGTACCGCAATCTACCGGACAACTGCATCCATTCCTTCGCCGGCTTCAAGCGCATGTTCTTGGAATGATTCTATGAAGTAGGACAAGACATCACTATGTCCACTCTCATGGACGTCGTCCAAGGGGAGAAGGAGCTAACAAGGAACTACATCGAGCGGTTCCGCCAGACCGCCATGAAGCTGCCTTCCGGAAATCCAGATTCTTCTTTGATCGAAATCTGCCAAAAGAGACTGCTTCTAACAATCAGTCTCTGGATGGGCGAGAGTCAATTCAAAGATTGGAAGGCGTTCATCATCAGCGCCACAAGCGCTGAAGAACGACTGAAGAAGGCCCGCCAACTGGGGTTGCACATCTCAGAAGGAGAAAACAATGGCAAGCGTCTCAACAACGATAATGGGGGTAACCCCTCCAACAATCGGGACAGCAAAGGAAAACAGGCTATGGTGGCCGACACGACCCAGAAGCCCGAGCCACAGCCAGCAGACAAGCAATGGCCTCAGATCACTTACTCTTTCGAAGACGGCCACGTCAAGCCTATCTTAGACATGCTCATACAAGGAGGTAGAATTCAGCTTCCTCCACCAAGACGGGAGCCTCGGCCGGCTGATTTGGAGAACCCGAAGTTCTTCCATTACCACCGTTATATACACCATTCTACACATGACTGCTACCAATTAAAATGGTACATCCAAAGCCTCATCGATTCGAACGCTCTGGCCATCGACTTCGAAGAGGTAATCGTAGCAGCTAATATGGTGTCCGTACAGTTCGGCAACTTTCCTCCGACGGAGACTCAAGATGGGGTAATCCCCGTCCCTCTCGCGACAATGGAGATTACCAATCTTCCTCCGCCCCGAGAACAAGCTGCTGGTCTAGTACCTCTCACCACCTCACGAGGAGAGGTCATGTGGGTCCATCCAGACTTGGTGTCAGAAGTGACTCGGCCCACACCATCTCCTACCAACAAAAAGAGTGGAAAAATCAGAACCTGCCACACAATCTCAGCAGACAACGAGGAAGCTACAGCCGTCGTCACGCGGTCCGGAGCGCAATCCTAACCTGTGGTTGACAGCCCAGCTGAAAATTATCAACCTACTACAACTGATGCTCCGGGACCGGCTCAGCCTTCGACGACCGACAAGCCTAGGCCGAAGGAGACTCGCTTCGACAAATCCCTCCGAAAGGACGCAGCCCAAGGGCTAGAGAGGCCCTATAACTTTGATATCTTAGCACAATTGGCTAACACTCCGGCCAAATTGTCACTATACGAACTCCTAAGGCTCTCCAAGGACGTTCGTATTGCATTGAGCGAAGCACTCCAAAATGCCGATGCTTATCTGGCTCAATCCAACCTCATCGGGGAGGACTCACCTATGGATCTCTAAGATAGCGCCTGCACGGGAGCAATGCCCAACATCGTCTTCACCTCGCAGGACATGCTCATCAAAACCAACCTACATGATCGCCCGCTATACTACACGAGATACATCGGCGACGTAAAGGTGGATCGGATGCACATTGACCCTGGCTCTTCCATAAGCATCATTCCGAAGGGTCTGCTACATCATCTCCGCATCCCAATGCATCGCCTGACACCTACAAGCACTGCCATCAGCGGTTTCAATTCAGGCAGGAGCTACCCTATTGGGAAGATTCGTCTGAAGTGTCAAATTGGCGACCTCCAATCCGAAGTCACCTGCTACGTCATAGATGCAGACACTTCTTACAACATCCTCTTGGGGCGCCCATGGATACACGATTATATGATCGTGCCTTCCACGCTACACCAGTGTTTCAAATACGTCGACAAACACGGCTTCGTGAAGATAGAATTTGCTGATATCGATCCCTTCAAAGGGGTCGAATCTTACTACTCGGATTCCTGCTTATACGAAAAGTCGAAGAGGTACCTTGAGGAAGGAGATGCACAAACTCATAACGAAACAGCCTTGGGATCAAAAGACCCCTGACGATCCACCTCCAAGCTCGCAAACTGGGCAGGTCTGCACCCCTTACCGCCACTCTGCGAAAGGACGCAATCAGCCTCTCAGCGCAGGAGGAGCAAATGATAATCCGGCTGCCAAGGTCCGGCCAAGTGCCGAAACCCACAACGGAGCCACTAACAATCAGGTTGCCAAGAGTCAGTCAACCACAAACAGAGAAGCTCAGCCCCTCGGACAGGCCATTGACAATATGCCTTCCCAAGAAAGGTTGTCGCCTCGATGCAAGGTCTGACACTTACAGCGAACCAGCCACTCTTCGCTCCACATCGAATGCCAAACTGGGGGTCGCCAGTCTGCCAACGAATCTACGCTCTGCTCCATCAACTGGACCACTGACGATCAAGCTTCTTAGGTCGTCCTCTCAGTCTTCGTTCACACAGGGGGTAGCCGAAGAGGAACCGAAGCTAGCCAAGTATGTGGCTGCCCACACTAATGTCCCCTCCGCTGATGATATAATCCCCCTAGAAAAGATACCTTACTTCATCAATAAAGGATTATCTTTGAACTACATCGAGCTCAATAAGCTATGTACGATGTATGCTATGGAACACGGCATAGGCGCTCACCTACACACATAGGTGATAAATGTGTACACTGCAATCCAGCTTACTCCAGTAGAAGACGCCTACCGAATACACAAGGGAGGGGATCATCCAGTCATCTTCGGTCGGACGAACAACCCTCATCCCCGCACAATAGAAGAAGACGACCTCGGGTCAGATGCCGGGAGACTGCCTCTGTATCTCTATAGCCCTCAATCCAAATATCTCATGCAGAAACAGGGGTATGATCTAGAGACTACGCCAGGATTGAACTATGACACTGGGCGACGATTACCTTTGAAGCCGCCAGCCCCGGCGGGCAAACCATGGAACTACTATAACAAAACTCGATGCGGGTTCGGGTATGTAACGCCTACTACGACCCCGAAAAGTTCAGATGAAGAATGCGACTGGCAGTCGCATTCAACCGGATCGCCAACTTTTGACTCAGATACCAGCATCGGAGATGTGTTCAGACAAGTCATGTCAGTCAACATGACGTTCGCCGACGCTTACGAGGAAGACGAAGACATCCCCGAAATCCTCGAGCTAGAGCCATGGGCCCAGCAATTAGACGCACAATGGGAAAAGCGATTCGAACTGAGAGAACCTCCTACTGAAGATAAGGTCATACAAGTGGATCTCGGCAGCGAATCTTCTCCAAAACCGATCTTCATCAGTGAAAGCCTAACCAACGAAGAACGGGAGTCGCTGTTAGAACTTGTCAGGGAGTACATTGATGTGTTCGCCTGGAGCTATGAAGACATGCCAGGGTTAAATCCTGACATCGCTCTTCATAAACTCAATATTCGGCCAGATGCGAAGCCAGTCAAACAACAACAGCGACGCTTCCGTCCAAGCATCATAGACGCGATCGAAGCTGAAGTCAACAAACTAATAGCCAGCGGCTTCATTCGTAAAGAGAAACATCCCGATTGGGTCGCCAATATAGTACCTGTCCTCAAGAAGAATGGAAAAATTTGAATCTGCATCGACTTCCGTAATCTGAACGAGGCATGCCCCAAAGATGAATTCCCCCTTCCTATCACAGACATCATGATCGACAATACCTGCGGCTTTGAGCGCATGTCATTCATGGATGGCTTCTCGGGATACAACCAAATCAAGATGTCTCCCGACGACGAAAAGCATACATCATTTCGAACACCGATTGGCACGTACTACTACACAATCATGCCTTTCGGTTTAAAGAATGCTGGCGCCACATATCAAAGAGCTATGAGCATCATCTTTATAGACCACTTACGCAAGACGGTGGAGTGCTATGTTGATGATATAGCCGTCAAGAGCCGTAGCAAAGGAGACCATCTGCAGGATCTAAGGACGGTATTCGACCTAATGCGGACGCACAATTTGAAGATGAACCCTACGAAGTCCTTCCTGGGCGTATCTAGCGGGAAGTTCTTAGGCTTCATCATCACTGCAAAGGGTATCCATGTAGACCCCGAGAAGACAAAAGCAATCATGGAGATGGGTCCTCCGAGAAATCTCCGTGAACTCAGAGGCCTTCAAGGAAGGCTAGCTTACATCAGAAGGTTCATTTCCAACCTCTCTGGGCGATGCCGGCCATTTACGTACCTCATGAAGAAAGGAGTCTCATTCGTATGGGACGAAGAATGCCAGCGTGCTTTTGATAGCATCAAAGAATATCTGTCAAATACTCCGATCTTGGTAGCCCCAGTCCCTGGAAAACCATTTCTGCTCTATGTACGAGCAATGGAACACTCCCTCGGTGCTCTGCTGGCACAAAATAACGATGCAGGCCATGAACAGGCCATATATTACCTCAGCCGAATGATGATTGGACCAGAGCACCGATACACCGCTGTGGAGAAGGAATGCCTCGCTCTGGTGTTCGCCATTCAGAAAATGCGGCACTATGTCATCGGACAAACGATACATGTGATCTCACGAGTTAACCCTCTCAGGGTCCTCATGACTAAACCAGGGGCACTCAGCTCTCGCCTCGCTACATAGGCAATACTGTTGTCCCCCTATCATATGATCTTCGTCCCCCAAAAGGTAGTCAAAGGTCAAGTCCTGGCAGATTTCTTGGCAGCCCACCCAGGCTCGGAGTCCTCCAGGATATACGAAGAGATCCCAGATGAGGTCGCCGACTCGCATACAACCTCCCACGAAAATATATGGCGAATGTTCTTCGACGGCGCTTCGAGGACCGGACCTAAAGGCAATATAGTCGTCGGAGTCGGAGTAGTACTAATCTCTCCTTCCGGATTGGTGATTAACCGTGCTTATTCCCTCACTGAACCCTGTTCTAACAATGTGGCCGAGTACAACGCTCTGGTCATTGGCCTCCAACTTGCAAGAGAGTTGGGGGTAGAATACCTTGAAGCGTACGGCGATTCCCAACTAATCGTCAATCAGATCCGGGGTTCGTACGAGGTACGCCATGAAGACATGATCCCTTATCATCAAATAGCGATCAATATCATCTCGGCATTTGAGGGGTTCTTCATCGAGCACGTCCCCAGACTCCAAAATATTGAAGCCGATGCCCTAGTTGGTCTCGCCGTTTCCCTAGCAGTTCCGAATTATGATCGGCAATCAGTGGAAGTAATAGGCCATGAACTGGTCTGTCCCAAAAACAATGTATAATTCGTCGCAAGTTATTCCGCACAGACGATCGATGACGCCCCAGATTGGAGACAACCATTCATCGACTTCGTCGTCTACGACATCCTGCCTGAGAACCCAAAGGAAGCTACTTCCATCAGAAGACGTTCCCTCAGATTCTTCTACGATACAGAGACGAAAATGCTGTATCGCCGCTCCTACGATGAATTACTGCTTCGGTGTCTGTCAAACACAGAAGCCAAAGAAGCCGTACGAGAAGCCTATAACGGTGTTTGCGGGGCCCACCAGCCCGGCCCGAAACTACAAGACCGCCTTCGCCGAATGGGCTACTATATATTGGCCGACAATGGTGGCAGATGCGATAGATTATGCTAGAAAGTGCAAAGCTTGCCAAGTCCACGCAGACTTCATCCACCAACCCTTCGAATTTTTACATCCGACAGTGGCGTCCTGGCCATTCGAAGCATGGGGAATGGATATCATTGGTCCAATCACCCCACCTTCCTCCCGAGGACATCGCTTCATACTTGCGATCACTGATTACTTCTCTAAATGGGCGGAAGCTGTCCCACTCGCAGAAGTCAAGACTTCAAACGTGATCAGCTTCCTTAAACACCACGTCATCTACCGCTTTAGACTGCCCCGAAGGATCATCCATGATAATGGTCCGCAGTTTACAAGCCACGCATTCTATCGATTTTGCGATAAGCACCGTATTCAGAATATCGCCTCGACGCCATACAACCCGGCAGCAAATGGGTTAGCAGAGGCGTTCAACAAAACAATCATCAAACTTCTCAAGAAGTTTGTCTCCTCCAACAAACGTGACTGGAACGACAAGCTCGGCGAGTGCTTATGGGCTTATCGCACCACGGTCCGAACAGCCACCGGAAATACACCATTCTCCCTGGTATACGGAAGTGAGGCAGTCCTCCCCTTGGAGACACAGATCCCCTCACTACGTGTCACCCTCACACACCAATTGACAACCGATGATAACTACCGACGTCGACTGCAAGAGTTAGAGGCCTTAGATGAAAAGCGCCTCCTAGCTCAGCAAAGGATCGAGCTATACCAAGCACGCATCTCAGGAGCCTTCAACAAGAAGGTCAAAATCAGAACATTCCAGGTAGACGATCTCGTCTTGGCAGTCCGGAGGCCAATGGTCATGACTCATAAGACCACCGGCAAATTCCAGCCAAAGTGGGAGGGCCCATTTATCATTGAGACGGTATTCTCCAACGGTGCTTACCACCTTGCAAAGCAAAACGGAGACTTGCTCATGCTGCCCGTCAACGGCAAGTTCCTGAAGAAATATTATGTCTAAACGATATTTGCTATAAGGTCGTCGAGTCATGTACCCGCTAGTACCACTGAACTCACACCCTCAGCATTTTATATTATCGAGTCATGTACCGGCTGGTACCACTGAACTCACACCCACAACATTTCAAGATTATTGAGTCATGTACCTGCTGGTGCCCCTGAACTCACCCCTACATCCCCTTTAGATTATCGAGTCATGTACCCGCTGGTGCCGCTGGACTCCCACTTTCTCAATATGTTAATTTACCGAGTTATGTACCCGCTGGTGCCTCTGAACTCACATTTCGGTCACTCTTGAAGATAGTAAGTCACGTATGATTATACCTCTGAACTTGCTTCCCTGGAAGAGATCCTCCCTCATGATCCAATACCCGCACTCCCAGTGCACAAAAAGGGTAATCGATCCACAAATTTCCGAAAACGGACATGTCCTCATTACCTCTGAATCGTTTTCACTTCCACCAAAAATAAACCACCCTCACATAGAACCTCCACGTTCTCCTACCTCTGAGTCGTTCTATGTACTCCCTCTTCATTGAGCCCACTCCTGCCATGTCATCATTACCTCTGAGTGGGAAGGCTCCGTCGAAGAACCCTTCATGCTTGTCATGTCCACATTACCTCTAAGCAAGTATGTCGGTCTCCTTTCGACCTATTATCTGTACCCACAATCGGAGTACGACAAGGATAATAGGTCCACAAATGTCCGCTGTTGACTACGAATATCCCTCGTGAAACCTCCCCTGCCACGTCCTCACTACCTCTGAGCAGGAAGGTTCCACGGTAAAACCCTCATGCTTGCCATGTCCTCATGACCTCTGAGCAAATATGTTGGTTTTCCTTTCACCCTATTATCTGTATCCCGAACCAGGGTACGCCAAGGATAATAGGTCCACAAATATTCCTTTGCTAAGCTTCTTAGCATAAATCCACTCCCCCACCATGCCCCGGGAGCCCAGCTGCTCTACGACATTCCTTTTTTTGTTAAGCACCGAGAACATCTATGACCACTTTGCCACGGCTGTTCCGGACATCCTGTCCAAACTTGTTATCCGTACCTAAAACCAAGGTACGCCTAGGATAACAGGTCCACAAATAAATCCCCCAGCAAGTCCAAATTCCACAGATGCCACAAGTACAAGAAAGAGATGATGAGTTGAAACAGGCTCATTTATTCAAAATTCAACATACTACATCATTTGGGGATCACACCCCTTACAAAAAAAAAGAAGAAGAAAAGAAAGCAAAAGAAAACAGACGGCTGATCACTGCTCTGGGGCACATAACGCCCTGAAACGGTCTGTCAGCAAAGCAACCGACCGCTCAAACCTCTGAGAGGCTCGACGCTCTGCCTCGTGGGTCAGCACTGCCTCATCCTCCAGATGAGCGTGAGCCTGCCAGTTATCCTCAAATTTCTTAAAGGCCCGCTCCAGGCTATCGGAAGATCGGGAAACGTTCTCGGCCTCCCGAACTATCGACTCCTGCTCCGCCTGAGCAGCCCCCAGCTCTGACTCTAAGAAGGCCAATTGTCTCTGGAGCCCAAGAATCTGCTCCTTCGTATCAGCAATTCCACGAGAAGCAGACTCTTCCCGAGCACGGCAAGCCTGACTCCTACGACCCAGCTGGTTATACGAAGCGGCGAACTTATCAAGGTCCCCCCGTACAACTGGCCCAGCAGTATCTCGGGCCAGCTTAATCCGATCTCGAGCAGCAATGAGGAAGCCACGCTCCCGCCCGATCGCAGCAGGCAAGCCCGCCTGTCGTATCGCCAGTAGCTGGGTCACAAGCTGATCAGCTTCCGTCAGCTTAGGCTCCAGCAGTGCAGCCAGTCCCACCCCGCCAGGAAGGGACTTCAAGGTCACAATTTGACCCCGAGCGCACTAAAGAGATAGAGAAAATAGGGTCTCCCGTCCTATGGCAGCGTCTACGCCCCTTGTCAAATGACGATAGAATCTGTCTACCACGTCCTGCGTCGCCTCGTTCAGAGTCTCCGTGGAGGCCGGTGTCAACGGGAGCGTGGCTGGCAGCACCGAAGAAGACGCAACAGAATCTGCCGCTCCTGCTACGAGAGAAACTAGCTCCGCACGAAAGGACGCTTGAACAGCGGCCAACTCCTTTTCGGCAGCCTGCAAAACTTGAATACTCGGCAGGGTCGAGAGGTCGGCCTCTGGACCCGTATAATCTGCAGAGGATGAGGCGGAGACCATCGCCAACCCCATTCCCATCGGCCCAGAGCTGGCAGGAGGCTCCTCGACGTGAGACGGCAAAGGAGAGGGAACGCTCCTTCCTCCCGTATCACGGCAGACCGAACCTTCCCCAAGAACATCCACGGTGGGAAGTAAAGGGTCAGGACCTGCAGGGCCAAGGCAACCATGAATCGATTTGACCCGGAGGATATGTTGATAGAGCAAATAAGCCCCCTCACTAGTCAATATCTGGCTTATCTTACCAGTTGAGGAGCGTGGAGGCCGAGGTTCGCTTGCAGCCACCGCAGCCTCTTCACCAACAGTTCTCGAGTCAGGTATAACAGACTCCTCCCCCCTTGCGTCCTCGGGAGGGGATGCACCGAGATCAACGGCACCTTGTTGAAGATCAGCGGTCTCGGAGATGGGTCCGAGGGAACCTTCGTCACCCCGGGCCGAGACCTCAGCAACCTCAGAGCTTCCAGCCGTCGCTGAGAGAGCCCCCGCAGAAAGGACCGGAGCACACATGTCACTAATCAAAGCAGCAAGGGCCGGATCAGCTTCAGGGGTGGTAGACGATTCAGGAGAGGTCGGCTCATCGGACGCCTACAAAGAAAAGTGATTAAGTCATATCCCCAAGAGAAAAGAAAATTACAACAAAGAGATGGCTATGACTTGGTCTTACCTCCAGAATAGCGTCTGTATCTTCACCCTTCTCGGTGATAAGTAATCCACGAGACCTAACAGCGGCTCTCTTCACGGAAAAGGTCGCTCTACTGTCAGAAGACTCGGGTCTGACCCGTTTACGCGAGGGACCAGACACGGCTGAAAGTTGTTCTTCTATCACTACGCCCTTTTGCGTAGTAAACAACAGATCCTCCGTCGGTTCGTCGGGTGTGGGAAGCGGTTGATCCGCTACTTCTTCACCCCCACCAGAGAGGGAACCTTCGCTGTCATCATCATCCTCATCTTCAGCCGACTCGGAAGGTTCTGATTCAGGGAGGGGGACCTGGAGCGCCAGTTGCTTTCTAACCTTAGCCCCTTTGGGCTTCTCCTCTAAACCGGTACCCACGATAAAACTGGTACTCGGATCAAAGTTAACAGGAGGCTTGTTCGCCATAACGTGATATAAAGCAGCCACGTACAAAATTTCCTTCGGCGCCTTAGCATCGGGAACTGAGAAGCTGGCCCGAGTATGATAAGCGTCGTAATAATTCCACGCTCGGACGCCGTCAAGAATGCTGCCTTCAAAACCCAAACAAGGGTTGGGACAATCAAGGAACAACTGGCTATAACCAAACTTGCGAGAAAACCTGCTAGGTAGGTAAGGTTCCAAGTATACATTATCTCGGTTACGATAAACCAGATGTGCGGGGCAGATATTGCGCAACCAAGCAAGCATATCCGGAGATAGAAAATGAGAAGGTCCAGTACCATCAAGGTGTACCTTCCTCGCTTCCTCATCAGAAAAAGGAGGAACAGACACAAAGAGGTCACACCCATCCACTCTTGCCAGCGCACTCCGACAAGCTGGCATAGTGTTGTATTCCCAAGACCGGTGATGGCATTTGAAGAGGAAAGCATCTTCGGCTGTAGCATCTTCCGCTATCCCAGGTCCCAGCAAAGACTTGTAGTGCATCGCCAACCACCCCATCAGGTAGTAGAAAGGCAGTTCTACGCGCTCAAAATCCAAAATCTTCTTGCGAGCAATAACCTTAGACGAGAATGTTCGCAGACCATGGTGTATGCTGCACACCATAGCAGGAAGGAGGGCCAATCTAACTCCGAATACTAGTTTAACGGCAGGGAGGATGAAATGACGACCAATCCTCTCGATAGAACCCGCTCCTCCCGAGACTACGCAGTTCCGTAGCCATATCATCAAAAATCCAGCCAGAAGTTCCTTCTCCGACATTTGTATGGTCCCGTAGTGAAAATAACTAAGAGAGTCAGCTTGACTCCCGAATATATCGCTCTTGGATCGCGACTTCTTGACACTTGACATCAGATCCCTTACCTCTGCATGTGTTCGAGGGGCTCGGGGAGTAACTTCGCCAGAAGGATCAACTCTAAAAAGATAATTAATCCAGGATGTGGTATGGGGAGCGGTCCCCTCGGAGCTATCTGTCGTTTTTATAGCCATCTGATGACAAGCACTATGGTGGCACAACAACTCTCGATACACCACAACAGAACCCGGGAGTTACCTGTCCAAGGCCTCGAACTCCTCATTCGACGGGGTATACACCTCGAAAGGCTCATTCCCCCATGGAAGTTTAGAGACAGTATACATCTCGTGAAGAGCAAGCCCCAGCTCTCCTACTGGTGCAAAGAATGTCCCCGTTCGCCGGCTATACATCTCCAAGAGCGCTACGAACAGTGGTTTATTAATGGGAAGCCCGTGACAAGTGCCCCGAATGGCATGGTAAAGCCCCACCTCCCGTAAGAATGTTCCATAGGTCTGCAAAACCCAAGTAGTCAACTGGGCCCACATAGAGGTGGGGTTTATCCAGTTCGGCAGTGCCAGCCTACCAACAGGATAAGACTTCTTGCGAACGAGCCGATTCAGGAAAGTATCAGCTTGAGTAAGTGTGAAGTTGGGACCATATACATTCATGAAAGAGCCCGGGGCCAGACCCATCATGTACCGGAGGACGGAATCCTTACCCGCATACATTGACCGCATGTTCGGATTATAATGAATGTTGCCCATCAACATCCCTGATTGAGTAGGAGTTAAGTTACACACCATCTTCCTGTCCAGCAACACCATATTGAACCATGACAAAGGATAATGACGTTCCATGAGAGGAATATGGATTGCCTCCCCATCCAAAAAGAAATCCCAGTTCTCGGCAATCTCTAAAACTCGGGGATTCTTGATGATTAAAGCATCTCCAAAAAGGAACAAAGGCTTCAGGTATTTTCCATCCAGTTTCCCAGTATTCATCATGGAACGGAGGTAATGGAGGGTCTGATTCTCAATAGCCTTCAACCTCTCCGAAGGCTCATCAGTAGGGAATTGATTCAACACATGCTTAATTAAGTCGTCAAGACGCACGCCCAGGGCGAATTGATTTGAACCCACTATAAGCTCTCCAGCAGGATTTACGGGCAGACTCACTGGAGAAAGACAAAAGAAACGAGGTTAGAAGATAGTCAAAGAAAACAGAAGCATTGGAAAGATCATTTAAGTCGATGCGGCTCGGGTCGTCACAGTCACATGCGGCTCAGCATTAAATACGTCCATGCGGTTCTGTGCACCGTAGCCGCATGTACCTCCGAGTTAGCCGAGTCCATGTAACTCAAATTCAGACGAGCTTATAGACCCATGCGGTTCAAATTAAGCACGCCTACAAAACCAGACCCATGCGAGCTGACGCGGATACAAGAAAGCGAGCCTATGCGGTTCGAAAGTGAGCGACGCTTATGCGACCCAAATCGAAAATGCATATACGGCTCAGATCGAGTATAAACAAGCTCATGCGACCCCAATGGGGGAAGTGCTTATGCGGTCACATCGATAAGCCTCGTACATACGGCTTGTGCATAAAGTATGCAGCAGAGCCATGGCAACAGTTAGGGTTTTCAAACGACCCTTACCAGCAATGGGCGGGTGGACGTCAGGGTAAAAAGCAGGCACGTCAGTCGGCGGAGGAGCCGCCATGTTCGTCGCCGCAGTCGATAAAGACACGGCCTTCTTGCCTTTCGCAGCCGCAGAGGATGATGCGGCCTTCTTGCCCACAGCAGCAGCAGCCTTCTTGGGAGCCATTGTCGATCGATGAAGGGAGAAGACGAAGAGCAAAGTCTGCAACAGGGGATTTGAGCAAAGAAAGAAAGTAAAGAAACCCAAGGGGACTAAAAGACTCTTATTTATAGGCGAAAGAGACCCATAAAACGAACAAACGTCTCGGATGACGCCTCGGATTATGCGTCACTTCAAAAAATAAAGGCAAAAATGCTTCGGTCAAGGCATAACCGACCCTTGGGATCCTCCCCCAAAAGACGGCATTAAATCAAAACGAATCAAGAGCATTTAATGAAGATTTGCACACGTAGTCAGGACACGTGGCAAAGAGCCTATGCGGACAGATGAATCTATGCGACTGGGACACTTATGCGGCATGAACGGGACCATGCTTCTTATTTAAAGTGTTTCAATTTTGCAAATTGAAAACTTTGAAGGGGGTCCTGTAGAAGCATGGAAAATATCAGAATAATGGTCCATGCGGCTCCGGATACGAAGCCCATGCAGCTCATATGGGAGCTGTCTTATACAGTTCAAAGGAAGACTCTCCGTCTCATGCGGCTCGAGAGTGTATGCGGTTCAGCAGGAATATGCGGCTCGATCGATGCCACGTTTCGCCCTGTGACCCTTCCCTACAGCTGGCCCTTTGAATAGTGGCCTCATTTAATGCTCTGACATGATTTGACGACTGTGGCGGCTCTGGCATAAAGTGTCATAATGACTCTGCCATAATGACAGACTCTTCGGGAAAAGAAGAAGATTTCTGACCCGATCCGTCAGAAATCCTAGGTTGCCACGTGGCAAATCTCATGCGGCTTAAATAGAGAATAGCTTCATACAGCTCACTGAGAAGTCACCCTATATGACTAGCAGAAATCAGCCACATGCGGCCCACTGAGAGCTCAGCCCCTGCGGCTCAATACAACGCTAGCTCATGCGGCTCGCAAAGACTATGCATATGCGGCTCATTGAGAGTTTGTTCCCTGCAGTTCGATGAAGCATTGTCCTATGCGGCTCACGAAGAGTATCTCCCTGCGGTTCAAGTATTGCCCATCCTATGCGGCTCTGGCAGGACCCACAATCAAAACACGTGGCATCGTATCAATCAACGATTTAACCGAATCTCAACAAATATATTTGACATCATCATCATAATTACTGAGATCAAGGCATATCATTTATCATCAAGCCAATAGGACATGTGGCGAGCAATCGGGCATTGGTATAATCAATCATGAAGATTTAAAGCAATCAACATTAATTGCTCACAAGATTCGGTGCTATCCTCATTAATGGCCGAGATTCATTGTAATCAGGAGCAAGGGTTCAGATAGATTGAAGGAGCGCCGACATTCCAAACAAATGATCATTAGCAAACCCGAATGATCATACCCTACTCTTATAAATAGCCAGCATCATTTCTTTAGGGACCGGCAACAAAAAGAATAAAAATATACAGAGTCAGAGAGAGAATACACAGAGAGAGAGAGAGAAGCCTGGAGAGCAACAGAGGAGCAAAAAGAGCACTTCTTCGTCAACGCCAACCATCTTTTCACAAAGAGCCAAGGCTGCATACCGATCGTCCAAGTAGTAAGGCAGGGCTGCCGTCGCCTTCCCGAGCCTCTATCGTCACCCCCCAGAATCTAAAATAAACAATTGTACTTAGATTGCTGTACCTAGGTTTTCATCCCTAGGCTTCTTTGTACAAGTGAGTTTTTATTGTGAGTCTAAGTTCAGTCCTCCGATAATTGTTCTGTACTTTTACAATCAATGGCAAACACTCGCAGCCCACGACGCCCCCGACAGCCCACGACACCCATGACCACCGAGAGACAGAGAGAGAGATTACCTATGGGAGAGAGAGAGGAGAGGTCGCCGATCACCGCCCCGGGAGAGAGAGAGGAGAGTGAGGTCGCCGACCGCCGCGGGAGAGAGAGAGAGAGAGGAGAGAGAATAAAATTTGAGGGGAATGAAAAGTTTTTTCCGTCGTTTCAATTTAAGTCTGGGCCCTTTATTTAGCGACGGACCAGCGACGGTTTGTATCCGTCGCTAGGCTGTCGCTATTTTTGATACTTGCGGACGGAATATCCGTTGCTATGTAGTCAAAGAATTGTCCCGCCATTTCTTTCAGCAATTCCCACCAAATAATCGACTGCATGGCGACGGCTACTTATCTGTCGCTATATCTCCGACGCCCTAGCGACGGATGAGCGACATTTTCTTCCCCTTAAAATAAAATAAAAACTGTATCGGCTTGTCGTCGGTACTTCCGTCGGCTATTTGCCGCAAATCCGTCGCTAATGCCGACGGAAGTTATCCGTCGCTAATGTACCGTCGCTAATTTACTGTATTTTGGTAGTCTAATATATATATATATATATTAAAAAATATATATATATATATATTGAAGAAATATGACGTTAATTTACATACTAGAGATTTGTTAGGAGGAGTTGTCTAACTATAGAGATGCTGTCTTCCATGTGATTAATACCAGCATATCTAAATGTCCGTTCAAAGGTTTTAATGCTGGGAGCAATCTTCTTCTCTTTTGTTACATTCATCTATTTTTATGTTCTAACCAGAAAACAAAGAGGGGCCCTAAGGTGGAAGTTGGCACGAGAACAACAGAAGCTAACATGGATGAATGGCTGCAGGTATTTGATCGGTTGTTTCATGTTCTTCATCCATTTGTTATTCTTCAGATGATAAACCAGTTTTATACATAAATTAACCAACTGTTTTGCTCAACCTAGAATCAAGAGCCTTCTTAACGAAGAATGTTATTTTTTTTCTTTTGTGATTGATATCAGGGAACTGCTTATGCTCGATCTTTGTCAACCAAGTCGAAGAAGAAAAGTAGAATCAAGTGCTTTTTTACAAGGACCGATAAGCTGTAATTTGTAAGTACAGTTTAGCTTTAATGTGGAGGAGGATGAATTTGAGGAGAATCTTGGTCTGAGTAGTAATTTTTATAGACAAATTGAGTAGGAAGTATACTCTTTGTTTTTCTTTTTTACTTGTAATGCCTAATTTCATTACTGAGTGAGTTTTGATGACCAATGTTGCATATTAGTTTGCGGTGAACTTTTTTTAATACATCCAATTCTGTTGGACGATACATACCGATCATTTGCTGTAACAGAAAAAATGTTCTTTACCCCTTCAATCCATGTTTATTCTAGCTTACCTCTATAAATTTTGTGGGTTCCTTTTGACTGCACCAAACAAAATAGGAAAGATTAGTGATTAGAAAGGTCAGAAAAGGGGTATATGGGTTCCTTTTCACTGCGTCCAAAAAAAATAGGAAAGATAAGTGATTATCAAAGTCAGGAAAGGGGGTGTACGAAAATCAAATTTTGGGCAATGCGCACGAGTTCTTGGTAGAGAAATTCAGAAATGATTACTTCAACAATTCGGAAATCATGGCAATGGTCTTTGACTGAGTCTGCAATTAAGGGGCTATTAATTTCTTGTCTAGTAAAAGTAAAATGTCCATGCCTTTTAGTTCGGGTTTGATAAAAAGTGATTTCTTGTCGGCGAGAACCACGTATGTTCGATGCTTAAGCTTCTTTGTGTGCTTTTAAGAAAATTGACTTTTTGAATGCATCTAGACATCCGGTAACTTTATCTAGGCATCCTGAAGTTGGTTATGGGATGCCAAGTGGTTTGTCTTTGACACTTGATGAAGCAATAACATCAGATATGGCTAACTTGAGGTAACTGTTATACTATCGTTGAGAGTTAAATTTATATTTATTTTCTTTGAGATAATATTAGTTCATGCTTGTCTCTTGCTATAATTTTATGTGATGTTTTCTTGGTGGTTAAGTTTTTAACACACTGCTCTGCTAAAGTTTCCAGTCTTTCTTACCTAGTTGGTTTTGGTATGTTCTTTCAGCTTATTAGACTTGCATAGGCATGGGAGTGTTGTAGAGCTGTTAAGTGATATGGCTCATAGGCTTCAGACTTGCTAAATTTTCCAGTATCCATGTAACATATATAAATTAACACCCAAAACAATGACTGAAAGGAACCTGGTTTGCATTTCATTCATAACCTTCCAATTAAAAACATCTGCCCCCTTCTATGACACTATGTAATCTCATACTGTACAGAAAATAGATAGCTTGATTGACCCTCGTAATATATCAAGCAAAGATATATTATAGGGTCGGCACATTTAGTTGATTGTACTTGAAATTACGTATCGTAATTTGTTTCATTGAAAATCTATCAATTTTACTTCTAAACATATGTTTTTTGCTTGGTAACTGGAATGCTTATTCTAGTTTAGTTAAATAGTGTATATGAAATTTCTGGATTGTAGATAATGTTGTTTAGTTTATGATTATATATATATATATATATATATATATATATTATATATATATATATATATATTTATATATATATATAGTATATATACTTGAATGTGCATATCGTAATTTGTTTCATTGAAAATCTATCAATTTTATTTCTAAAACATATGTTTTTTTTGCTTAGTAACTGAAATGCTTATTCCAGTTTGGTTAAATAGTGTATATGAAATTCCTGGATTGTCGATAATGTTGTTTGGTTTACGATTATATATATATATATATATATATATATATATATATATATATATATATACTCTTGAAAAGTCTACTGTAAACATTTTAGACCACTCGAAAGGCTGATTACTAGAAAAATATGACAGAAGTAAGTTGTTGTTTTCGGATTCGGGTTTATAAAAGGTTATTGTTGTTTGGTTTACGATTGTGGGTGAATTCTGAATTTGCGAATTGGAGTTCCACGAATCCGACCAATTCATACTGTTGGTTCACAAATGGACAACTAGGAATTCACACTTGTAGGAAACTTGTAGGACGGAATGCATAGCCGTAGGAATTCATACATTATACTTCCATTCAATAGTTTACTATGCATTCATACCTGTAGGAATGCATACCTGTAGCAACGTGATATATGTGTTGCACTGATAAATGCACAGTCTTACTGAGTTTTCAGGTTATGTTCTCTACATGTAACCATCTGGAAGCAGGTGTACGTACTAGATGGAAGGGCGTCGGCCCCAACATTGTTCTATATTTCCTTGGTAAATGTAAGGATATTCTATTAATATGTTTAATTGGTACTGGAATCCTAGACATGATAGTAAAAAAGGAAAAACTTGTGTGATTGGCTTATTTCTCAAGTTTGTTATTTATCATCTACTTATATGCTTTCTGTATAAATGTTTGGTTTGTTTTCTCTAAAATGTTAGTTAGTTTTACTATTGTATAATATTGTTGAAATTATCTAATACATGGATTATGTTACTTATTAATGTGGGTGGTAATGAAAATTTAGAAGGAAATCCCTTTACCTTTTCATGTTACTACATTTTAGTCCTGAAGAGTAAAATTTCACTACTTTGTGCATTGGAAGTTGAAGTTTTGCTAGTCTAAGTTGTTTTTTTGATGCAAATGCAGATGGAAGGGTAATGTATTGGCCTTTATCACTCACTGCACTAATGCAGATTTTTGATGCAATGCAGATTTTGCTAGTCTAAGTTTGATTTTTGATGCAAATGCAGATTTTTCATACCATTTAGCAAGATAAAATTTATATTTGTTTTCTTCGATCATGTGCCCTTAATAATTTTCTTGCTTTTGCAGGATTTCGTGAATCATGATAGGCTCGACGAACCGGGAAACCATTAGTCAAGATTCCCTACCATCTCCTTGCAGGAGGACACATAACTCAGTCTCACTAGGATGATATTTTTGAGTCTATTTCTTGTTTTGCTCATATTGTCTGGTATAATACATGGATTATGGTAGAATTAAGTAGTGGTACAAATTCTGGGTTGTGAACAAAAACTTGGATTAAATTTGCTATGTCAAATTTGTTGTATCAATAACGATATTATGTGTTCTAGTTTCTTTGGTTTGTGAAAGTAATTTTCCATTCTTCAGTTGCCTTTCTGAGAGTAAGTTCTGGGCTTCCAGGCTTTAATATGGAATTTTGTTGCACAGGGAAAATGGCTTCTAAGAGTAAATTCTGAATGAAAAAAATTTATGTTTCTTTTGATATATAGAAGGTTGGTAACTTGGGATTTTTGGAAACTATTTTGAATTCTTTTGAAAACAGTTGCTTAGATTTATTATGTATCGAATGTTTAAATTTTTAGTATCAATGGAGGGACGGTGTTAGGAACTGCTGGAAGAAGTGCATAGTATTTATATCATTTGTTGGAAAAAAAATATAGTATAATGGAGGGACAATTTTAGTATCAATGGAGGGACAATGTTAGGAACGCATTTATGGTGTTCCAAAACTGGAACTCATTTATGGTGTTAATCCAGATAGTAATCTTTGAATCGCTTTGCTAGGCACACTTTATTGGTGTTCCAAAACTGGAACGCATTTATGGTGTTCCAGTTAGTAAGCTTTGAAACGCTTTGCTAGGCACGCTTTTGGTGTTCCAAATCTGGAACGCATTTATGGTGTTCCAATATATGTTCCATGGAACACTTATTTTTCGTTCCAAGCAAATTGGCAGCCCAAAAATAGGCACATGTTATAGGTGTTCCTGAAATTATTTCGAACGAAATTTAGCCGTTCCAAAATGGTCAATTTGGTGTAGTGTCTGCGTTTCCAGATGTAGTTACGAAGAAGTTGGTGACTCCTTATGGGAATAGCCTACTACTTGCCCTAGTGAATATGGAGGAGGTCGAGACTATTATCTCGATGGCGGATCCCAACAAAGCCCCAGGCCTGAATGGCTTTAACAGTGGGTTCTATAAACGATACTGGAACATTCTGAAGTTCCAGGTCCTTGAGGCGGTTTAGGAGTTTTTCACCAAAGGAAAGTTGTTGAAGGAGCTGAACCACACTTTCCTGACACTTGTGCCTAAGAAGGGGGAGCGACATCGCTGGCAGATTTCAGACCTATTGTGTGTTATAATTATCTTTATAAGATAATTACACACCTTATGTGTCGACGGATGAGGGGATCATGCAGGACATAAGTCTCTCCGAACCAGGCCACTTTATTAAGGGGAGGTCGATCGCGGAACACGGCCTACTGGCGCATGAGATGGTGAGGGGCTTCGGTAAACCTGGGCGGGGAGAAGGCAGCATGAAGGTGGATCTGAGGAAGGCCTATGACATGGTCAATAGGGATTTCCTTTGTCATCTGATGTCTGCATGGGTTTTGACGACGGCTGGGTCGCGAGGATCCGGAATGCATCACGACTCCCACTTTCTCTGTCCTGATCCAGGGCACTCCATTTGGGTATTTCCAGAGCAACCATGGACTTAGGCAAGGCGATCCTCTGTCCCTTATATTCACGCTTGTCATAGAATACTTCACATGCTTGATGGACATGGAAGTACATCGGGGGATGTGGTTCCATTGTTCAGGAGGATTGATCTTCCGGTTACCACCTTATTTATGAGGAGATCTCTTGGTGTTCATCCAGCTATCTACGGAGGGTATGCACACGATTGCAGAGTTTATGGGAGCTGGAATCCCTTTCAGGCCTCCAAATGAACAGAGAGAAAAGCAGGGTGTATTTCAGCTACCTCTGTCCCAGAAGGCTGAGTTGGTCGGTACGCTGGGAGGTCGAAAGGAGCGATTTACCGGTGAAGTATCTAGGGTTCCTCTTATAGTTAACTATACACGGGATCAGACTGCCATAGTCTTGTAGAGTACGTCCAAAGGAGGGTTGAAGGATGGCAAGCTGTGGTTTATTCTTTGGAGGACGCATCTAGCTAGTTAGATCGGTGATTTCAGCTGTGGCCCATTTCTGGCTGCAATCCATCTTACTTCCTATTGCCACTATCGGGAAAGTAAAGCGGATCGTGCAGACTTCACATGTTGGGGTGGTATGCATGCAATCTCCTGGGATCAGCTTTGTCATCCAGGAAGGAGGGAGGAGTGGGGCTACGATCTTTGTTGGATATCAGGGAGGCCTCGACGCTAAAGCTGGCATGGAAATTCATTAATAGGGGATCCCTCTGGGTTAACTGATGCATAATAGATATGTGAAACATGGCAACCTCTAGGACTGTGCCATGGACAACAATTATTTCGTCACTTTTAAGACAATTTTAAGGCATAAGGGGGTACTCAAATCGGCCATCCGATGGGTCGTAAAGGATGGTGCTGACACGGACCTCTGGCGGGATCATTGGATTGATCGTCAATCTCTTTTCGTCGCATCAGAAGGACAGAAGGGGTCTGACTTGCCAACGGATTATCGAGATGGAGAGTGGAGGCCTGAGTCCTACCGCTATACCGAGGGGCTTGGTGAGATTATCAGGACTGTTGCCTTGGACCCAGTATTGTCAGCTGATCGATGGGTCTGGGACCCGCCTGGAGGTTCTACTGGGACTAGACAGTTCCAGTTCTGGAGCGGCTACAATCTCATTAGGCGCACTTTTTCTCTGAATACTGACTATGAGTTCGTATGGTGCAAGGGACTTGCAAGGAGATGCAATTGTGTGTTTACCAGCTTCTTCTTGGTCATCTTCTAACGAGGGATTGACTTAGGCTTTTGGGGTGGGTTCAGGTTCCTGACCTTAAGTGCGTGTTTTGCAGTGTGGAGAATGAATCTATAAGGCATATTTTCTTTGAATGTGACCTATCATGGCAGATCTGGTCTGAGCAAAATAGGGTGTTGGGTGGCTGTGACTCCGGAAAGGGGATTGGGGACATCATTACTGTGCTCCGAGATAGCAGAGGAAGAGGGAAGGACTGGTTCCAGATCGCCAGAGTCCGACTGGCTGTCGCTGTTTGGCATGTATGAGAGAACAAAACTGTCGTATCTTCGAAGGGTTAATCCCCTCCTGTAGGCATCCTCTATAACATTGAATTCGATGTAAATGCTATAGGAAACTGAAGGGTGGGAGTCCCACCATGATTGTATGTTGTAAGATTATTGCGTCGTATTTGGAATAAAATTTGCCCTTTTTCAAAATATATATATATATATATATATATATATATATATATATATATTCTATATATATATAATGTGGCAATCATCTAATGAGATATATAGGATGAATTAAGAAAGTATTTGTAATCCGTTTCTTCTTTCTTTTTGGACAAATAAAATCGACATTGGTGAGTTTTGAAGCTAGCCAGGACCTTAAATTATTACAACATTTCCCTAAGGCCTATTTTTTAAAGATGTTATATAGGACCTAAAATGTTTGTCCCCTTGGCAGACTGTAAGCATGTTTAATTGGGCTTTCTCCAATGTAACTCATTGCAGAGAACTTTAATCTTTCCTTCCAAAACACACACACACACAAATATTTCAGCCTTATATTAAAGAGCATGCATATATATAGATCTCATAGATAGATGGGAGAAAAAAAGGAAAAAGGAAAAGCCATCTAATTAATTACTTGGATGGCAAAAGCTAGCTAGCTCACTCGCGATTATAGATAATCTTGAAATATTTATTAGCTAGTAAATTAAACATGCACCGAGTTGAAGAGGAGTTTGAAGCTAGTTGTAGGACTTGTTTGAAGTGTTGAGCATCACATGGTATGGTGAGTATCCCTTTCTGCTGATAACAAAGTATATGTGTATAGTGAGATATCTGAGTGTGCTTGAGTGCAAGAAGAGAACAAAGTGGGTCTTACTGAGGGCCGTCTCATGCCTTAGTTGTTGCACTGGTCACCCTAGCTTTGTGATGTCCTGCTCATTCACCAACCAGGTATTTATTTTGACCTCAAATCATTAAGTACTACCTTCTCATGTCATGGTATTGTGTTTTGAAGATAGAAATAGGAATTGTTACATACATGTTAAAGTAAAGACTCTTCATAACTGAAGAGCCAGAGTTCTAAGTCCCTAGAGATGAAGCTTCTCTTGATTAGAATTGTCGTTGTAATATAATATACACTTGCATAATAACCCTGTTGAAAGTCATTTGCTATTCACTACCAAAATAAGTCATATTAGCGATGCCAAAGGACGTCGCTAAACGAAACAAAAACGTTTGCTGATTTTATTTAGCGCAAAATTAGCGACGAAATCACCATGTCGCGTATTACCTGGTCGCTAGCACAAAAGACGTCGTTGTTCGTCGCTATGGAGACGTTACTTTGCGACGTAAGCACATCGCTAGCTTTTTATTGGATAACGACGTTTGCCGACGTGGCGGTGCTAATTAGCGACGTACATATTCGTTGCTAATTGTCGCTGACAGTTTAGCGGTTAGCGACGTCGTCTGCGAAGTTTAGAACGTATAATCTGACATTTTGGGTTTGCCACGTCATGATTATTAGCGATCTGGCGACCGACAACGACTTATCCGACACAGGCTAGCGACGTTCAGATACGTGAATAGCGACGAAATTAGCGATGTTATTGCTGACATGTCGAGTTCCCATGTCAGCATATTAGCGACACCTAGTGACGCTTAACGATGTTGGCTTTTTAGTTTAGCGACGTACCGATACACGTTAGCGACGTAATAAGGCGTCGATATTCGTCGTAAATGTCGCTAAGCGTTGCTAAGTTTAAAAAAAAGGATTCTATTTGCTTTTCCATCCAAAATATACCTGCATTTTAAATAACAATTTACAAATAATAGACCCAGAACAACCCTCGTAGAATTCCTGGGTTCGTCGACCCCTTCGGTGGAAAACTCAACACCGGTTACACATAATTAGACAAATCCAGCATAACAAATCCAACTAGCATTAATAAACAAATAGAATCAAACGACAAAAAGATACGAAATAGCCGGGTGGAAACAAATCCACTACCAACGACTATAAAAGGGTTTGTCCAGTATGTTTCAACAGGGTCAAATAACACAGTCACTAAATGAATAAATAAATACATAAAGACCCAAAATGGGTCAACAAGAATAACACAACCCATAAAAATAAGTCCAATAAAGGACTACGCTCGGTCAGGAGGAGGAGGAGGCAGTCTCCTGCACCTGGGACAAATGAACTATAAACTCCGGTGTCAGCGTCACGGCGATGATCATCAATAGGAGGAGGAGGGGCCAATGGAATCGATACAGTCGATGTGGATGCCGACGCACGAACAGGAGTGTCTGCTCCATAGCTAGCGTCTAGAGTTGGCAGAATCCACAATAACCCCAGCCTCGAAAGCTGATGTAGACGTAATGTCCTTATGCTTTTCTAAACGATCGACAAGCAACTTAGTAGAACATCTTGAAGAATATGCTCAGCTCTGTCAACGGATCCCAAATGACCGGCGGTAATAATTCCCAAAATGTGATCGAAATTAACCTCTCCATAAATATGTGACAGTCATGGCTCTTCATACCCGTCAGTTTGTTATCCTTCGGGTCGACGCATCTTCTTAAATTCGACACGTACCAGTCAGGAAATTTTATGCCTGAATCCACCTACAAAGTCTTCCTTTCCCTATCCAGTGAGAAAATTGCCTTAAGCTGCTTATACTTCCCATTGCCTTCCTGTATCAAATGCATGCAGGAGTCTGCATATCTTCCAAGTCCAACCTGGCCTTGGAATTGTCTTTCATCTTTGTCTTTACGTCCATCACAGTATTAATTATCAAAGTATTAATTATATTATCAAATATCTTCTCTATTCTCTATGATGACATCAAGGTTATGTTTGATCAGATGGTGCTCCAATATGGCAGGTCCCAGATATACTCATTTTCGTCCAATTATGGGTGCGACCAAATTCATCACACTTGTATCCCTTTGTAGGCTCTTAGATAGCACTTGGAAATCATTGACCTCCTTCCATCATGTCTCCGGTCAACCATGGGGTGGATTGGCCTTCTCTACAACGCCGGCATGAAAAGTTCATGTTCCTTCGGAACGGATGATCCTCCGGCAGAAACTGTCGATGACAATCAAAGAAGCACGATTCTCCTCCGTGTTTCAAACGGAAAGCCTTTGTGCAGTCCATGCAATACGGACATGAGAGATGACCATGAGTGCTCCATCCCGATAACATTACATAGGTCAAAAAGTCGTTGATGGTCCACATCAGTGCGCGCACTCATCTAAAAGTTTGTTTTTGGAACACATCGTACGGGTTGGCGCCTACTTCTCACAGCTGATTCAACTCATCTATCAACGGCTATAAGTACACATCGATATTCCTTTCGGATTGTTTTAGACCCAGAATGATAACGGTTAGTAACATGTAAGGAGTCTTCATACACATCTACCGCGGTAGGTTGTATGGAGTGACAATCAATGGCTAACAAGAATATTGGGAACCCGAAAGTCTGAATGGGGTAAAAACCGTCAGAGGATAGACCCAATCTTACATTATACGGATCAGAAGCAAAATCTGGATACTCTCGATGAAAGTGCTTCCTTACTTCTCCATCGGATGGATGATCCAAAACTCCATCGATCTGTTTGTCTGTGCCAGCTCATATTCTCGGCATTCTTCTTCACCAAATAACCTCTCTAGCGGCAGAGTCAAAGGCATGTAGTGCATCGAATCGGTCGACTCCTTGCCGGGAGTCCTACTTGAACTTGTTTGCCTTGTAGCTATCAGCCACAAGAATTTGCACACGTCTTCATCCTTGTCGTCCTTGTAGAAAAACATGCATCAGTTGTGACATGCATTAATTTTATCATATCCCATCCAGAGCGATCTCACTATTCTCTTAGATCGGTAGAAGTCTGTAGGTAACTTTGTACCCCGCAAGATCTCTATAATCACCCGATGAGTCGGTTGTAGCATTTTCGAGACATGGTGAATCGAACTTGATGCTTAACAGTCTTGTACCCACCTCCAACGGTGAATGATCCTCACACACCACGATACAAAGAGTCCTTGTATTCTCCAGCAACTCCATGAACTTCGCAGCATCGGCATTCGGTGCCTCCTCAGCCGCATCATAATTGTTTGGATCGAACTAGACCCGCAGCGTTAAAACCATGTTCCACCCACCCTTCATCGTAATCAGCATGGTCATGGACATCTATACGGCTCCAAATTAGGCTCTGGCTCTGATGCTAAAGGCAACGTTCTTTGTGAGGTCCACTGATAGTAATTCGGCATAAAACCTCTAGAGTATAAATGATATATCACACCACTTTTGGCTGATATTTCAAGTTGTGACATCTTCACATATGGACACTTAACGATGCTACTTCTGGCTCTGATGCTAAAGGCACAAGTTCTCCGTGTGAGATCCACTGATAGTAATTCGGCATGAAACCTCTAGAGTACAAATGATATGTCAGCCCAATAGTGAATGATCCTCACAACCACGATATTTCAGTAACGCCTACTTTTAGTAATGTCCATGTACCAAGGGAACGCCTTGACGAACTGCAGGAACTGCTCTACCCCCTGCATAAATTTATTTCGCACACCGTACATGTCATCATGAATAAATTGTACATCTACGAATGATGCCAGATAGTAATTCATATCTATTTGAAGATAATTCTGCAAAGATAGATACACATTATTCGAGTATATTATCCAAATGATGATAGATCCATGATTATGAAATGAGTGTCGTCACGTGTTCAATGTCAGCCCCCTTCTTTTCAAAAAAATTTACTTTGCAAGACTTTTGAAGCTGTTAGAGTTATACAGGATTTCAGAAAAATACTAGAAAAGGCCAGATATTATAATTTTTCTTTTTTAGGATTTTTCTTTCTTTGTTATTTTTTTGATTTTTTACTTTCGTTCATTATCTTTTCTCATATTTTTCTCAAATCTGTAAAACTCTAACAACCTCAAAAGGCTTACAAATCTAAATTTACTTGTCAGAGAAGAAGGCTGACATGGACACTTGACTTCGGGCTGAACAGGCACTTACCTATGTATCTAAGATACATAGCTAGCACATACCTATCACCAAACTCTACGTATTTTGTATCATATGGATATCATGTACCATGGTACACATATCACATTGATACTCTCTTGTATCTTGATACTAGAATACAGTTTCAAATACCTATGACACTAACTATACACTAACTATACACACGTTCACTTATATAACTACTAGGATACTCACTCTATACACTCTAGGTACTACGATATACACTTAGGTTGTTACGTGTTTCTTTATGAGTCATTCCCTAAAAATAAAATTTACTTATGCAAGCCTTTTGAGACTATCAGCGTATATACTAGATTTTTGAAAAAAATCTATAAAAGACTAAGTTGTTCGACTTTTTGGTATAACTCTGATAGCCCAAAAGGCTTGCATAAGTAAATTTAATTTCCAGAGAATAGCTCACATGGACACTTGATTATTTCAGGCTAACATGGACACTTAACATAAGAGATAAGGCTATCTCTGTCGTCGTGTGTGTTCCTTGTGAGCCCACAAGAAAAACTTGACCTCGGAGTGCTAAGATAGCACTTACCTAGCTAGCACTTACTATGAAAATACTTGGCGATACCTAGCTAGTACTTATAAGTATATTTCTATAGCTTATAATATATGTATCTATCTATAGATTATATATTAAAATTGGTTCACAGTATCGTATCAGACTATTCCTATGAGTATTGGTATTGGCGATATCGGTAGTATTGGCAATTTTGGATCAAAGTACCAAATTTTTTGGTATCGAAAATAAATATTATTAATAAATTATTTACATTTTAAAAACATATAATATATAAAAAATATACCAATGTGGGTATCGGTCAGTATCGGGTATCGGCCGGTATCGGATCGGGAATGCCAAACCGGATCGGTATCGGCCGATACATTATAAACC
>JANAVB010007014.1:0-20301 GCA_029216955.1 Iris pallida
CAGGGGCTCCAGGCTGAGCCTCCCGCTCGGTTGTCGAGGTGGTTGTCGGTCGGCCATTTTGGCCACCACCTTCGCATCCACCTCAATCCTTCTCAGAAGTTGATGGATTCCCCGTTATTGCGTTCAGTTTGAGGAAGTGGCGATGCTGGCTGCCCCTTTCTATTTGCCCTCATTGGTAAGTTCCTTTATGTAAGGCCTACCATTGATGTGGTCCATCGGGTGATTGGGTGGATGGGATTCAACGGGCCAATTTTCGTTGGTGTCATTAACGGACAACACTTGTTGATCCGTCAATCTCTAGAATCGGACTTCTTGAGATTGAGATCCTAGAGAGATGGGACTATCGTACATGCGCCGATGCGAGTGATCAAGTGGTCCCTGGATTTTGACTCGAAGAAGGAGTCTTCGGTGGTCCCCGTCTGGCTGTCGTTGCCCGGGCTTCCGCATTTCCTCTTCGCTAAAGAGGCGTTGTTCAAGCTTGTGTTGTGCTCTGGTACACCGATCGCGATTGACCGTGCCACTGCGACCCTGTCCAAGCATAGCTGCGCACGGGTGCTTGTGGACATTGACACCTCTTGTCCCGTCCCGGCGTAGATGAGGATAGATTTTCCTAACGACATCTCCATTTGGCAAGCCATTATCTATGAAGACTGGCCCCCTTTTTGCAAAGGGTATCTTAGTAGAGGCTACGTGATCGACGATTGCCCCAAATCCCAGCAGGTGTTCTCCCCGAAGGATGCACCCCAAACCGGTACGGATAGTTCACCCTCGAATCTTTCTCATATTTTTGCTAATAGTGAGCCTCCGATCGTGGGATGGGTTCCTACGGAGGCGGTTTTGGTCCCTTCATCTGTGTCCTCTCGTGACTTCTCGGGAGAGGCCACTGCCAGTGATGTTTCGTTACCCATAGAAACCACCTCTGATCCGATTTCATTTGTTCCGGAGGTCGACTCACCTGCGACTCAGTTGCTCCACCCTCTCGATCTGGCTAAGGAGCCAAATTGTTTCGTCGTGGGCTGGACGGCTTTCCTTTCCTCAGCCTGTCGTACCACCCTGCTGTCTTGTCCGGCTGGCCGACGTAGTTGGGCGGACGAGGAGGACACAGACTTAGAGACGCTGTCAGCGGGAGTGCCCACTGTCCTTTTTCGATCTGCTCCGGTCGGGTTTCAGGGTTCTTTAGGCAATTCGGAGGCGAGCCCACGGGTAGAGATATCCGACAGCGTTTTAGGAATCCATTCCCACACAGGCATAGGGGACTCTGGGCGGGGGAAGGGGAAGCTCAATATTGTTAGGAAATCACAGAATCATCAGAGAAAGGCCCCCCAGCTCAGCATGACTTTGAGATCGGCTTCAAAGTCGAAGTCCATGTAGGGATTGAGGTGATAGTCTTCATCGATCGGGGGTGAGGAGTTGGGAGCGAACTGCGTGCCGCGTGTGGGGACGCTTAACAATCAATAAAATGCTTTTTATTTAAAAAACTATATATATATATATATATATATATATATATATATATATATATATATATATATATATATATATATATTATATATTATTTTATTTTATATATATATATTTATTTATTTTAAAAAAAATTATATATATATATATATATATATATATATATATATATATATATATATATATATATATATATATATATATATATATATATATATATATATATATATATATATAAGATATATATATATTTATTTTTTATTTTTATTTTAAGATATATATATATAAATATATATATAAGATATATATATATATATTTATATATATATATATATATATATATATATATATATATATATATATATATATATATATATATATATATATATATATACACACTTTAAACCGTATATGAAAGTATTTCATATAATTAAATATATATGTACATATATAAACCCTTAATTAATAAATAAATTAATTCTCAATTTCATGAAAGTTATATGATAAGCATTACATAAAACCTTATATAAAAATATAACAATTTCACAAGCATATGTACATAATTCATGAATAATAATTATATAAATAAGATATTTAAAATAATAAATCGTTGCACTTCCCTATAAGTGGCTTCACCTAACTCATATAAATCAATTAATAATGAACAATAATAAGCTTAGGCAACCTAGGTTACGCTCTACCCTTTAGTTGGGCTAGGTGCGGGTCGTTAGATTTAATTTGTCTTCGGATGTCTAACAAATAGTCGTTTGCACCATTTGTATATAAGTAGCACATGAAGACTCATTTGAGTAGGACACCAGGGGCAGGTGTGTAGACTTCGAGTAGGTCAAAACCATATATTGAATCAAAATGTTTGGATCGGGTTTGTACCTCAAATCAAAATTGGAAAATACATTAAATTAAAGCGAAGGGTAAAATGACTATTTTGACCCCAAAGTTCTACAAGAATTATGTAGTGTAGGAGGACATGTTTGAGTGGGACATGATATACCCAAATGAAGGTGGACTCATTTCGAACACGAATATGTAACTTATTTCGAAGAATTGGTCAATGTTGTGCTTCAAAAATCAAAGCTACGACAAAGTGCCTATATAGCCATAATTAAAAATAGAATATAGTTTAATATATAAAAATCGTACAAAATAAATAATAAACAAATCCCCAAAAATCATGGTGCTTACACTTCATCAGCTTCATATTGGATCATAGGATCATGAACTTCATTCTAAGACATCCAGACTTGATTAAGTTCAGCTTTGGTCTTTGCAAGTTCAAGAAGCCTCTGACCCCTATAATTATACTGTGATGATTCTTCATCATAGTGACCTTCAAGCATTGTTAACGTCTCCTGAGATTCTCGGATTAAGGTAACTGTTCTATTTATAAATCAAGTTGATCTCGAGCTGATTGATGCTGAAGTAACGCAGAGTTAACATTATTCAACTTATTTTTGAGAATAGCACTTTTTCTCTTCATGAAGTCTTTTGTGCCCTTCAAATTCTGCCTGTGGTGTTTCGAATAGAGAAGTTATCAACTTATAAACTGCCTGGACAAGTGAGGTCAGATCTCGTCTATAGAGCATTAAGTACTAAATGATTGGATGCTCTAGTTCAACAAGGATTTCCTCTAATACAGCGGCACGGGATTCACCATTACAAACCTTGAGGGCTATAACAACTCTTCCCGAATTTTTAGAATTACTTTTTATTTATTATTGTATTTAAGGGTAATTTTCATCGATACTTTGTGAATTACATTTTATGATTATTTTTATCAAAAACTAGTTTTAAATTAAATATTTTGAGAGTGCTAATTTGTTTTAATAAAAATACTTTATTAAATAATATTATTGGAATTATGAAAAGATTTTGGTTATTATTTTAGATTTTTATTAAATTGTTTTCAAAAATGATTTTTGCAAATCACGTGTAGTTTTTTTTTAAATAAAGTTTGGATTGATAAAAAAAATATACCTCACATTATCTTGATAATGTTGAATATTATTTAATTACGTATTTAATATTTGAATTTATATGTTTAAAATTATTGATAATATTTAAATCGTGGATTTAAAATGGATATTATTACCAGCTGTTGATTTATAGTTTTAATTAAACTACTTTTAAATATCTTTTTTATTTAAATAAGGAAATGACTTATCTATTAGAAGTTTTGTCCCTATCGGATTAGGAGTACAACTCCTATATAAGGAGGCCCTTCCTCCTAATTTCTCTTATCTACCACAAACCAAACATCAACAGAACCAACGGTGTCGTTCATCGTGTCCGTGTCCATCCCATTTTCCTTTCTACTATTTTATTTGTACATTTATAGTCCCTTCACCCCCTCGTCGTGTCTGATACACCCAGACACAGAATACAATCTAACAATCTTCGTGTTGGACACACTCTGATACGAAAAACCCTAACCCTAACCCTAACCCTAACCGGAGCCGTCGGACACTTCTGTTATGGTGCCAGAAGAAACCTCCATCACCACCCTACGAATCTCCGTCGACCTCCGTTCAACTCCTCACCATAACCACCATCACTTACACCCAACGCCACTATGGCTGTCCCTAACCCCGACCCCTCCGTTCCGACCAACCCAAGCCCCTACACCCGACAATATCACCACCGCTGCTACCGATTCCCTGTTTCATCACCTCCCAGCCTCGCATACCTTCCTCGGCCGACCCCTATCTCAACGAATTTCCCCAACCAACCATAATCCTTCACCAAAACCACCGACAAAAAGAAAAAAAAAAGTACATGATCACCACCGACCTAGTCGTGTCCGTCGGAGCGTCACCCAATGGTCTACCTTGACCACAGCACCACTGCCAGATCCAGCAGCTGTCGTGGCTCTCCTACTCCACGAACCCGCCCTTGTTCTACCACTCTTTTCTGTCAGTAGCGCTCGATCTGACAGGTCGTGCTCTATGCAGCGCCCTGGCGACGTTGCGGCCAAGTGACAACTCGACCTCGTCATACCCCCACAGCGAACCACCAACCGCGCCGCCAGATCTAACGCCATAGGTACCGGTGTCCACAACTCGTCGCGTAGCCACCGGACCCGGGCCATGTCCAGATCTGGACGTTCACAGTACGCGTCGCCTCGTCCCGGCTAAAAAAAAACCCTCCACCACGCACCTGCCATGGTTACAGTGCCGGCGTCGCCAGCGCCATCCCGCGGGCAGCGTGCTCCGGTGAACCCCTTCCCCATCTCTCGTTTCCTATCTCTCAAAATTTTCCTCTTCCCTCTCTCTTTCTTCATCTGTTGTCTCTTCACTTAATCTCCTCTCTAGTAATATGAGAAAGCCACAGTGAAAAGAAGGGATAATTATTTCATTTTTTCATATGATTGTTTTAAAAGTGATAACTATGCTGGCATTATACGTATTATTATTAAAATATTTTAAAATAAAACTACACCTATATAGTAATAGTATTATTGTTGCTATTGTTATGATTATCAATATTCTTATTTCTCTCTAGTAGCTTTAATATTGTTATTTATTATTAATATATGTATTTAAATATCTCTAAATTACATTAATGTATTATTTTAGGGTACTTTAGAAAGGGTGTAGACTTTATATATACACGCATATATATATATATATATATATATATATATATATATATATATATAGTATATATATATATATATATATATATATATATATATATATTATATATGTAAATAAATATATATTTATAAAAAAAAGAAAAAAAAAAAAAAATATATATATATATATATATATATATATATATATATATATATATATATATCTATATATATATATATATATATATATATATATATATATTTTATATATATATATATATATATATATATATATATATATATATATATATATATATATATATATATATATATATATTTGACAAATATATATATATATATATAATATTATATATATATATCTTTTTGTCAAATATATATATATATATATATATATATATATATATATATATATATATATATATATATATATAAATATATATATATATATATATATATTTGACAACATTGAGTTTTAGCCTAAAAGGTATTTTAAAAATTTTCAAGTATTTGTTTATAATATTCTGAATAACAAAAACTTAGTTTTAAAGATATAATATTTTCTAAAATAATTATATTTATTTATTTCTACCAATTCCCTTCGAATATCCAATCTTGACCGTGACTAATCATTCTTCCCATTCCTTGCGAATCTAAACTTCTTCACATCGACCATAGCCAATTTGACTATTCTGGACTTAATGACATGGTTTGTCCCATCATCTGAGATCATCCTGCATACTTTTGACATCTGTGACTATTCTGTGCTAATGAGATAATATTACATGCAAGTCGACAACAACTTAATTCAAGGATAGTACACTACACTGGTTAGTTTCAATTGCTAATAGTTTCTATGGTACATGTTAGATATGCCTTACATGATACATGACTCTTGACATGTTGCTCACACGAGTATGGATTCATATACATGATTATTTAGTTTCATAATTTACGTTATTATCTTGTTTTGTGACTTACATTTCGTGATTATCCTGTATCATAATTTTTGTATCGTGACATGAATCCATGAGTCGGGAGGGGAAATACTTTAGCATACATGTCAATATTTCCAAATACAAGAATCACTCCCTCGTGTCTAAACAAGAACGATAGCACTCGTACACTTCACTTGCGGGTTATCGTATTTATCCCTAGTTGTTTATATGTCGAAAGTAGTATTTCAAATCATTTAGTTAGATGTCTAGATTGTTATGTTTCCATTTTACTTGACATGACATGATAGTTGTGTTTACATGTTTCTCTCTGGTTGTCTGTCATGATTGTCTTGTTTATCTGTTTTCGTTACTTATCATACCATGTCACCATGTATATCATATGCTATTTTTGTTTTATAGTTTCTATTATGTCTTGAATACTTTGTCATGTATGTACTTTTTCCATTCCTGACTAGGAACCACTTTTCATATTAGTCGCTTGCTATGCATTGGATCATTGGAAAAGATATGGGTATATGTCCAGGTTGACTCTAAGGGATAAGTTAGATAGATTTGATCATCAAGTTTAAACTAGTTGTATTAGATTTTGTGAGGCATTGTATTTTACTCAAATATAATAAAGGAATGTTGTAATTTGATTTAGTGTTGTGAATGAGAAAATAAAAGGATTATTTTATGAGCAAATACAATGACTTTGATTATTAAGGTCTAGCCAGTGTTCTAACCGCCATCACTGCAACGTAGTATGGACTTAGACTTGCACTCATATCCAAAAAGCGTGTGCAGGTCGTGACAAGGGTATCTACAGTTGGAGCAACCTTCCTCTTTATCCCATCCACAGACAAGTCTTTTTCAAGCACCAACCTCAATGTAATGACCCGCACCCGGTATAAGGGTACGAGTACATGGGTACGTCCAGCCTATGCCACAAAATCAGTGGTAGAACGCTGTCTAGGTCAAGAATGCTAAATAATCACATCTCATGTATGTATATCATAACTTGTCAATAATATCTCAACTGCAAAGGAGGACAATACAATGCTAACATCCATACTCAATCACAATAAACTATAAGGAAGACAAATGGCGCGATTGTAACTCTTCTTTTAGTAAAATTTTGAAAATGTTTTTTTATTATTTATTTGATTTAAATGGTGATTTTATGATTTTTATAAATAATTATTTAGTATATTATTATGGTAGATGACTTTAGCCATGGTTGAGTTTCGAAGTACCAGACGACTAGGAATCATGGCACGGATAGTGTAGTGGCGTGCCTTGACTAGTGTATTAGCCATGCCAAGGAAGACTCAGCCATAAGTGTGTCTTAACTAGGAAAACCAGGCCAAGTTGCGACTTAACCTCTAAAGACATTTTAAATTATTTATTAATTATATTATTGACTTGTAGGAGACCCGGTTTGTGTCGATTTAGCTCGGACAAGACCCGAACCGAAATCGAGCCCATGTAATCTTGTAGTGAGACCAAAGACGACCAAGTAGGCATATTTTATGTGTGTACAAATAGTTCCTAAGTTATTTTGGGTATTGATGTACATTTTTAATTATTTGAATATTTGTACAAAATTGGTATTTTTATTATTAAATATTGTTTTACCATATTTGTACAATTTTCTGGACCCGGATAGAGGAGAGTAGTATGGATTCACCAAACCACCATTTAATTATTTGATTTTTGTGGTCATTAAATAAATATATTTATTGCAATTAGATATTATTAATATTGGTTATATTTAAAATATTTTATTGTTGTATGGAATTTGTGGTATATATATATATAATATATTATATATATATATATATAGATATATATTATATATATATATATATATATAAAATATATATATAGAATTATATATATATATATATATATATATTAATATATATATCTATGTGTGTTTGTGTGTGTGTGTGTGTGTGTGTGTGTGTAGTGTATATATATATATATATATCTTGAGATATAATATACATATGTGTGTATGTTTATAATAAATAGATAATATTGAGATTGTATTTTTATTAAAAATATTTGTTTAGATTTTTGGAGATATATATATATATATATATATATATATATATATATATATCTATATATATATATATATATATATATATATAATAAAAGAAAGGAAAAAAAAAGGAAAAAAAAAAAATAATAGCAAATCAGTCCAACCCATACAAGAACCCGACCCCAAGCTTCCAAGCCAACAGCCCACAGCTGAACCCCTGGAACCCGAGCCCCCATAGCAGCCGAGCCCACCCCCTGTTTCGTTCAGGTGAAGATATATATACATATTCGAAAGAGAGAAGCCAACCCTAAACCCATCGAACGCCGCCACCTCCAAAGCGCCCCGCCTCGTCGGCACGCGTGCACCACCATGTCCCTATACGCCACCCTGCGGGCACCGTGTGCAACCATGGCCGCACGGATGCAGCAGCGCGCGCGTGAGTATAGAGCAGCAGTCGCAGCAGAGTTGTGATGTTCGTCACGAAAAATCTTCGCGTGCGATCGACCATTCACCGAGCCGTCTTCTCTGGTATGGACATGATATATCAACTTTGATTACCTTCAATTAGTTTAAATCATACGAATTAGGTAGTCCAAAATCGACACAAAGTCGATCAAATATCTGTTGCAAAACAGAGCATTAGTGATAGCCCAGGACCCAACTTGGAAGCCGAATTTTGATCTATGCTTTAATAGTTTTCAGAAACTAATTGAACACAATTAAAGTTAACATAACCAAGATCAAAATGCAACTTGTAGTTCTGTTTTTCGATGTGTGTACATGAATTAAATCGTTGACGAAGTTACCGAGAAACTATTTTCAAAACTAGAAAAAAACCCTCGATACGATGTGCATCCCGCCAATCCGGGCGACGTGGTTGCGAACAGAAAGCATCAAAAGGTGCGTATCGGCTTTGTGGACGTGTGGGCTTTGACGGAATTCAAATTGGTCGCCTGTGCGCGACGAATTTGATGCGTATCCGTCGAAATTCACCGTATCGGCCTCTGTGCAAATTTCTTAATTAGTTTGTGTACGCTCGTCAGATCGAGATGAAACTTATGCTAATAGGTCCATATCATTTTTCTGGTTCTGTTGCCAATTTTGGTCCGATTCTGAGACAGTTGATCGGATCGCCATTTTTCTGGCCCTACGATCCGATTCAACGGGTGATTTTGTGCACGGCCTGCCGGAATCCAAAACTGGACATACCGTTGGGTTCGTATCATCAAAACAAATCCGTAGACATGTAGTTTGACGACTTTAGAGACCATTGACTTTGGCACGCCTTTCGATGCAAAGCGGGTCCAACGGTAGACACTGTTTTGGCCCAAAATTATCGTTGTGCCCCTGTGTCCAGAATTGGACTTAACGACAGGCAATCCTAGCTAATTTGACTATTTTGAGAATGTTGGCAATGTCTGTTTCAGCTTTCGAGGACAGTTGTGATGACTGGACTTTATGGCTTGGCAGTTGACTATATTTTGTTGGACATGTAAATGGCATAGGAGATTCTGATGCTACACTATGGAAGAGATTCCGATACTACACTACTTGGACAGTATTCACATGTCTACTTCTACTCCCTCGTACCTCCATCAGTACATGTCACGTCCCAGAACCAGAATACTGGAGCGCGGGGGCGGACACAGCCAGCTACGTATATTGAAATAGAATACATCTCAATATACGGTCACGGCTGTCTAGATATGAGGGTTTACTACAAGCCAGCAGTCTCTTAAGGTCAAGCCTATTGTCTCAATCTCAAGCAATTAACAGAGTTGCAAGATGTTAGAGCATCAAATATATATATAAGGCGTCCCAAATATTACATATTGGATGATGAAGCTAGTCGTACAAAATAATAGGACTAGCAAGAGTTCAGTCGTACATGATCAACCCTAGGATTTGTTAATCATGTTTACAGCCCGTAGGCAGACAGTAAGTAAATGTGCACGAGCTAACAGGTGCTCGTCGGCTAAACGCCTCAAAAGAATAAATTTACATATAAGTGGGTGAAAAAAAAAAAAAGGAAAACCCACTCGTAGCCCGGGTTCCGTCTAGTGTTCACCATTGGGCTGGAAGCTTGGTAGATCTCGGGAGCTGCTCCGAAATCTGGCCACACAAAACCAGCTGGGTCAAACCCCAGAAAGAGCAAGTGCCACAAGGAGGCCACAAATAAGAACAAAAGCCAGCATATCAGAACATAAAAAAATAAAAGTACACAGGGCGATAAACGACTAGGGACGTGGAACCATTCCGGGAGCCAGGTTACAATCCTTAAACCCAAACAAGGACCGGGATTGTAACCCTTCGCCTGAATAGCTCATTGTCTCTATCCATTTATCGTTAGAGATAAGTAAAACATCATGATCAAGAGTTCCAGGTACTAGGGCTAGACAAGACTTAGACAGGGTTGGACACCATTCATTCACAAACGGCCAAGCAAGTACTACGGCTTATACTTTAACTAACTAGGGTTATCACAAGCCTAGTTACTAACGAGATGCAAGTGAGAAACTCCCAGTCCCAAGCCGCAGACCATCCAGTTATCCTTCCGCGGGGTTGAGAGTTATAGGGGGTACATTGCCGGGAGACAGATGTACCCTTAGGTGACTTAGAGGGTGCAACACATGACAGTGTGCTGGAAATGTGCTCTATCGTCGGCAAGCTACAAGTCCATTAAAGCGCCCAAATACGAGATTGCCTGTGACGGGAATTCTCCATGTTCTAGTTTGATCTAATCATTAGCCTATTCCAATTAGCGCGAGTCCTGGCCGTGGTACCCAGGAAGTCACGTCTAGACATGATGCAAGACAAGACAAGTGGATTGTACAAGCAAGCAAGCAGGAACACCCACGGTGTCAAGGAGGTCAAGTTAAGTTATCAAGTCAAGTCAAGTCAGGAGTGCGCCGCCACGGCCACTATCAAGTTATCGAGATAATCATGTCAGGGTACTTGTCAGGAGTGCGCCACGACGGGCCACTATCATGTCAGGTCGGGTCATGTCAGGAGTGCACCACTACGGGTCGCTGTCCTGTTATGCTAGTTCATTGTCATACCAGGCCATATACAATAGTTATTCCAAATATACAAGTAAAATCAAGTTCATGACAAAAGGCGTAAGGATATAAAATGGGCGTAAAATACCTGATACAATACCAATATATATAGGATCATAAAGAGCCAAGACCAAGAAATAACAAATTCATCATAAACAAGTAGGTAGCACAAGGGGGTCAAAGGTTGGGCTACGCAGGGTATAGACTGCGCATACAAGGCTGCGCAAGAGTTGTCTTGCGCAAGGGTTACATTGCGCAAGGTGAGCAGTACGCAAGCAATACGCAATGCACAGTACGCAAGCCACTACGCAATGCACAGTACGCAGGCCAGCATAGCAGGGGCTACGCAAGCCACTACGCAAGCAATACGCAATGCCAGTACGCAAGCCACTACGCAATGCACAGTACGCAAGCCACTACGCAATGCACAGTACGCAGGCCAGCATACGCAGGGTGCAATACGCAGGGTGCAATAGCCGGGTGCAATACGCAGGGTGCAATACGCAGAGTGCAATACGCAGAAGACCCTAAGCAAGGGTTCTACGCAAGCAACACTACGCAGGAGCTCTACGCAGAGGCCGTACGCGGGAGCGCGTGGCCAACAAGAGGGAAAGGCTGTTCTTCTCCTACTCTGTCCGAGAGGAAGAACACCCAACCCAAAAATTCAATTCTTCATAACTTAGCCAAATCAAAACCAAATCGAGATTTTCAAAGCTCTAACTTGAGTAAAATTGAATCTCTTCCATATGGAAGCATCAAAAACCCATAAAATCCAACTAAAATAGATCAAAACATGTAAATCCGAAAATAGTTAAAACCTAGATCTAGAACAATGGAGACTCCAAATCACAAAATTCCAAGTTTAATGTGTTCTCCATGTCCAAATCTAGCTAATGAACAAATAAAAGTGGTGCTTATTTAATGGCAAGATGCACTTGCCTATGGGTGTTGGTGGAGGAAGAAGAAGAAATTAATGGAGAAATTATGGAGGAGAGAGAAAGTAGGTGGGTTATAATGAGGGTGTTGTGGTGTAATGGAGGTGTGTGTAGGCTATGGTGTTCCATCATGACAAACCAAACCAAACCCAATCTCCAAAATAAAACCAAACCATGGTCTAAAACCCAATTACAGAATTCAAAAATTCGCAAGTCGAGAATAATAAAATACTTGCCAAAATCCAAATACGAGCATAATACGAAATACGGAAAATGAGGGTGACAACTCTACCCACCTTCAAAGAATTCCGTCCTCGGAATTAAATCAAGGAGCTAGAGATTGCCACGACAAGCTATACTAAGCACAGACAAGCTACACTAAGCAGTCCAATCATACAATCATACAATGCAAGCAAGGAAGGGAAAGCGTAAGGTATAAGAAAGACATTATACCTCACGAGTCAACAGGTAGGGATATCGCGATCGGATATCGCCTCACGCTCCATGTTGACTCACCTAGAGAGTGATGACCCCAAGCAACACGGACTAAGTAATAGTCTTGTTCTTGAGGTCTTTTCCTCCGGTCCAATATAGACACGGGCCTCTCCTCATACGAAAGGTTGGTACCAACAAATAATCCGAATGATCTAGGATATGGCTCGGGTCCGGGATGTACCGTCTTAATTGGGATACATGGAATACATCATGTACCTCACTTAGCGACGGCGGAAGAGCGAGACGATAGGACACGTCACTACTCGCTCTAGAATATCGAACGGTCCTATATACCTAGGACTAAGCTTTCCCCGTACGCCAAAACGAATGACGCCGCGGGTAGGCGAGATCCTAAGGAATACATGGTCGCCGACGGCAAATTCTAAGGACGCCGATGAGCATCGGCCCAATGGCGTGACGATCCTGAGAAACTCGGAGGTGATCTTGACTTTCCTGACCACTTCAAACCGTCTGAGAAATCAGTTCTGGACCGAGCATCTGCCTCTCTCCGACATCGTCCCATGCTAACGGAGATCTGCACTTCCTGCCATAAGAGCCCGGAAGGGTGCCATCTGGATACTGGCCTGGAAAACTATTGTTGTACGAGAATTCCACCAGGTGCAGGTGATCCTCCCATGAACCACCGAGTCAAGGGTACATGACGCAACATATCTTCGAGAGTTGTATAGTACGCTCTGATTGCCCATCTGTCTGCGGATGATACGCCGAGCTGAACTTGAGACGAGTCCCCAAACTTTGATGAAGATGCGCCAGAAGTGCGATGTGAATTCGTATCCCTGTCTGATACTATGCTGACTGGCACTCCGTGAAGTCTGAAATCTGCCTGAGATACATCTCTGCTAGCTGTGCCGTTGACTGTCCAACTAAATGGAAGAAAGTGTGCCACCTTGGTAAGCCTGTCTACAATGACCCAAACAGCATCTCTGCTGCCGGAGACTTGGGTAATCCAGTCACGAAATCCATGGTAATGTGCTCCCATTTCCATTCTGGGATCGGTAAAGGTTGGAGAAGTCCAGCTGGCCTCTGATGTTCAGCCTGACCTGTTGGCAAACCAAACATCGAGAGACATACCGGGCTATCCCTTTCATACCATTCTACCAAAAGTGCTGACGAATATCTCTGTACATCTTCGTGCGCCTGGGTGAATGGAGTACTGCGAACTGTGAGCCTCTGCCATGATTCTGTCTGATATCTCCACTGGGTCACAAAGACGCGTGCCGTGTCGAAGTGTACCATCTTTATGAATACATAACTCTGGCCTTCTTCCTGCCTCGCACTCTGCTCTGAGCCGCTGAATCTTGGAATCTGTTAACTTGCTGTCCGGATCCTCTCACTATGGTGGACTGTATCTGTAGGCTGGCCATCAAGGCCACATTGGAAGGGAGAATCACTTCCACTCCCATCTTCTGAAGATCTGCAATAGCTCTGGTTGCGCCGTCAAGAAAAAACTCCAGCTCTCTGCTCAATGCATCTGCTACAACGTTGGCCTTCCCTGGATGATACTGCAAATCCACATCATAGTCCACAAGTAGCTCGAGCCATCTTCTCTGCCGCATATTAAGATCCTTCTGGGTGAAAACATACTTCAGGCTCTTGTGGTCAGTAAATATCTCCACTCTGTCCCCGTACAAGTAGTGCCTCCACAACTTAAGTACAAACATACTGCTGCTAGCTCCAAGTTCGTGGGCGGGTAATTCTCTCATGATCACGGAGTTGACGTGACGCATAAGCAATTACCTTCCCATGCTGCATCAAAAACACATCCCAATCCTGCTGAAGCGTCGCAATAAACTGTGAATCCTCCGGTCCCATCTGGAAGTGTGAGAATGGGAGCCGTTATCAAACCTCGCTTCAACTTCTCAATGATTCTGACATTGCTGTCCAAAACAAACGGCACATCCTTGCGGGTCAACTGGGTCATCGGTGCTGAAATCCTTGCAAAATCTGAGACGAACCGCCGGTAGTAGCGGCCAATCCAAGGAAGCTGCGAACCTCTGCCACTGAGCTGGGTACTGGCCATGCCTCGATAGCCACAATCTTCTGGGGATCAACTTCCACCTCTCTAGTAATGATGTGACCCAAGTAAGAAATGCGATCGAGCCAGAACTCGCATTTACTGAACTTGGCGTACAACTGGTGCTCCTAAGCGTGAAGGACGATCCTGAGATGCTGCTCGTGCTCTGCTTCACACTTGCTGTAGACCAGGATGTCATCAAGGAATACTATCACAAACTGATCTAAGTAAGGCATGAAAATACGGTTCATGAGGTCCATGAACACTGCCGGCGCATTGGTCGCTCCAAAAGGCATAACTAGAAACTCCCAATGCCCGTACCTAGATCTGAACGCCGTCTCGGGATGTCCTGCTCTCTGACTCTGATCTGGTGGTATCCTGACCGCAAGTCTATTCGAGAAAACTGAAGCCCCTCTGAGTTGATCAAACAAAAGTCTATCCTTGGAAGAGGGTATCTTCTTAATTGTCACTGAGTTTAAGGTATGATATTCACATAGCCTAGACGTACCATCCTTCTTTTTCACAAGAAGCATCGGGGCTCCCCAAGGCGATCCACTAGCACGAATGAATCCCTTGGTTCTAAGTTCTTCAATCATCTTGTACAAAATCTCCAACTCTGAAGGCGCCATTCTGTAGACTCGCTTGATACTGGTGCTGTTCCGAGGAATCAAGTCGATGGTGAACTCGATCTCCCGCTCTGGTGGCATCCCTGGAAGTTCCTCTGGGAAGACATCTGGAAACTCTTCAACTATCGGGGCAACTGCACTGCTGACTACTGCCATCCGCAATACTGGAGGAGATGGCTCTACTGTGCTCTGGAAAATGAAAACTCTGTCTCTCCGGGAATACTAAAGACAACTCTGCCAACATGGCAGTCTATCCTAGCATAATGGTTCCTCAACCAATCCATGCTAGGACTACAATAGTCTGCCATAGGAAATTCTATAAATCTAGCGGGGAAACTCTCTACCGCTAACTGCGATTCGACACGAGGAAACACTCGATCTACTCCACAAGACCATTACCAGTAAGTATATTGAGCCTCACTGATAATGACTCGGGCTCCAATCCTATCAGTGCGCGAATCGTGCAGACATGATGAATGCGATGCACCAGAATCAAATAATACAGCTGCTGGAAAGGTGTTGACGAGGATAGTACCTGCCACTACCTTACCTGGTGCCATTCTTCTTCCATGGTCATCATCATAGCCATGACCTCTAGTGCGGGTCCCCTCTGCTGGAAACCCCTCTGTCGATTCTGTGCTGGAGCCTGGGTGAACTGCTGCTGGTTCTGCTGCTGAAAGGCCTGGGCCTGAGGCAATAATGGCCTCGGGTACTGCTGCTGCTGCTGGATTGGAACTGGGCTGGTCCTCACTGAAGAACTAGAAAGGTTGGATGATGATGGACCTCCCCTATTAGGGCAGGTCCCTATCTGGTGGTCTGCTCCTCCCAAAACCAGGCACAATCCCTGTGCCCTACGACACTCTGCCACTACATGGCCGGCTTCCGCAATGAGAACATCCCACCGCGGAAGACTGCTTCGCCTCTGCTGCTGGGGTACGTCGGGTCGAATGCTGAACCGACGTCACTGAGCCGCCCGCCTCGGAGTTCCAATGGTAGACCCCTAGCTGCCGGGGTGGAGTGAAGATTGGTGCATCTGGTTATGGGACCGCTTGCCTCCGGTCCTGTCCACAATTCTCCGGGAGGTATAATCATGCCTCCTTGCTGCTTTCAATACTGCATCGAACGTCTGGTGCTCGAACTGTTCCACAGCTAATAATATCTCTAAGTGCAGCCCTTGCTGGAACCGCTGAGCCCTATCGAACCGGTTGCCAACCAAGGTGGGGCGAACCTACTCAGCCTGGAAAACTCGGTCGCATAGCCATCGACCGTCCTGCCTCCTGCTCAAGTTGGTGAATCTGGTCTGCAGGTCGTACCGTGCCACGCATCGAAGTACTTCGTCTGGAACCTCTCTGAACGTCGCCCAAGTGACTGGTGCTGCTAATCCATGGCCTGAGCTGCCCACCAATCGCGAGCCAAGTCTAACAACTGTAGGCGTACCACGCCACCTTCTCATTTTCAGGTGTCCTAGCTGCTTCTAGAACCACCTCGGTATCCTGAAGCCAAGCGTCCGCGGCAATCGATCTCACTGCGTCGAAGAAGGGAGGGTTCAAGCGCTTGAAACTGTGGCCGCTTGATTTCTTGGGGACCTCCTCGGTTTAGTGCATCATGAATTCTGGTGCAAGGCGTCGCCTCGACGATCTTGGGATGCAAGCAGTTCCCTGATAAGCCCTACCAAAGGTCCCTCATCCTGTCTAGTGGTTGAACGGGCGGGAGCTTCCTGAACTAGAGGTTCTGAGCCTCCGGGAAGCATAACTCGGGACGCTACTCCAGAGTGCTGAACTTGATCTCCCTGGCGCTGGGGGCTTGTCGAGCTTCCTCTGGCTGGTTGCGGTCCGGGAGTGAGAGTAAGCCGCTGAAGAAGACGACATAGGGACACAATAAGGAAAGGACCAGGACAGATCAATGATACAAGCATGTGATCAGGTCAAGAATCTCAGGGATTTGAAATACGGGTGGAGATCAGGGCGGAATATGATTGAGGACATCTATGGGTAAACCCTCACATTTCTTGATTGACAAGACCTGCATGGGCTACCACTTAAACCGTGTCACGCCCCAGAACCAGAATACTGGAGAGCGGGGGCGGACACAGCCAGCTACGTATATTGAAATAGAATACATCTCATACGGTCAGGGCTGTCTAGATGAGGGTTTACTACAAGCCAGCAGTCTCTTAAGGTCAAGCCTATTGTCTCAATCTCAAGCAATTAACAGAGTTGCAAGATGTTAGAGCATCAATATATATATATAAGGCGTCCCAAATATTACATATTGGATGACATGAAGCTAGTCGTACAAAATAATAGGACTAGAAAGAGTTCAGTCGTACATGATCAACCCTAGGATTGTAATCATGTTTACAGCCCGTAGGCAGACAGTAAGTAAATGGCATCGAGCGTAACAGGTGCTCGTCGGCTAAACGCCTCAAAAGAATAAATTTACATATAAGGGGGAGTGAAACAAAAAAAAAAAGGAAAAACCCACTCGTAGCCCGGGTTCCGTCTAGTGTTCACATTGGGGGAAGCTTGGTAGATCTCGGGAGCTGCTCCGAAATCTGGACACACAAAACAGCTGGGTCAAACCCCAGAAAGAGCAAGTGCCACAAGGAGGCCACAAATAAGAACAAAAGCCAGCATATCAGAACATAAAAAAAATAAAAGTACACAGGGCGATAAACGACTAGGGACGTGGAACCATTCCGGGAGCCAGGTTACAATCCTTAAACCCAAACAAGGACGGGATTGTAACCTTCGCCTGAATAGCTCATGTCTCTATCATTTATCGTTAGAGATAAGTAAAAATCATGATCAAGAGTTCCAGGTACTAGGGCTAGAAAGACTTAGATAGGGTGGACACCATTCATTCACAAACGGCCAAGCAAGTATACGGCTTACTACTTTAACTAACTAGGGTTATCACAAGCCTAGTTACTAACGAGATGCAATGAGAACTCCAGTCCCAAGCCTGCAGACCATCCAGTTATCCTTCCGCGGGTTGAGAGTTATAGGTGGGTACATGCCGGGAGACAGATGTACCCTTAGGTGACTTAGAGGGTGCAACACATGACAGTGTGCTGGAAATGTGCTCTACTCGTCGGCAAGCTACAAGTCCATTAAAGCGCCCAGATAACGAGATTGCCTGTGACTGGGAATTCTCCATTTCTAGTTTGATCTAATCATAGCCTATTCCAATTTAGCGCGAGTCCCTGGCCGTGGTACCCAGGAAGTCACGTCCTAGACATGATGCAAGACAAGACAAGTGGATGTACAAGCAAGCAGCAGGAACACCCACGGTGTCAAGGCAGGTCAAGTTAAGTTATCAAGTCAAGTCAAGTCAGGAGTGCGCCGCCACGGCCACTATCAAGTTATCGAGATAATTCATGTCAGGGTACTTGTCAGGAGTGCGCCACGACGGGCCACTATCATGTCAGGCGGGTCATGTCAGGAGTGCACCACTACGGGTCGCGTCCTGTTATGCTAGTCTTGTATACCAGGCCATATACAATAGTTATTCCAAATATACAAGTAACAAGTTCATGACAAAAGGCGTAAGGATATAAAATGGGCGTAAAATACCTGATCAATACCATATATATAGGATATAAAAGAGCCAAGACCAAGAAATAACAAATTCATCATAAACAAGTAGGTAGCACAAGGGGGTCAAAGGTTGGGCTACGAAGGGTATAGACTGCGCATACAAGGCTGCGCAGAGTTGTCTTGCGCAAGGGTACATTGCGCAAGGTGAGCAGTACGCAAGCCATACGCAATGCACAGTACGCAAGCCACTACGCAATGCACAGTACGCAGGCCAGCATACGCAGGGCTACGCAAGCCACTACGCAAGCAATACGCAATGCACAGTACGCAACCCACTACGCAATGCACAGTACGCAAGCCACTACGCAATGCACAGTACGCAGGCCAGCATACGCAGGGTGCAATACGCAGGGTGCAATACGCGGTGCAATACGCAGGGTGCAATACGCAGAGTGCATACGCAGAAGACCCTAAGCAAGGGTTCTACGCAAGCAAACTACGCAGGAGCTCTACGCAGAGGCCGTACGCGGGAGCGCGTGGCCAACAAGAGGGAAAGGCTATGTTCTTCTCCTACCTCTGTCCGAGAGGAAGAACACCCAACCCAAAAACTTCAATTCTTCATAACTTAGCCAAATCAAAACCAAATCGAGATTTTCAAAGCCTAACTTGAGTAAAATGAATTCTCTTCCATATGGAAGCATCAAAAACCCATAAATCCAACTAAAATAGATCAAAACCATGTAAATCCGAAAATAGTTAAACCTAGATCTAGAACAATGGAGACTCCAAATCACAAAATTCCAAGTTCTAATGTTGTTCTCCATGTCCAAATCTAGCTAATGAACAAATAAAAGTGGTGCTTATTTAATGGCAAGATGCACTTGCCTATGGGTGTTGGTGGAGGAAGAAGAAGAAATTAATGGAGAAATTATGGAGGAGAGAGAAAGTAGGTGGGTTATAATGAGGGTGTTGTGGTGTAATGGAGGTGGTGTGTAGGCTATGGTGTTCCATCATGACAAACCAAACCAAAAACCAATCTCCAAAATAAAACCAAACCATGGTCTAAAACCCAATTACAAGAATTCAAAAATTCGCAAGTCGAGAATAATAAAATACGTGCCAAAATCCAAATACGAGCCAAATACGAAATACGGAAAATGAGGGTGACACTCTACCCACCTTCAAAGAATTCCGTCCTCGGAATTAAATCAAGGAGCTAGAGATTGCCACGACAAGCTCTATACTAAGCACAGACAGCTACACTAAGCAGTCCATCATAAATACATGCAAGAAGCAAGGAAGGGAAAGCGAAGGTATAAGAAAGACATTATACCTCACGAGTCAAACAGGTGGGATATCGCGAAGCGGATATGTCGTCCTCACGCTCCCATGTTGACTCACCTAGAGAGTGATGACCCCAAGCAACACGGACTAAGTTAATAGTCTTGTTCTTGAGCGTCTTTTCTCTACGGTCCAATATAGACACGGGCCTCTCCTCATACGAAAGGTTGGTACCAACAACTAATTCCGAATGATCTAGGATATGGCTCGGG
>JANAVB010007015.1:0-45978 GCA_029216955.1 Iris pallida
GTTCGAACTTTTTCGGTGTTTTGTGGGTCAGACCATCGGTCTCATGACTGCAGAACCAGGTCGCCCACTTTGAAAGTTCTCTATCAGATTCTTTTGTTGAAAGTCTGTGATATGCGGGCTTGATAAAGTTCGATGCGCTATTGAGCCAAGAGGCAATTTTCGTCCAGCGCTTCCAACTCTTGCGGATGGCGACATTGATTGTCCTCCTTCGTAACTTATTTGTGATCGCCACTCGGAGTGAGGGGATTTGGATCTCCAACGGTAGCACTGCTTCATCCCGTAAACCATAGAGAATGGTGTGTTGCCTATTGGGGTCCGTACCGTTGTACGATAGGCCCAAAGGCATTCGCGGAGCTTCTCGTCCTAGTCGTCGCTTATTGGATGACATGACCTTTTTGAGTTGCTTGATGAGGTCTTATTAAAAGCTTCAGCCAATCCGTTTGCTGTCAGATTGTAAGTGGTGATGCCACGTTCTGAATATGATTCTTGTCGTAGAATCTACTGAACGCATGGCTGATGATTATGGGCCATTGTCGTGAATAATCCTTTGAGGTAACCCAAACGGTAGATGACGTGATGCTTGATGAAGCTGATCACTCTTGAGCTTTTCACCTCTGTGAGAGGTAATTCTTCCGCCCATTTAGAAAAATAGTTGGTGATTGCCAGGATAAAGCGGTATTGTTTGCCATTGATTGTAAAAGTACAGAACAATTATATAGGAGGACTGAACATAGACTCACAATACAAACTCGCTCGTACAAAGAAAGCCTAGGGACAAAAATATAGGTATAACAATCTAAGTACAATTGTTTATTTTTGATTCTGGGGGTGACGATAGAGGCTTGGGAAAGCGACGGCAGCTCTGCCTTACTCCTTGGAAGATCAAACACAGTCTTGGCTCGGGGAAGAAATGCTCTGTATCTGGCTCTGCACGTATCTCTCTGTGCTCTCCTTTTTATGTATATGCTCCTCTGCATGCTCTCTCTGTTCGCGTCTGTCTCCGTCTATTTGCAAGGGAATAGCACCTTGCTATTTATAGAAGTGGGGGGATAATCATTAGGGTTTGTAATGATTATCTATTTTGAAAAGTTGGCGGCATAAGAGTTATCAATCTGGACCGTTCATCTTGAATATAATAAATTTGAGCATTATTGTGATTGCATCAAATCTCTGTGGGCAATAAATGTTGATTGCCATGAATATTTGTGATTTGTGATAGCCTGCCACGTGTCCAATTTGCTTGATTTGATTTGATCTGGGCAATTATGACGATCGCAACAAATCTGATTTTGTTAGGATTTATTAGCACCCATAATTCTAGGAAAGATAAGACTGCCACGTGTCTCAATTGTCACGAAGAGCGCCACGTGTCTCAACTGGACCGTCCTGGCAGAGCCGTATGTGGTCCTCTCAGCCGCATGAAGCATGCAGCCGCGTGAGGATGGGCGGCCGCATGAGGATGGGCAAACCGTATGGGGATGGGCAGCCGCATGGGGATAGGCAGCCGCATGGGGATAGACAGCCGCATGTAGATGGACAGCCGCATGTAGGATGCAGCCGCATGAAGTGACCTCGGGACTTGGTGGATCTTGCCAGCTGTAAGAAGATTTTTCTCTTCCCTAGGAACACGCCATCATGTCAGCATCATTATTATGTCTTTATGTCAGAGCTGTCATAGCTGTCATTTGTCAGATCAGCCGTCAGGACATTAAATGCAGCAGAATGTAGAGAAGAATTATTGAAGACCACGTGGCTTCTTTCTGGGCCGCATGGAACTATTCGAGCCGCATGGACCCTTGAGCCGTATGGACTCCTAAGCCGCATGGGGATCCTAAGCCGCATGGGGATCCTAAGCCGCATGGGGACCTTCTGTCGGAGCCACATAGGCCTTCTTTATTCTTTTCCATGCTTCTACAAGACCCCTTCAAAGTTTTTAATTTGCAAAATTGAAATACTTTGAATAAGAAGCATGGCCATGTAAAAACTCTTCGGGCCGCATAGGATGTTCTGGCCGCATGGATGTCTCCGCCGCATGGCCTACTCAGCCGCATGGTCATCTGAGCCGCATGGGCTTTCCAATCGCATGGGCTGTCTGGCCGCATAGGCTCCTGCTACGTCTTCATGCCATGTTTGCAAATCTTTGCATTGATTGCTTTTGATTTGCTGTCAGATTTAAAGCCGCTTTTTGGGGCAGGATCCAAAGAGTTTAGCCTTAAATAGTCGGATCGCCTTGATAACCGAAGAGTCGGTTACACTGCACATGGATCGATACGTCGGTCTATGGGCTCCGCCTATAAATAGCAGCGTGTTTGGAAAAAAAATACTTCTTTACTTTCTGCTCTTGCCCTAGCTTTCTTGCCTTCGTCTTCCTTCTCTGATCATCAGCAATAGCTCCCAACCTCTTAAGGTTGCGGCGAAGGCTGCGGCGAAGGGTAAGGGCGTGGCCTCGACGTCGGCTGCGGCACCCAAAGCTCATTCCGACGTTCATCCTGCCGTTAAGGATAAGGATTTTGGGAAAGTCATATGCTTCGAAACCTAACAAAGTCGGCTCTGTTGCATGCTTATGCGCAAGCCTTTAATTCAAACTGTTCGAATTCTATGGGCCGCATACATGTCCCATAACCGAGCCGCATGGGGGTATACCCCATGTCCGAGCCGTATGGGAGTTGTCTTAGTGGGCCGCATGAATACTTCGTAAACTGAACCGCATAATGACCTGTCGATCAGAGCCGTATGGACTCTTTTGAACCAAACCGCATGGAGCCCCTCCTGGATTCATCCGCATAGGGCTGTGCGAACACCGAATCCGCATAAGCCCCTATGAATTGAGCCGCATAACGCTCTTCTGACTTGAGCCGCATAACGCCTCGTTAAGCATAATTGCATAAGCGTACGCGAAATAGAGCCGCATAAGCTTACACTAATTAATGCCATATAAGCTCATGTTCAATAATAGAACCGCATAAGTCCTTTGTAGGCTGGGCCGCATAAGCCAAAGCCCCTCTTTTAAGTTGTTCTTTTGTCTGTTCAGTGAATTTGCCAGTTAATGCAGCAGGAGAACTTCTGGTGGGTCAGGCCCAATTTGCTATGGGCTATCGGTATGACCATATAGTCGAGCATATGACGAAGCAGCTTTCGAAAGATCCTTCGGAGAGGTTGACTGCCATCAAGAAATAGCCTTTCTACTTTCTCTGCGCTATGATGAACTCAGGGCGATTAGATGGGAAATATCTGAAGCCGGCGTTCCTCTTTGGGGATGCTTTGTCTATAAAGAATACCCGAGTGCTTGAGGTATCCGAGAGCTGGGATTTTACTCTCGATGGGGTGGAGATCCACATCCCTCCGATGGAGCACCATTTTCCCTTGTCATGGTTCAACATGTTACCATTGGAGAGGAGGATGGTGGAGTCCCTGACTCCAAGCAGGTCAAGGATCTTTGTGGAGGACATCCATTACAATGGACAGTTGAGGTCTGCGTATGCAGGAAAGGAACCGACCAGTCGGTGCGTGACGGGATTGGCCTCGGGTTCCTTCATAAATGCACCGGGCCCCAACTTCAGTTTCTCTCAAGCTGATACCTACATAAACTAGCTTGCACAGAAGGGGTCCTATCCTGTCGGCCGGTTAGCGCTGCCGAACTGGATAAACCCTATCCCTACGTGGGCCAATTGACTTCGTGGATTTGCAAAAGTACGAGGTTACCCTGCGTGAGATCAGCCTCTACTACGCCATTCGGGGTACCAGTCATGGCTTATCCATAAATAAGACGTTGTTCATGGCCCTCTTGGAAATGTACAACCGACGGACGGAGACTTTCTTTGCGCCTGCCGATGAGTTAGGGCTTGCTCTTCCCGAGATGCACGTTATCTCTAAGCTGTCCTGGGACACAGAAGTCTTTAAAGTGTACACTCCTACGAGTGAAGAGCTCGAGGGTTTAGATCAGAAGTTCTCGAGTTTGTTGCCGTATATCAGGAATTGTTATGTCACCATAGTACTTGCCACCAAACGACCATCAAAAAGAATGATAGCTCAGAAGGGACGATTCCTCACACCACGACCTGGGTCTTATACCTTTTCAAGCTGGGCACCTCAGGCCGGGTTTCCTCCCGATATCCTCAAAGCCAGGAAGAGGTGCAATCCCTAGTGTCGACCGCCAAGAGATCGGGGTCTACGAGCGATACCTTTGGGGGTCAATCTGACACCTTTAGTTATTTTTATCATTGTACTCAGCAGCTGTCGGAGAAGGCGGTTCTTGCAGGATTTCTGATGGTATGGCTACGGAACTGCGTAGTCTCAGGAGGAACAGGCTCCATCGAGAGGCTTAGTCGCCACTTCATCCTTCATGCTATAAAACTCATTTTTAGGGTCAGACTGGCCCTTCTTCCGGCAATGGTGTGCAGCATACACCACGGCCTTTGCGCCTTTTCGTCCAAGGTTATCGCCCGTGATACGGTGATGAATTTTGAGCGCGTAGAGCTGCCAAACCATTATCTAATGGGGTGGCTGTTAATGCACTGCCGGTCTTTGATGAGGCCTGGCCCAGAGGATGGTGTCACGGCTGATGATGCCTTCATTTTCCGATTCCGTCATCAGTCCTGGGAGTACAGCACCATGCCAGCTTGTCGAAGGGCGCTGGCGAGAGTGGACGGATACGACTTTTTTGTGTCTGTTCCTCCTTTTACCGTTGAAGACGTGAGGAGAGGTCATGTTGATGGTACCGAACGTCCTCTTCTCTTGCCCGAGAGACTACTCTGTTGGCTACACAATATCCGTCCAGCACATTTAGTATAACGTCACGCAATAGCGTTTACCTGGAGCCCTATTTTCCTAGCAGGTTCTCCCGCCAGTTCGGGTATAGCCAGCTATCTTTTGACAGTCCCAGCCCTTGCCTGGGCTTTGAAGGTAGCGTCCTGGATGGTATCAGATGCGGTTCATACTCGAACCACCTCTCTGTCCCTAATGACGAGGTGCCAGTAGAAATTCTATATATAGCGGCCCTATACTATGTAACGGTGAATAAGCCTCCTGTTAATTTTGACCCGAGGATCAGTTTCATCGTGGGTACTGGCCTGGCGGAGAAGCCTCAGGGTCGAGGAAGAGAAAGTAGAGGGCGAACGCAGTTCCGGTGCCAGACTCAGAGTCCACCACTACGGAGGAGGAGGATGATGACCCTGACGTCGATAGTTCCCTCCCTCCTACAGAAGAGGAAGTGGCGGATCAACCGTCTATTGTGTATGATGAATTGGTGGCGAATCAGGCGCCTGATGTGCCTACTGAGGTGGTGGTGGATCAGCCGCCTGTTGCACCTAATCCTTCGTGCAAGCGAAGTAGAATTGACCCTACTGGTGGCAGTAGAACATATTCTGTGAAGCGGGCCGCGACCAGATATCGCGGGCTGTTCATTAAGGAGAAGGGCGAGGAGGTCGACGCCGTTTCAGAGGTGAGTTATTTTACGGCTGTTTTCTCAATTCTTCAGTTCTTTTTTTTCTGAATTATGTCCTGATCAATTTTTTTTCCCTGTAGGCGTCAGAAGAGTCGAATTCTCGGGAACCGGCTGCTGCTTCTGAACCTGATTCGGCACTGAGTACTTTGGTCAGTGACATGTGTGCCACGATCATCTCTCCTAGGGTTCTTTCGGATGTGGCTGAGGCTTCTTCCGTCGCTGAGGTCTCGACCCAAGGCGATGGGGTTTCTGAACCCATCCCTGAGACTGTCAAATTTTAATAGGATGACGCTGAACCAGTCGTACCCCCTTGGGGCGGCTGGGGCAGAAGAACCAGTTGAATTTGACTCGGAGGTTGCTGGTGAGGGGACTCCGGCAGTTGTGAGCGATTCGCAGCCTCAATGCTCCTCCCATGGTAAGATAAGCCAAATCTTAACTTGTGAGGAGGCCTATCTGCTATATCATCACATCCTTCGGGTTAGACCGATTGATGGTTGCTCTGGACATACAGGTCCTGCCCCTCCAGTGCCGATGACGGACATCGTCAGGGTAGGTTCTGCCGGAGGGGATCTGGCGGAGTGGAGCGTACCTCCTCCTTTTCTGACTCATATCGAAGGGCCTTCTGCTGGCTCGGGCTCGGGAAGTCAGATGGCTGCATAGCCGGGGCAGGGGACAATGGTCCCTGTATCCTCCTCTGTTCAGGCGGCTCCGCGAATGGACTTTTCTGCTTTGTCGAGTGTCCAGACACTTCGGGTGGCGGAGGAGGAGTTAGCTGCTATCCGCGCATCTTTCCGCTCAGAATTTGTCTCCCTGGTGGCAAGTTCTAGCGTGTCTCCTTCAACACTGCCAGCCACACTTCCTTTGACGCCGTCCTCTACGGAAGTTCTGGACGAAGCGTCACAGGACGTGGTTGACAGCTTCTATCGCCACCTGAAGAGAGGGGTCGTGTCACTACCATAATTTTAGTTTGAGGATATTTTGTCATTTTTGAATTATTTGAATTTAAAATATTTTATTAGGGATTATTAATAATTTAATTGAATGATGTGATTTAAATAAATATAATTATTGCCTTGTGATTTGGTTAGCCTAACCTAGATTGGACCTAACCTAGATGGGTCATAGCTAACTTAGTGAGCCACTTTGAGAATTAGATGGTTTGGCTAAGGGGTTAAGTCAAGTCTAGTTATGGTAAAGTGATTTGCAAAAGACTAAGAAAGAGCCTCTTGTTCTAGACCACACAATACCCTTGATTCAATCCTAGCCATAGGATGAAACCTAAAAACCCTAACCCTAACTATTATGACCAGCCAAGAGACCCCCCTTGCCTATATAATGTCTTATGGGGATTTGAGCCTCTTTCTTTAATAGTTCTTCATCTCTTAAGGAAATAGGTAAGCCTTCTTTAATTCTTTCCTAGTTTAATCAATAGTCCTTTTGATTGGAATTTCTTCCATCATGATCTAATTAGTGTTTTCTTGCTGATGTGGAGTTAAATCTCAGATTTGCATCAATTTAGGGATTTGGGGTGGCTTTGAAGAACTCCTTGGAAGAGACTTTTGTGTGAAGAACAACCAATAGGTACTTTCTATTCCACCCATTAAAACTAGGTTTAAATTGCATATTCATCTAGCCCTAGGTGTCCTGATTCCGTAGGTATAGGGTTTCCCAAGTTTTGTGTCCTGTACGTGTCCGTATCGGACACATATCAGTGATAGGCACAGGTGTTCGATGAAAGTCCCTGTCAAATTCAGTGTGAACCCTTCAGTGTGAACCCAAGGCTGCCTGGAAATTTCAGTGTGAACCCTTCCTTAAACTGAGTTGTTTTGATATTAGAAATCTGGGAATTCATTGGGTTTTGTGTTGGACTATTTTTTAAACAGTTTCTAAATAACTGAACCTAAATTCACTGTCATTTGAACCCAAACTGAGTTTGTTTTGGTGTTAGAAATCTGGAAATTATTTTGAAATCTGAACCACTTACATGTTAGCAAGTCCTTGTCAAATTCAATCATAAGTTCACTGTGCATATACATACATTTCTGTCTTAAATTCCTGCACTGCATATACATATATTCCTGTCATATTTCCTGCATATGTTACATAACACACACACTTTCCTCCTTATCATTTCGCTGTCCTGTATTTTTCCTGCACACAAACACTCATGCACACATCCACACACACATGTAGATACACACACACACACACATACACATGAACACTTGAGTTTCCCCCTCTCTATAACCTACTTCTATTGTAGATATATATATAAGTTTGTGTATTGTATTGGGTATCTAATATGGAAACTTGAAATGGTGTATAGGGTATATATATGTATTAGTATCCTATAATATATGTAGGTGTGATTATATATATATATATAATATGTGGGCATATGGATATACTAGCCTATGTGTTATATGATAGCTCATGTGCTAGGCACATGCCTATATGTATATAAGATACATATACATTTATGTGATAGTGGTATAGGTATATGTGGTATTTAGCCTATGGCCTAGGGTTGTGTTTGCTTAGCTAATGAGCCTAGATTGAGCTTGTACAGCCTTGTTTGACCTAGAATAGACTTGCTAGACTAGTGTGACTAGTTTGACCTAGTGTGGACTTGTTTGACCTAGTTTGACTTCTAGGGTTGACCAGAGTTGACCAAGAGTTGACTTTGGCCTAGTTTGACCTAGATTCATGTAGAATGCATAGTAGAGCTTTATTTTATCATTTTAGACTTGTTGTGACTTGTACTGTTCTGATTAGGAGCCAGACACCACTCCTCGGACAGTATATTCATCTTAGACATTCAGATAGTAGGCGAGTACATCTTTGATCATTTCATATCTTGCTTAGGATTATTTTTCCTGCTTTAGGTTATCTTACTTGATGCTGACACGTTGGTAACACGGATTGGTACTATATGGATCCCTTCATGAGATGTTATCCCTCTCGGGAGCATCAGATACTTTTGTCTCATGTGTGTTTCACTTATATCACGTATCTCATGTTTCTATTATCATAAATCTTCGGGAATCAGCTAGTGACTCATGTACCCTCATGATCACCGAGCCTTCACGAATCAATTCATGAATCACCCTTTTTGGGCAACGTAGTATAATCATGAATCTTAACGTAACTTGAATGGATCCTTGTGTTGATTGGGGATGGAGGAGTATAAATGAACATGTGAATAAATCCAAGTAGTGTAATCATGAATCAATTCCCTGTAGTGTAATCATGAATCAATCCTTAGCCATTCACATGTTTATGTAGTACTCTGAATCACTAGCACTGTCTCTCTTTATACATATCATAGATATTTACTTACAGTCTCTCTCTTATATTATGCTATTCTTCAGTTCCTGTATTTTATTCTCTAGCATGATTATATTTTCTTTCCTGCTATGACTTGTTGAGATGTATTGTGCTCGCTCCTGTCCTGACTGGACCTGTTGAAATATACAGAGGATGAGGTCGAGGCTGGCTGCCCTACTTATTATGGGCTACTTTAGATGACAGCTGTAACTTGGACCAGCAGGAGCCCTTAGCTGTGGACGACTCTCCTCTAGACTAGGATGTCTTATTATTTTCATTCTGGATGATTGTATATATTAGTACTTAGAATTTGGGATATGTATTATCTTAGACACTTAGAATCTCTATGTGTACTTGGGATTTCCTTTCTTTTCAGCAGTATTTATCTATCTATCATTCCAGCTTATCTTCTGCCTTAGTATGTGACTGAGTTTACTTTCTGCTTTGTCACCCCCATTCGGGGAGTATAAACTGTTTAGAAATTATATTGTTAGATGTTGGACCTAGGACAGCGTTCTACCGCCGACACTGCGGCATAGGCTTGACGTACCCACGTCTCGTGCCCTTACTCTAGGGTACGGGTCGTGACACGTCGCGGCTGCTGTGGAACGGGGGACCCCTTTTGCCTTGGCCCGACAATGCGCCCAAGGTCACATTGATATTCTTAAGACTCTTTCCGGTGGGGCGGGGATGGCTGCACTTCTGGAGGCAAAATTACTGGAGACTGATCAGCTGGTGGCCCAGTTCCAGGTGCTACGGTAGGCTGATCTGCCTGATGCTATAGATCAAGAGCGCGGTTTCCTCATTACTGTCGTAGAGAAGGTAAGGGCTGCTCGAGATAAGACCAAGCGGTCATACTGAAGGACCTTCACGATCTGTCTCAGCTATATGATCAGTTGAGCCGCGAGAGTGAAGATATTACGGCTCAGGAAGCGACTGCCTCCCGTGGGGTCATTGACACGCAGGAGCAGATCCTTGAGCTTCAGAGGAAGTTAGCTTTCCTGGAGTCTTTGTTCGAAGCTGCCGTACCGAAAAGGGGCTTATTATCCAGGAGGCTGACAGAGTTAGTCGAGCTTCTGCTAGCCTGGAGCTCGCCCTGAAGAAGATGGAAGACGGCTGGCGAGCACACTGTATTTGGATGATGTGGAGCGGTTATCTCTGGAGACCGAGCGCCGAGCTAAGCAGCGGCTTGAACGGGGGACCGCCTTGGTGAGGAATCGTCTCCTGGAATTATGTACCGCCGAACCATAGATGGCTTTTTTCCTTCTTTTGCTTCCGTTCTTTCTCTCTCTTTTTTTGAGAGGGACGCAGTCCCAGAACATGTAGTACTTTTGGCTTTCAAATAAAAGAGTATATTTTATTTTACCCTTTATTTGTGTTGCTTATTGGGTTTATGGTGGGTGGTGGTGTTTGCCCCGCTTGGGGGACTGTTTGTGGACCTGTTACCCTTGGCATACCTAGAATTTTAGGTATGTATAACAAGTTTGATGGGGATACCTAGAACAATTCCACGGTAAGGTGGTCATGGACGTTCCTGGTATCGGAAGAAAGAATGCCATGGAGCAGCTGGGCTCCCGGGGTATGATGAGAAATGATGTGCATGTACTAGGAAACTTAGTACAACATTTGTAGTCAGCAGAGGACATTTGTGGGCCTATTATCCTTGGCGTACCCCGATTCAGGATACGGATAATAGGACAAGAGAAAACCAACATACTTACTCAGAGGTAATGAGGACATGGCAAGTATGGGAGTTTTATCGCGGAGTCTTCCTACTCAGAGGTAATGAGGACGTGGCAGGAGTGGACTCGGAGGAGGATATTTGTGGTCAACAGAGGACATTTGTGGACCTATTATCCTTGGCGTACTCCGGTTTTGGGTACGGATAATAAGTCGAAAGGGAACCAGAATACTTACTCAGAGGTAATGAGAACATGGTAAATACGAAGGTTTCTTCGATGGAGCCTTCCCACTCAGAGGTAATGAGGACATGGCAGGAGTGGGCTCCATGAAGGGGTACATAGAACGACTCAGAGGTAGCATCGACATGGAAGTTCTATGTGAAGGGGTGATTTATTTTGGCGGAAGTGAGAGACGACTCAGAGGTATCATCGACGTGGTCGTTTTTGGGAATTTTGTGGATCTGTTACCCTTTTTGTGCACTAAGAGTGCGGGTAGGGATCATGAGGGAGGAGCTCTTTCAGAAGAATAAGTTCAGAGCTATGGTCATGCATGACTTACTACCTAAAAGAGTGACCGGCATGTAAGTTCAGAGGCACCTACGGGTACATAACTCAGCAATCTGGAATATTTGGGAGGAGAATGTGAGTTCAGCGGTACTGGAGGGTACATAACTCAATAATCTGGGATTTTGTGAATGTGAGTTCAGCGGTACCGGCGGGGTACATAACTCAATAATCTAGGATTTGGAGAATATGAGTTCAGCGGTACTGGCAGGTACATAACTCAATACTCTGGGATTTGGAGAGTGTCGCTTAGACATAATATTTCTTCAGGAACTTGCCGTTGACGGGCAACATGAGCAAGTCTCCGTTTTGTTTTGCGAGACGATAAGCACCGTTGGAGAATATAGCCTCAATGATAAATGGACCTTCCCACTTTGGCTGGAATTTGTCGACGGTTTTGTGAGTCATAACCATCGGCCTCTGAACTGCCAGAACGAGATCGCCCACTTGGAATGTTCTGATTTTAACCTTCTTGTTGAAGGCTCCGGAGATGCGTGCTTGGTATAGCTCAATTCGTTGCTGAGCCAATAGGCGCTTTTATCTAAGGCCTCCAACTCTTGTAGCGGTGACGGTAGTTATCGTCCGTCGTCAATTGGTAAGTGAGAGCGACACGGAGCGAGGGTATTTGGGTCTCCAATGGGAGAACTGCCTCACTCTACACCAGGGAGAATGGTGTGTTCCCAGTGGCCGTTCGAACTGTAGTACGGTATGCCCATAAGCATTCACCAAGCTTCTCGTTCCAGTCGCATTTGTTGGATGATACAAACTTTTTGAGCAACTTGATGATGGTTTTGTTTAATGCTTCTGCCAACCCATTCGTTGCCGGATTGTATGGCGTCGAAGCAACATTCTGAATTCGTTGTTTGTCGCAGAATCGATAGAAGGTATGGCTTGCGAACTATGGACCATTATCATGGATGATTGTCACGACCCGATCCCAATTTCTTGGGTCGACTCGGATCATGCCCAGCCTGCACCGTTGTTGAGACGGCGGCAGTAAGCTGTATTTCATATGCAGGTACAATCAACAACATTCGAAACTATAATTGCCACAACATTTAATTAAACAATAATATAAACTTGTCCATTACAAAGCTTGTCCACAACTTTAACATAACATTTATTTTATTTAAAAGATAAACTAAAACTCCAACTAAGCAGAAGTGTCATCATCATCTCCATGGACATCGTCTGGGAGCACAGCAGGGTACAGCTCCGGGTCGTAGTAACTACTAATCAGTAGCTCTGAGTCATTAATAGAACCTATTGGGTGTGGGGGATCCAGTCAGGAAAGGAGCAAGTACAATTATGAAAATTAACAATTTGCATAATGAATAGAAACTTGCAATATTAAATAATTTTGAAACAATGATTTCCAACTATAAACAATTGTGATTTGAGTAAGCAGTATCTATGACCGGTTTAGGATGATTCAATTGTATCCTATTGATACGGTCCGGCCTAACCCCGTGTAAAGAGGGGTAAGCTCGCACATTCATTAACTATTTGGCTTTGATCATAGATAACTACGCTACTCCCCATTATCCCGATGCAATGATTCAGTATATTACTCTAGGAGAGAGTACGTGTAACAGTTGTGTATTTAACATGCAAAATTTCTAATATTAATTAAACTGTAATTAACCACAACCGTACTTGCCTTGATTTAAACTGGACTTCGATGGATGTTCCGAAAAGGTGCTAGTTACGCCTTCGTAATCCTACAAATGGAGCATCTATACTTATCAAACTGCTTCAACCAACTAAGTATGCTAATTTTCAATCTCTATTATCTTTCCTAATAAATTTTATCCTTTTTATTCTAATTAGAACACAATTATCGGATGGTTTACTATTTACAAAGAAATATCAATTAATCCTTTTCTTTTTGGAAACTTGCAATTTTCATTTAAATTATTAAAACTTGCATTTTGTACATAAATTAATATTTATTTAATAAGTGAGAAAATCACTAATTTCTAATCTTTATGAAAATATGTAGATATAGATAATTATTCTACTTTTTACGTTACACTACGACATCCAGAAAAGAAAACAAAATAAATCCTAACTATTTCATTTTCCAGCACGAGCAAATGAGTAATTGGGCTTATGCCCTTACAACCCAATTTACATGAATTGAAATAAGACGAAAATATAGTTAGTCTCTAATTGAATTATATAAAAATTTGTGAGTCTCAGACTCTGGTCCATTCTTCACATTCAACTACTCTGCCTCAACGTCCGGTCGAACCGGTGCGTTTGCATTTCGCTGGGGCCCAGTGACCGTTAAGGTCGTCGTCCAAAAATATTATTATTAAAATAATATTTTTATATCGAAAATTATTTTAAAAAAAATCATTTTTATTATTTTGCAAAATTTTCGGCAGCATCTCCTCTGTTTTTGGTCAACCCAAAAACTGGGAATGTGCCGTAAACCTGCAAAATAACTCCAAAATCCGAATTTATATAAACAACCATATAATATTTTTTTCCAAGTCAACCAGTACTGAAACCAATACCAGAACCAACTTCCCAAGGGAAAAACCAATATCAGCATAATACCAAAATCCCAAAATACCAACAGAATCAACAACAGAACCAAAATTGCAATTATTCGGAAATTCCGAAGAGGACAATTTCCGAAACTAATCCCAAAAATCTCGAGATCGAATAGTAAAACTCAGAAGTAAGAAATCTAATCATTCTCCAGAGTTCCTTCCGAAGGGTTCTCGAAAATCCGACTTTCCGAAGAAACTTCGGAATCAAAAATAGTAACGTAATTGTTACGTTGCTGGAAATTCCGAATTCCCACTGGAATTGGATTGGACCAGTTCATCATAGACTAAAGATAATAATTGGGTCAGAGTGTACCGACAATAGAAACCGACGGGAACGTCACGTTGCGGAGAGGGAACCCGAAGACGTCGTCGAACAGCGAACCGGAAGTGTTCGGGACGAACAGGGGCGGTCTCCGGGGTGAACGCCGGTGAGCGGGTGGTGCTGGGCGGCCTGGCCGAGCTGTCGCCGGCGGTCGTGGGTCGCCGGGAAGCGGACGGTGGCCACGGGGAGGGGCGGCGACAGTCGGGTACGGCCCAGGGGTCAGGGCTCGGCCGGATTTGGGTCGGATCGACTCCGAGAAGCCTCGGAAAACTCTAGATCTCACCGGAAATGGTGGGATCTCTCAGAAATTTGGAAATGAGTGGAGATGGAGATAGAAGAGGGGGTTTAAATAGGAGTTGAAATTGGGGGTTACCGGACTTGGGAAGGCGAAGGGGTGGCCGACCATCAAAACACCGGCGGCGGAGCGTTTGGAAAGCTTCGGAAAGAAAACCGAAATTCCTTCGGTTGAAGGAATTCCAACCAACAGAGCAAATGAAGCCATTAATCTCTCTCTACAAGTGCTGTAGACACTTAAACAAAGTTTGGGTTTATAAAGTTAAAAAGGTTAAAGGGTTTTGCAACCCATTAAGAATATGGGTTGGGCCCATATACAAGGCTTGGGTTTAATAGCTTCATGGCTTGTAAGAGTCAAGTAAAAAAATTGTTTTGGGTTTTTAGAATAAATGAAAAACTTTTGGTTTATAAAAATTAGAATTTGGAACTAACAGGATTTTAAAATAATTTTCCTCTTTTAACAATTTAATCAATATTTGTTTAAAAAAAAATTAAAGCCCAAATTTTTTTTTTTAGTTCGGGTCTGGCTAACACTCAAAAATCCTTGTTATTAATTTTGAAAAAAAATTAATTTTACACTTAAATAAACATTATAAATTTTAACTAATTATCTAACATTATTCTAGTAAAAAGCAATTTAAAAATTAGAGAGAAAAATGCAATTTAAAATTATGGGTTTCACAACCTTCCCTCCTTGGAAAATTTCGTCCTCGAAATTAAAGAGTTAGGTTGAGAAATTACCTCAGGTCCTCAAACAAGTACGGATACTTCTCCCGCACCTCATCCTCTCGCTCCCAGGTAGATTCGCCTGGGGAATCATGCCTCCACATTACTCGAACAATGGGAGTCACTGAGGTTCTGGTCTTCTTCTCGCCTCGGTCCAGATCGCCACTGGCTTCTCTTGCAATGTGAGACTTGGTCCAATCTCCAACTCTGAATGGTCCAAAATGTGGTTCTCATCAGGTATATACTCTCTGAGCTGTGAAACGTGGAAGACGTTGTGCATGCCTTCTAGATTAGCTGGTAGAGCTAACCTATACGCCACTTCTCCAATCCGGCTCAGAACTTCGAACGGGCCAATGTACCTGGGACTTAGCTTCCCAGCTCTGCCAAATCTGATAGTACCTCTGGTAGGAGAAATCTTCACAAAGACTTTATCTCCTTCTTCAAATGCCAGTGGTCGTTGACCACTGTCTGCCCAGTGCTTCTGTCTGTCTTGAGCGATCCTGAGCTTGTCTCTGATAATCTTCACCTTCTCTGCTGCGTCAGTCACCATCTCTGGACCCAGCAGTACTCTTTCATCAACGTCGTCCCATGCCAATGGTGTACGGCAACGACGTCCATAAAGAGCTTCGAATGGGGTCATACCAATACTGGCTTGGTAGCTGTTGTTGTAAGAAAATTCTACCAAGTGCAGATGGTCTTCCCACGATCCTCCAAACTCCAAGACACAAGCTCGCAGCATATCTTCAAGTGTCTGAATTGTCCTCTCCGATTGCCCATCTGTCTGGGGATGATAAGCTGTGCTGAACTTCAACTGGGTCCCCAAGCTGTCATGCAAACTCTTCCAAAAATATGAGGTAAAACGAGTGTCTCGGTCAGAAACAATGCTTACCGGTACGCCATGAATCCGGTAGATGTGCCGCATGTACAATGCTGCCAATTTCTCAGTAGATAAACCAACTTTGAAGGGGATAAAGTGAGCTGACTTGGTTAGTCGGTCCACTATTACCCAGATGGCATCCTTCCCTCATTCGGAACGAGGCAGTCCTGACACGAAATCCATCGTGATATGCTCCCACTTCCACTCTGGAATGTCCAGTGGTTGTAGAAGTCCTGCAGGTCTCTGTCTACTAGCCTTCACTTGTTGACAGATCAAGCATCTAGTGACATACCTGGTGACATCTTTCTTTATTCTACTCCACCAGACAATAGTGCGCATATCCCGATACATCTTATTGGCTCCAGGATGTATGGAATATTGAGACTGATGCGCTTCCTTCATCAACTCGTTCCTCAGTTCGCCAGACGGTACACAAAGCCTCGTACCATTCTTCAGAGCTCCATCACTGGCGATTGAGAAACCCTCAAGTGTTCCTGCTAATACTTGATCCCTCAGCTTGCAAAGTGCCTCGTCTTGAAACTGCGTCTCCTTGATCTTGTCCATCAGGTTCGAGCTCACTTGCAACTTCATCAACATAGAATCTGAATCCCGCTTCTTCTGTCCAGGCAGTAATATCTCCAATCCAAGCTTCTCTATGTCCTCTAGCAGGTGCCTCTCCTTGGTTAAGAACATCGCCACTGGGTATCGACTAAGTGCATCAGCGACCACATTAGCCTTACCCGGGTGGTATTGCAGGTCGATGTTGAAGTCCTTCATTAACTCCAGCCATCGCCTCTGCCTCATGTTTAACTCTTTCTGAGTAAAAACATACTTCAGACTTTTATGATCTGTGTATATTTCCACTCTCTCTCTCCATATAGATAATGCTTCCAAAGCTTCAACGCAAAGATGACTGCAGCAAGCTCCAGATCATGAGTGGGATAGTTCTTCTCATGAGTCCGTAATTGCCTAGATGCATAAGCAATCACTTTCCCATGTTGTTGAAGAACACAACCCAGTCCTTTGCCCGAGGCGTCACTGTAGATTGTGAAACCACCGGATCCTGCGGGTAGCGCAAGGATTGGTGCAGTGGTAAGCCTCTTCTTCAACTCCTCAAATGCTGCTTGGCAATCTTCCGTCCAGATGAACTCTTCATTCTTCCGAGTCAGCTTTGTCATGGGTTCAGCAATTCTTGCAAAGTCCTTCACAAACTTCCGGTAGTAGCCAGCCAAGCCCAAGAAACTTCTGATGTCAGCAACTGAGCTTGGAGTAGGCCACTTCTCCACAGCAGCTATCTTCTTCGGATCCACCGAAATTCCTTCCTCTGTGATAACATGGCCAAGAAAATCCACCTTGTCTAGAAAGAATTCACACTTGGATAGCTTACCGTACAACTTCTCCTTCCTCAAAGTTTCTAGAACTTTCCTGAGGTGCTCTTCGTGCTCCTCCTTCGTCTTCGAATAGATCAGTATGTCATCAATGAAGACGACAACAAACTGGTCTAAGTATTCATGGAAAACCTTGTTCATAAGGTTCATGAACACCGTAGGAGCATTCGTCAGACCAAACGGCATGACCAAGAATTCAATCTGCCCATACTTGGTGTTGAATGCCGTCTTGGGAATGTCTTCCTTCCTGACCTTGATCTGATGATAGCCAGACCTGAGATCAATCTTGGAAAACACCTTGGCTCTACTCAACTGATCAAACAAGTCATCGATCCGGGACAGAGGGTATTTATTCTTGATTGTGACATTGTTCAGTGCCCGATAATCGATGCACATCCTCACCGTTCCATCCTTCTTGGGCACAAACAAGACAGGTGCTCCCCAGGGTGAAGCTCCGTCTCGAATGAATCCCAGAGACTTCAGTTCGTTGATCTGCTCCTTCATCTCTTTGGCCTCCTTCGGGTTGACTCTATAACATCCCTTAGAGATCGGGGGAGAGCCAGGGACTAAATCAATAGTGAATTCTATGTCCCGATCTGGGGGTAGCCCAGGAAGACTAACAGGGAAAACATCCATGAATTCCGCTATGATAGGATGGGGTGGTCCAGGTTCTTCAGTAATAGAGTAGACAATACTCTCCATAACCTCCGGAGCTCTAGAGACTTCAAACTCTGGCCCTCCAGGTGGGCTGAAGTTTACACATCCTCTGTGGCAATCTATCAGCGCATGCTGCTTGCTCAACCAGTCCATTCCAAGGACTATGTCATAGTTGGGCAAGGGCATTACCAGTAAAGGTGCTACAAACTTATGGCCAGATATTGTAATGGGGCAATTACAGGTCTCCGTAATGGGTAAGGGTCCTCCTCCAGTCATAACCCTACAAATCCTCTTGCTAAGGCCCGTAACTATGTGGTGTGCAGAGATAAACTTTGTTGCTATGAAACTGTGTGTTGCACCAGAGTCGAATAAAACTAATGCAGGATGAGAATGTACATAGATGTAACCTGATATGACATCCGCATTAGGTTCCTGCTCCGGCTCTGGTTCCTCTGCAGTTATGGCAAAAACTCGTCCCGTCTTCTGCTGATGTTGCCCAAATTGTTGCTGTTGAGTGGGCAGAGGTCCCCTCTGTTGATTTCCTCCAGCCTTGTGAACTGACGAGGGACAGTCCTTCACTTGATGGGTGGAAGACCCACAGATCAGACATTGTCCAAGCCTCTTCCGACAGATGTTCACCTGATGACCTGGCCTTTTGCAATAGCTACAGACAGGGATCTGCTTCTGGGGTGCTACATCATTATTCCTTGCTTGCTGGTGATGTTGAGGCCTGTTGTTGTTGTTGTTGTTGGGCTTCTTCTGATTACCCTGGAAGTTGCTAGTTCCAGGATAATCTCTCTTTGAACGGGCAGGTTGGCTCTTCTCTATGTCTTGGGCTCTCTCCAGAATCTTCTCATAAGTCTTAGCTCCGCCAGAGATCACATAAGTACGAATCTCCTCTCGAAGTCCATACTTGAATCGTTCAGCACGATCAGCAGGATCAGCCACCATGTTCTTGGCAAATCGGCTGAGCTGGCCGAATTCTGCCGCATACTCTTCCACAGTCATATTGCCCTGCTTTAAGTTCTGGAATTGTCGCTCCATCTCCCGCAACTCTGAAGTTGGGAAGAATTTCCTCTGGAACAACTTCTTGAAGGTGTCCCAATCAACCTGTCTATCCTGGAGTCGGGGTTCATTCCGATACCAGGTGCTAGCTACATTCTGCAGTTGAAGTCCCACTGCTTCGGCCTTGAGGTCTTCTGGAAGTCGAGCGACGCTCAGAAGACGCTCCATATTGTCAAGCCATTCATCAGCATAGACAATTCCCTCGGTATCCTTGAAAGGTCGAGGGTTCTGCTTCTTAAAGCTCTCAATATCGCCCACCTTGGCAATATGATTTCCATTAATTAAATGGCCTTATTATTACATAAATTAATCCTTAAATTTATGTTTACCTTGGCAGGCCTTGGTTCCTGTTGAGCTGCTTCTCCTCTTTCCAGTGCAGCCATTGCCACGTTATGGGCATTCTCCATGCCTTCTCTCATAATGGCCGTCTGCTCGCGATGAGCTTCAGTTTGAGTTCTCTGAGCTTCTAGCACTCCTCTTAGCAGACCTATGAGGTCAGTGGGGTCCACAGGCACCGGTGGGGCAGCTGGAGTGGGCGTAACCACAGGGGGTTACATCTCTGTCCGAGAAGGTGATGGATCCGTTGTTGTATTATGGGGACGGTCGGCCAGCTGCCGAGGTGTAGGATCCGGACTTGATTGGGGAGGTGGGGTATGGTCAGGTGTTGACATCCTATCACCAGCAGGGTTGGTATTGTCAGTGGTCATTCTCTGGAAGTTTTAGGATAAAAACATAAGCAAGGTAGCCTATCTAAATATTTAATAATAATATGTATATATATATCGGTCCTATGTTGTGGCAATTTGATGTTCTAGTGTTCTAACTGTTTCCTAGGTTCTCCTAAGTTGTTGATTTTAGAAACCTGCATGGGCCACCACTAAAAACATGTCACGACCCGATCCCAATTTCTTGGGTCGACTCGGATCATGCCCAGCCTGCACCGTTGTTGAGACGGCGGCAGTAAGCTGTATTCCATATGCAGGTACAATCAACAACATTTGAAACTATAATTGCCACAACATTTAATTAAACGATAATATAAACTTGTCCATTACAAAGCTTGTCCACAACTTTAACATAACATTTATTTTATTTAAAAGATAAACTAAAACTCCAACTAAGCAGAAGTGTCATCATCATCTCCATGGACCTCATCTGGGAGCACAGCAGGGTACAGCTCCGGGTCATAGTAACTACTAATCAGTAGCTCTGAGTCATCAATAGAACCTATTGGGTGTGGGGGATCCAGTCAGGAAAGGAGCAAGTACAATTATGAAAATTAACAATTTGCATAATGAATAGAAACTTGCAATATTAAATAATTTTGAAACAATAATTTCCAACTATAAAACAATTGTGATTTGAGTAAGCAGTATCTATGACCGATTTAGGATGATTCAATTGTATCCTATTGATACGGTCCGGCCTAACCCCGTGTAAAGAGGGGTAAGCTCGCACATTCATTAACTATTTGGCTTTGATCATAGATAACTACGCTACTCCCTATTATCCCGATGCAATGGTTCAGTATATTACTCTAGGAGAGAGTACGTGTAACAGTTGTGTATTTAACATGCAAAATTTCTAATATTAATTAAACTGTAATTAACCACAACCGTACTTGCCTTGATTTAAACTAGACTTCGATGGATGTTCCGAAAAGGTGCTAGTTACGCCTTCGTAATCCTACAAATGGAGCATCTATACTTATCAAACTGCTTCAACAAACTAAGTATGCTAATTTTCAATCTCTATTATCTTTCCTAATAAATTTTATCCTTTTATTCTAATTAGAACACAATATCGGATGGTTTACTATTTACAAAGAAATATCAATTAATCCTTTTTTTTTGGAAACTTGCAATTTTCATTTAAATTATTAAAACTTGCATTTTGTACATAAATTAATATTTATTTAATAAGTGAGAAAATCACTAATTTCTAATCTTTATGAAAATATGTAGATATAGATAATTATTCTACTTTTTACGTTACACTACGACATCCAGAAAAGAAAACAAAATAAATCCTAACTATTTCATTTTCCAGCACGAGCAAATGAGTAATTCGGCTTATGCCCTTACAACCCAATTTACATGAATTGAAATAAGACGAAAATATAGTTAGTCTCTAATTTAAATTATATAAAAATTTGTGTCTCAGACTCTGGTCCATTCTTCACATTCAACTACTCTGCCTCAACGTCCGGTCGAACCGGTGCGTTTGCATTTCGCTGGGGCCCAGTGACCGTTAAGGTCGTCGCCCAAAAATATTATTATTAAAATAATATTTTTATATCGAAAATCATTTTAAAAAAAAATCATTTTTATTATTTTGCAAAATTTTCGGCAGCATCTCCTCTGTTTTTGGTCAACCCAAAAACTGGGAATGTGCCGTAAACCTGCAAAATAACTCCAAAACCCGAATTTTATATAAACAACCATATAATATTTTTTTCCAAGTCAACCAGTACTGAAACCAATACCAGAACCAACTTCCCAAGGGAAAAAACAATATCAGCATAATACCAAAATCCCAAAATACCAACAGAATCAACAACAGAACCAAAATTACAATTATTCGAAAATTCCGAAGAGAACAATTTCCGAAACTAATCCTAAAAATCTCGAGATCGAATAGTAAAACTCAGAAGTAAGAAATCTAATCATTCTCCAGAGTTCCTTCCGAAGGGTTCTCGGAAATCCGACTTTCCGAAGAAACTTCGGAATAAAAAATAGTAACGTAATTGTTACGTTGCTGGAAATTCCGAATTCCTACTGGAATTGGATTGGACCAGTTCATCATAGACTAAAGATAATAATTGGGTCAGAGTGTACCGACAATGGAAACCGACGGGAACGTCACGTTGCGGAGACGGAACCCGAAGACGTCGTCGAACAGCGAACCGGAAGTGTTCGGGTACGAACAAGGGCGGTCTCCGGGGTGACGCCGGTGAGCGGGTGGTGCTGGGCGGCCTGGCGAGCTGTCGCCGGCGGTCGTGGGTCGCCGGGAAGCGGACGGTGGCACGGGGAGGGGCGCGGCGACAGTCGGGTACGGCCCAGGGGTCAGGGCTCGGCCGGATCTGGGTCGGATCGACTCCGAGAAGCCTCGAAAAACTTAGATCTCACCGAAAATGGTGGGATCTCTCAGAAATTTGGAAATGAGTGGAGATGGAGATAGAAGAGGGGGTTTAAATAGGAGTAGAAATTGGGGGTTACCGGACTTGGGAAGGCGAAGGGGTGGCCGACCATCAAAACACCGGCGGCGGAGCGTTTGGAAAGCTTCGGAAAGAAAACCGAAATTCCTTCGGTTGAAGGAATTCCAACCAACAGAGCAAATGAAGCCATTAATCTCTCTCTACAAGTGCTGTAGACACTTAAACAAAGTTTGGGTTTATAAAGTTAAAAAGGTTAAAGGGTTTTGCAACCCATTAAGAATATGGGTTGGGCCCATATACAAGGCTTGGGTTTAATAGCTTCATGGCTTGTAAGAGTCAAGTAAAAAAATTGTTTTGGGTTTTTAGAATAAATGAAAAACTTTTGGTTTATAAAAATTAGAATTTGGAACTAACAGGATTTTAAAATAATTTTCCTCTTTTAACAATTTAATCAATATTTGTTTAAAAAAAATTAAAGCCCAAATTTTTTTTTGAGTTCGGGTCTGGCTAACACTCAAAAATCCTTGTTATTAATTTTGAAAATAAATTAATTTTACACTTAAATAAACATTATAAATTTTAACTAATTATCTAACATTATTCTAGTAAAAGCAATTTAAAAATTAGAGAGAAAAATGCAATTTAAAATTATGGGTTTCACATGATCCTTCGGGGCAGTCCAAAGCGATAGATGACGTGATGCTTGAGGAAGATGACCACGTTTGAATTCTTTACTTCGCAAGCGGAATAGCTTCCGCCCATTTGGAGAAGTAATCCGTGATTGCGAGTATGAAGCGATGTCCTCGGAAGAAGGTGGAGTGATCGGACGATGATATCCATTCCCCATGCTTCGAATGGCCAGGATGCCACTGTCGGATGTAGAAATTCGGATGGCTGGTGGATGAAGTCCGCATGGACATGGCAGGCTATGCACTTCTTGTATAGCTATGCATCTGCTACCATCGTGGGAGTAGTAGCTATTCGACGAAGACGGTCTTACAATTTTGGGCCAGGCTGATGTGGGCCCCGCAGACATCGTCATGAGCTTCACGTACGGCTTCTTTGGCTTCTGCGTTTGACAGACATCGAAGCAATAATCTATCGTAGGATCGGATATACAACATTTTCGTCTCTGTATCGTAGAAGAATCTGAGAGAACGCCTTCTGATAGAGGTGGCTTCCTTTGGGTTCTCGGGCAGGATGTCGTAGACTACGAAGTCTATGAATGGTTGTCTCCAGTCTGGTACTTCGTCGATCGTCTGAGCGGAATAACTCGCCACGAATTGAACATTGTTCTTGGGACAGACCAGTTCATGGCCTATCACGTCCACCAAATAATGAATATGGTTCGGCACTGCTAGGGAAGCGGCAAGACCTGCTAGGGCATCGGCTTCGATATTTTGGAGTCTGGGGACGTGTTCGATGAAGAACCCTAAAATGATGATGATGTTGATCGCTATTTGGTGATAGGGATCATGTCTTCATGGCGGATTTCGTATGAGCCCCGGATCTGATTGACGATTAACTGTGAATCGTAGTATGCTTCAAGATATTCTACCCCCAGCTCTCTTGCAAGTTGGAGGCCAATGACTAAAGCGTTGTACTCGGCCACATTGTTAGAGCAAGGTTCCGTGAGGGAGTAAGAACGATTGATTACCAGTCCGGAAGGAGAAATCAGCACCACCCCGACTCCGACGACGATGTTGCCCTTGGGTCCGATCCTTGAAGCACCGTCGAATAACATTCGCCATATATCATCGTGAGAGGTCGCATGTGAGTCGGCGATTTTATCTGGGATTTTTTCGTATATTCTGGCCGATTCTAAGCCTGGGTGGGCTGCTAAAAATTCTGCTAGAGCTTGACCTTTAACAGCCATTTGCGGAAGGAAGATCATATGGTAGGGGGATAGTAATATTGCCCATGTAGCGAAGCGAGAGCTGAGTGCCCCTGGTTTAGTCATGAGGACCGTGAGGGGGTTGACTCGTGATATCACATATATGGTTTGCCCCGTGACATAGTGTCGCGTCTTTTGAATGGCGAACACCAGGGCGAGGAATTCCTTCTCCACGGTGGTATATCGGTGCTCTGGCCCGATCATCATTCGGCTGAGGTAATATATAGCTTGCTCATGGCCTGCATCGTTGTTTTGTGCTAGCAGAGCGCCGAAGGAATGCTCCATTGCTCGTACATAGAGCAGGAATGGTTTTCCAGCAACCGGGGCCACCGGGACTGGAGGGTTCGACAAATATTCTTTGATGCTGTCGAAGGCACGCTGGCATTCTTCATCCCATAAATGAGATGCCCTTCTTCATGAGGTGAGTGAATGGCTCACTTCGTCCGAAGATGTTGGAGATAAACCTTCTGATGTAGGCTAGCCTCCCTTGAAGGCCCCGGAGTTCACAGAGATTTCTCGGGGACCCATCTCCATGATTGCCTTCGTATTCTCAGGGTCTACGTAGATGCCCTGAGCGGTGATGATAAAACCCAAGAACTTCCCGCTGGATACGTCCAAGAAGGATTTCGTGGGGTTCATTTTCAAATTGTACGTTTGCATCAGGTCGAACACTGTCCTTAGATCATGCAGATGATCTTTCTTTGAGCGGCTTTTGACGGCGATGTCGTCAACATAGCATTCCACTGTCTTGCGCAAGTGGTCTCTAAAGATGATGCTCATAGTTCTCTGATAGGTGGCACCAGCATTTTTAAAACTGAAAGACATGACTGTGTAGCAGAACGTGCCTATTGGTGTTCGAAATGATGTATGCTTTTCGTCGTCAGGAGACATCTTAATTTGGTTGTACCCCGAGAAGCCATCCATGAATGACATACTTTCGAAGTCGCAGGTGTTGTCGATCATAATATTCGTGATAGGGAGAGGAAACTCATCCTTAGGACAAGCCTCATTCAGATTATGAAAGTCGATGCAGATTCGAATCTTCCTACTCTTCTTGAGGACTGGAACTATGTTAGCATCCCAGTCAGGATATTGTTCCTCACGGATGAAGCCGCTGGCTATCATTTTGTTTACCTCGGCTTCAATGACGTCAGGACGGAACCGACGTTGCAGTTGCTTGACTAGTTTTACTTCTGGACAGATGTTGAGTTTGTGAAGTGCAATCTCGGGGTTCAGTCCCGGTATATCTTCGTAGCTCCAGGCGAATACGTCGATATATTCTCTGACGAGTTGCAGTAGTGATTCTCGCTCTTCGTCGGTCAGATTCTTACTAATGAAGATGGGCTTTGGAGAGGATTCATCACCTAGATCGACTTGTACAACCTCATCCTCGGTGGAAGGCTCTCTTTGTTTGAATCGCTTCTTCCACTGTGCATCTAGCTGTTGTATCCATGGCTCTAGCTCAAGAAGTTCGGGAATGTCTTCGTCTTCTTCGTAGGCATCGGCAAGTGCCATATTGACGGACCAGACTTGCCTGAGCATGTCCTCGATGCTGATATCTGAATCGGAAGTGGGTGATCCAGTCAAGTGTGAGTGCCAGTCGCATTCTTCGTCTGAGCTTTTAGGTGTCGTCGCGGGTGTGACATAACCTAGCCCACATCTAGTTTTGTTGTAGTAGTATCGTGGTTTCCTAGCCGGGACCGGCGATTGTAAGGGTAATCGCCGTCCAGTATCGTAGTTCAAGCCTGGTGTAGTTTCCAGATCATACCCTTGTTTTTGCATAAGGTGCTTGGATTGGGGACTATACAGATAAAGGGGCAATCTTTCGGTATCGGGTTCGAGCTCGATTTCTTCTATCTTGAAGGGCTTGTGGATCATTCTTGTGGTCGAAGATAATTGGGTGATCCCCTCCTTCGATTATGCGGTAAGCGTCTTCCACTAGGGTAAGTTGGTTTGCGGTGTAGACATTGTTACCTCTGTGTGTAGGTGAGTGCCTATACCGTGTTCCATAGCATACATTGTACAAAGCTTATTAAGCTTGATGTAGTTTAAAGATAGCCCTTTATTGATGAAGTAAGGTATCTTTTCTAACGGGATTACATCATCTGCCAATGGAATATTGTTTGCCATGAAATATAAAAGAACAGAACAATTATCGGAGGACTAGACTTTTACTTCACAATACAAACTCGCTTGTACAAAGAAAGCCTTGGGACGAAAACCTAGGTACAACAATCTAAGTACAATTGTTTATTTTAGATTCTGGGGGATGACGATAGAGGCTCGGGAAAGCGACAGCAGCTCTGCCTTACTCCTTGGACGATCGGGTGCAGCCTTGGCTCTGGAGAAGAATTACTTGGCATTGATGAAGAAATGCTCTCTTTATTCTCTCTGGATCCAAGGGGGGTGTGCTCTCTCTCTCTCTGCTCTCTTGCTCTCTGTCTATGTCTGTCTCTCTCTGTGTGTGTGTCTTACAAGGGAATGGCACCTTGCTATTTATAAGTGTGGGGGGCATCATTAGGGTTTTGCAATGATTGTCTATTCTCAAAAATCGGCGGCTAAGGATCAATGAATCTGGGCCGCTCATCTTGAATATAGATCTGGGCAATTAATGTGATTGTATCAAATCTTTGTGGGTAATTAATGATGATTGACATAAATCCATATGATTTGTTATGCCAATCTCGGATTTCCAGCCACGTGTCATTGATTTGCTTGATTGCAAATGATCTGATTTGATCCCAATATTTTATTGGGATTTGCTGATGGATTTCGGTCGATTTGATGCCACGTGTCCCACTATCATGCCACGTGTCTTAACTGCGAGCCATTTAGAAAATCTGAGCCACATGAGGACTGTTCCCCATTTAGCCGCATAAGGCTGGCCACGTGTCAAGGCTGCTTGGGAGTGACCCCTGAACATTTGAACCGCATGGTGATGATCTGAGCCGCATGAGCGTAGGTGACCGCATGACGGGTGCTTTCTTCGTGAGCCGCATGGAGATAGTCCTCGTGAGCCGTATGGAGATAGTCCTCGTGAGCCGCATGGGGTAGCCTCTGCTTGAGCCGCATGGGGTAGTCCTCGTGAGCCGCATGGGATAGCTTTGGCCTGAGCTGTATGGGGTGGTCTCTGTTTGAGCCGCATGCGATTGTCCACATGTCAAGGACGCAAGAAGGTTTCTGGGTTTCGGGGAATTGTGTCAGAGATCTCCTTCGTTTCCCTAGGAATCTGCCATTATGACGGAGCCATTATCGCACGTCAGAGCTGTCATTTGTCAGAGCTGTCAGCCGTCAAGGCATTTAATACAGTAAAGGACAAAGGAAAGAGTTGTTGCGGGCCACGGGCTCATCTCGGAGCCGTATGGAACTATTCGAGCCGCATAAACGCTTGAGCCGCATGGATTCCTGAGCCGCATGTGCTCTCTCAGCCGCATGGGGATCCTTGGCCGTATGGATCTTTCTTTATCCTTTTCTATGCTTCTACAAGACCACCTTCAAAGTTTTTAATTTGCAAAATTAAAATACTTTGAATAAGAAGCATGGCTATGTATAAACTCTTCTGGCCGCATATGATGTCCTTGCCGCATGGATGTCCCAACCGCATAGCCTCCTCAATCGCATTGGTCAATCAGCCGCATGGATCCTTTGGCCGCATGGGCTATCTGGCTGCATGAGCTCCTTGCCACATCATCCTATCACGTGTGCAAATCTTTTGCATTAATTGCTGTTGATTTGCCGTCAGTTTTAAGGCCGCTTTTTGGGGAAGGATCCCAAGAGTTTGGCCTTTATGTCAGTCGGCTCGTCTTTGAGAACCGAAGGGTCGGTTACTGTACGTGGTTCGAGGCACCTCTCTCTTGCCTATAAAATATGAACGTGCTCAGTCGGAGAGACTTCTTCACTCTCTCTTTCATCTTTGGCCCTATTTTTCTTCCTTAGTCTTCCTTCTCCGACCGTCGGTACGAAAATGGCCCCCAAGTCTTCCAAGGTTGCTTCTGCTGCTGCAAAGGGCAAGAAAGCGGCCTCCTCATCGGCCACTACGCCTGAAGTACCCCAACGTCCACCCTGCTTTTAAGGGTAAGGATTGGATTAAATGTTTTGAACCATAAATCCTATGGCTCTGTTGCATGATTTATGCACAAGCCTTCATCCTTCATCTTCATTGAACTGCCCAAGTTTAATCATGATGAAACCACTCTCGTATTTGAGCCGCATGGGGCATGCCCTGTGTTTGAGCCGCATGAGAAGGACTTGAGCCGCAGGAGCACTTTCTGGATTTGAACCACATGAAGTCTCATTTGACCGAGACCGCATGTGCTCCTGATGAGCTGAACCGCAGAAAGCTTCACTAAGTCGTGCCACATAAGCTCTTCTTTTAAACAGAACCGCATACGTTCAACTAATCGCATAAGTTCTATCGGAGCAGTGCTGTATGAAATACAACTGAATCGGGTCGCATAAGGCTGCGTTGATCCGAGCCGCATAGGCTCCATCGAAGCCATGCCGCATAAAACCTAACTGAATTTGGGCCGCATAAGGCTTCGTTCATCCGAGCCGCATAGGCTCACAGGAGCTTCTTTTTAAGAAACTTTTGTTTTAACCATCTTTTAATCCAGTTTCTTTTGTCTACTTTCAGTGAATCTGCCAACCAATCCGGCATGAGAGCTCTTGGTGGGTTCAGTACAGTATGCTGTGGGTGTGCGGCTCGACGGCTTAGTTCGATATGTGTCGGATCAGCTTCCCATCGATGAGCCTTTGGAGAGGTTGGGCGCCATCAATAACCAGCCTTTTCTACTTTTTTTGTACTATGATGAACTCGGGGAGACTGGAAGGAGAGTATCTGAAACCAGCCTTTCTCTTTGGGGATGCTCTATCCATAAAGAACCCCCGAGTGCTGGACATATCTGAGAACTGGGAATTTACTGTGGACAGGGTGGAGATCTACATTCCCGAAATGGAACGTCATTTTCCCCTCTCGTGGTTCATATGGTACCGCTGAGCAGGCAGATGGTGGGCTCCCTAACTCCAACCCAATCGGGAATGTTCGTGGGCAACATCCACTATAATAGGAATATTGGGTCGGCATGTGCGAGCAGGGACTCGGTTAGTCGAAGCGTGATGGGACTGATTCCGGTACCTTCATAAACATATCTGGTCCCAACTTCACTTTTACTCTGGCCGATACTTTCCTGAATCAGCTCGCTCGCAAGGGGTCTTATCCTATTGGCAGGTTGTCGCTGTTGAACTGGATAAACCCATCCCTACGTGGGTCAACCTGACCTCATGGATTATGAAGAAATATGAGGAATTCCTTAGGGAGATTGACCTCTATTATGCCATCCAGGGCACCTGTTACGGGTTACCCATCAACAAGCCATTGTTCATGGCCCTTTTGAAAATGTATAACCGGAGGACGGGAACTTTCTTCGCGCCCGGAGGGGAGTTGGGACTTGCTCTCCATGAAATGTATGCTGTTTCTAAGCTGCCATGGGGGGGTGAGGCCTTTGAAGTATATACCCCAACAAACGAGGAATTCGAGGATCTGGAGCGACGATTCCCGAGTTTTGTTGCCGTATACCAGGAACTGCTATGCCACCACAGTATCTGCCACCAAACGGCTATCAAGAATAATAATAGCTCAGAAGGGAACACTCCCCATACTACATCTTGGGTCGTGTATCTTTTCAAATTCAGTCCTTCTGGCCGGGTTTCTTCTCGAGGTCCTCAGACTCAGGAGGAGATAAACAACCTGATGTCGAATGCCAAGAGGTCGAGGTCCACCGGTGACAAGTTTGGGAGTCATACCGACTCCTTCAGCTATTTCTACCATGGTACCCGGCAAATGTCTGAGAAGGCGCTCCTGGCCAGATTCTTGATGGTATGGCTATGAAACTGCGTAGTCTCGGGAGATGTAGGTTCTATTAAAAGGATCAGCCGCCACTTCATCCTTCCGGACGTGAAGCTGGTCTTCAGAGTCAGGCTGGCCCTTCTTCCGGCTATGGTGTGTAGCATACACCACAGCCTCCGTTCTTTTTCGTCCAAAGTCATTGCTCGCGAGATGACACTGGACTTTGGATGAATAGAACTACCCTACCATTATTTAATGGGTTGGCTATTAATGCATTATCGGTCGTTGATGAGGCCCGAAGCAGATGATGGCGTTACCGATGATGATGCTTTCCTTTTCCGATACCGTCGTCAGCCTTGGGAATTCGACACCATGCCAGCCTGTCGGAGGGCGTTGGCGATAGTAGATGGGTCCGACTTCTTTGTGTCTGTCCCTCAATTTACCGCTAGAGAAGTGAGGGGTGTACATGTTGACGTCATTGAACCTTCCCTGCTCTTATCTGAAAAGATGCTTCTCTGGCTGCACAATATTCGTCCGGCGAACCTAGTATATCATTACCGCAATAACGTGTACCTGGAGCCCTACTTGCCTAGTAGGTTCTTCCGCCAGTTTGGGTACAACCAGCTGTTCCTTGATTGTCCCAGTGCTTGCCTAGGCTACGAGGGCAATGTCCTTGACGGTATCAGGGCGTGGCATTATTACAATGTGGTTCATACCCGAGCTAGCTTCTCGGTCTCTGACGCAAGTAAATTTTAACATGAGCAATCCTTCCATAAATTTTAACATGAGCACAAGCTTTATTGTCGGGACTGGTTTGGCAGAGAAGCCCGAGGGGTCCAAAAAAAGGAAGAAAAAGTCGAATATGGTTCCTGTGCCAGACTCGGAGTCCACGACGGCAGGCGAAGAGGATGATGGGCAGGATGGCGATGATTCGTCCCATTCCTCAGACGAGGTGGTGGGGGATCAGCCACCTATCGTGTCGGATGACATAGTTGCGAGGCAGCCGCCTACTGTGCCTGGTCCTTCGCGCAAGCGAAGCAGGTTTATGTCTACTGATGATAGCATAACCTACTCCACGAAACGAGCTGCGGTAAGACGCCGTAGGCTATTTATTGATGATGTTGGCACTGTTTCTGAGGTGATTTGAATTTCAACTACCTTTTCCTTCTTTTTTCTAAGCTATGGCCTAATCATCTTTTTACTCTTTGCAGGCGTCAGAGGACTCGGTTTCTCGGGATCTGACTGCTGAGGTCGATCCGGCTCTGACCACTTTGGTCAATGATATGTGCACCGCTATCATTTCTGCTTGGGGTTCTTCCGGAGGCGGCCGAGGAGTCCCACCTTGCTGAGACCTCAGCCCATGGGGACGGAGGCTCTACTACACCTGTCCCTGAGACAGGTGAATTTCAACGGGGTGACGCTGAACCGGCTGGCTCCTTTTCGGGGGTGGCTGGGGCAGAGAAATCAGTTGAACTCAACTTGGAAGCCGCGGGTGAGGAGACTACGTTAGCTGCGAGCGAGCTGCGGCCTCCATGCCCCTCCCCTGGTAAGATAAGCCGAATCTTAACTTACAAGGAGGCCTATCTGCTCTATCATTATATCCTTCGGGTTATGTCGATTGATGGTTGCTTTGGACGTACAGGTCCCGCCCCTTTATTGCCGGTGACGGACATTGTCGGGGTGGACTCTACCGGAGGGGATCTGATGGAAGCACGTGTGCCTCCTTCTCTTCCCACCTATATTAAAGGGCCCCCAGCTGGTTCAAGTTTGGAGGCTCAAGTGGTGGCAGCGGGGCAGGGAACAACGCTTCCTGCGTTCCTCCGTGAATATGGTCTCGAGGGTTGACCTTTCTGCTTGCCATGTATCCAAGCTCTACGGGCGGCGAAGGAGGAGCTAGCCGCTATTCGTGCATCTTTTCGCACGAAATTTGTTTCCCTGGTGGCAGGGATGGCAAGTTCGATGCTACTCCTTCAACATTGTCGGCCACACTCCTGACGCCATCTTCTACAGAAGTTTTGGATGAAGTGTCCCAGGATGTGGTTGATAGATTTCACCGCCATCTGAAGAGAGGGATTGAAGCAGCTGTGGAGAAGGGAACTCCCTTTGCTGGCCGTCGGTGCGGCCGGTGGCCAAATCGAATCCTTCGAAACTCCCCGGTGGGGCGGGGTTAGCTGCTTCTTGAGCCTAAGCTGTTAGAGGCCGATCGTATGGCCCAGTTTCATGTGTGAGCATGCTGATCTGTCGCGGCAATAGATCAAGAGCGCACTTTCCTCACAACTGCGATGGAGAAGGTGAGGCTTGCTCGGGAGTCGATCAAGCCGACAATACTGAAGGACCGCCGTGATCTGTCTCAGTTACACGATCAATGGAGCTGTAGAAGTGAAGATTGTACGGCTCGGGAGGCGGCCGCCTCCTGCGGGGTAATTGACACCAGGGAGCAGATCCTCGAGCTCCAGAGAAAGCTGGCCTTCCTGGAGTCCGAGCTCGAAGCCGCTCGTACTGAGAAGGAGTTTGCTATCCAGGAGGCTGACAGACTTAGTCGAGCTTCTGCCAATCTAGAACTCGCCCTGAAAAAGATGGAGGACGACTGGAGGGCATATATGCACTTGGATGATGCGGAGCAGTTGTCCCATGAGACTGAACGCCGAGCTAGACAGCGGCTTCAGCGGGGGACTACCTTGGTGAGAAACCGCCTCCTGGAATTGTGTAATGCCGAACTATAGTCGGCCTTTTTTTCTTTTTGTTTCTGTTCTCTTTTTCTTTTCTTTTTTGAGAGGGACGTGGTCTCACAACATGTAATGCTTTTGGCTTCCAAATAAAAGAGTATTTTATTCCATCCTTTATTTGTACTGCCTGTTGTGCTTGTGGTGTTATGGTAGCGTTTGCCCTAAATAGGGGACTTATTTGTGGACCTGTTACCCTTGGCATACCTTGGTTTTAGGTACGGATAACAAGTTTGATGGGGATACCTAGAACAATTCCATGGCTAGGTGATCATGGACGTTCCGGGTATCGGGAGAGAGAATGCCATGGAGAAGCTGGGCTCCCGGGGCATGATGAGGAATGATGGGCCTGTACTAAGAGACTTAGCAAAGGACATTTGTGGGCCTATTATCCTTGGCGTACCCTACCTTAGGATACGGATAACAGGATGAAAAGGGAACCAACATACTTACTCAGAGGTAATGAGGACATGGCAAGTATGAGGGTTTTACCGTGGAGTCTTCCTACTCAAAGGTAATGAGGACATGGCAGGAGTGGACTCAACGGATGATATTTGTGGACCTATTATCCTTGGCATATCCTGGCTTAGGATATGGATGATAGGATGAAAAGGGAACCAACATACTTACTCAGAGGTAATGAAGACATGGCAAGTATGAGGGTTTTAACGTGGAGTCTTCCTACTCAGAGGTAATGAGGACATGGCAGGAATGGACTCAACGGAGGATATTTGTGGACCTATTATCCTTGGCGTACTCCGGTTGTTGGTACGGATAATAAGTCGAAAGGGAATCAACATACTTACTCAGAGGTAATGAGGACATGGCAAGCATGAAGGTTTCTTCGACGGAGCCTTCCCACTCAGAGGTAATGAGGACATGGTAGGAGTGGGCTCAATGAAGGAGGGTACATAGAACGACTCAGAGGTAATATGGACATGGAAGTTCTATGTAAAGGGGTGTTATTTTTGGCGGAAGTGAAACGACTCAGAGGTAACATCGACGTGGTCATTTTGGAAATTTTGTGGATCCATTACCCTTTTTGTGCACAGAGAGTGCGGGTAGTGGATCATGAGGGAGGACCTCTTTCAGAGAAATATGTTCAGAGGTATGATCATACATGACTTACTACCTAAAAGAGTGACCGGAATGTGAGTTTAGAGGCACCTGCGGGTACATAACTCGATAATTTGGGAGATTGTGAGTTCAGCGGTACGGAAGGGTACATGACTCAATAATCTGGAATTTTATGGATATGAGTTCAGCGGTATCAACGAGTACATGACTCAATAATCTGGGATTGTGAATGTGAGTTCAGCGGTACGGCGGGTACATGACTCAACGATCTGGAAAATGTCGTATATGAGTTCAGCGGTACCGGCGGGTACATGACTCAATAATCTGGAATTGTCGTTTAGACATAATATTTCTTCAGAAACTTGCCGTTGACGGGCAACATGAGCAAGTCTCAGTTTTGTTTTGCGAGGCGGTAAGCACCGTTGGAGAATACGGCCTCAATGATAAATGGACCTTCCCATTTTGACTAGAATTTGTCGCCAGTTTAGTGAGTCATGACCATCGGCCTCCGGACTGCCAGAACGAGATTGCCTACATGGAATGTTCTGATTTTAACCTTCTTGTTGAAGGCTCCAGAGATGCGTGCTTGGTATAGCTCGATTCGTTGCTGAGCCAGGAGGCGCTTTTCATCTAAGGCCTCCAACTCTTGTAGTCGGCAATGGTAGTTATCGTCCGTCGTCAATTGGTAAGTAAGGGCGACGCGGAGTGAGGGTATTTGAGTTTCCAACGGGAGGACTGCCTCACTCCCGTACACCAGGGAAAACGGCGTATTTCTAGTGGCTGTTCGGACTGTAGTATGGTACGCCCATAAGCATTCACCAAGCTTCTCGTTCCAGTCACGTTTGTTGGACGATACGAATTTCTTGAGAAGTTTGATGATTATTTTGTTGAATGCTTCTGCCAATCCATTTGCTGCTGGATTGTATGGCGTTAAAGCAATATTCTGGATGCGGTGCTTCTCACAAAATCGATAGAAGTCGTGGCTTGCAAACTGCGGACCATTATCATGGATGATCCTTCGGGGCAGTCCGAAGCGATAGATGACGTGATGCTTGAGGAAGCTGATCACGTTTGAAGTCTTTACTTCTGTAAGCGGGACAGCTTTCGCCCATTTGAAGAAGTAATCCGTGATTGCGAGTATGAAGTGATGTCCTCGGGAAGAAGGTGGAGCGATCGGACCGATGATATCCATTCCCCATGCTTCGAATGGCCAGGACGCCACTGTCGGATATAGAAATTCGGATGGTTGGTGGATGAAGTCCGCATGGACTTGACAGGCTTTGCACTTTCTTGCATAGTCTATCACATCTACTACCATCGTGGGCCAATAGTAGCCCATTCAGCAAAGACGATCTTGCAATTTAGGGCCAGGCTGATAGGCCCTGCATACACCGTCATGAGCTTCGCATACGGCTTCTTTGGCTTCTGTGTTTGACAGACACCGAAGCAATAGCCCATCGTAGGATCGTCGATACAGCATTTTCGTCTCTGTATCGTAGAAGAATCTGAGAGAACGCCTTCTGATGGAAGTGGCTTCCTTTGGGTTCTCGGGCAGGATGTCGTAGACTACAAAATCTATGAATGGTTGTCTCCAGTCTGGCGCTTCGTCGATCGTCTGAGCGGAATAACTCGCCAGGAATTGAATATTGTTCTTGGGATAGACCAGTTCGTGGCCTATCACATCAACCGAATGATGAGTATGATTCGGCACTGCTAGGGAAGCGGCAAGGCCTGCTAAGGCATCGACTTCGATGTTTTTGAGTCTGGAAACGTGTTCGATGAAGAACCCCTCGAACGATGAGATGATGTTGATTGCTATTTGATGATAGGGGATCATTTCTTCATGGCGGACTTCGTATGAACCCCGGATCTGATTGACGATTAACTGAGAATCGTCGTATGCTTCAAGATATTCTACCCTCAGCTCCCTTACAAGTTGGAGGCCAATTACCAAAGTGTTGTACTCGGCCACATTGTTAGAGCAGGGTTCTGTGAGGGAGTAAGCGCGATTGATCACCAGTTCGGAAGGAGAAACCAGCACCACCCCGACTCCGACGATGATATTGCCCATAGGTCCGGTCCTTGAGGCGCCGTCGAAGAACTTTTGCCATATATCATCATGAGAGGTTGCATGCGAGTCGGCGACCTCGTCTGGGATTCCTTCATATATTCTGGACGACTCCGAGCCCGGTTGGGCTGCCAAAAAGTCTGCCAGGGCTTGACCTTTAACAGCCTTTTGTGGGACAAAGATCATATGATAGGGGGACAGCAATATTGCCCATGTAGCGAGGCGAGCGCTGAGTGCCCCTGGTTTAGTCATGAGGACCCTGAGAGGGTTGACTCATGAGATCACATATATGGTTTGTCCTGTGACATAGTGCCGCGTCTTCTGAATGGCGAACACCAGGGCGAGGCATTCCTTCTCTACGGCGGTGTATCAGTGCTCTGGCCCAATCATCATTCGGCTGAGGTAATATATAGCTTGTTCATGGCCTGCATCGTTGTTTTTTGCAAGCAGAGCACCGAGGGAATGCTCCATTGCTCGTACATAGAGCAGGAATGATTTTCCAGCAACCGGGGCCACCAGGACTGGAGGGTTCGACAAATATTCTTTGATGCTGTCGAAGGCACGTTGGCATTCTTCATCCCATACGAACGAGACGCCTTTCTTCATGAGATGGGTGAATGGTCGACATCGCCCAGAGAGGTTAGAAATGAACCTCCTGATGTAAGCTAGCCTCCCTTGGAGGCCTCAAAGTTCTCGAAGATTTCTCGGGGGACCCATCTCCATGATTGCCTTCGTCTTCTCAGGGTCTACATGGATGCCCTGGCCGGTGATGATGAAACCCATGAACTTTCCGCTAGATACGCCCAAGAAAGATTTTGTAGGATTCATCTTCAGGTTGTGTGCTCGCATCAGGTCGAATACCGTCCTCAGATCCTGGAGATGGTCTTCCTTACAGTGACTCTTGACGACGATGTCATCAACATAGCACTCCACGGTCTTGTGCAAGTGATCCCTGAAGATGATACTCATAGCTCTTTGATATGTGGTGCCAGCATTTTTTAAACCGTAAGGCATGACTGTGTAGCAGTATATGCCAATCGGTGTTCGGAATGATGTATGCTTTCCGTCGCCAGAAGACATCTTGATTTGGTTGTACCCCGAGAAACCATCCGTGAATGATATGCGTTCGAAGCCGCATGTGTTGTCGATCATGATATCTGTGATAGGGAGGGGGAATTCATCTTTGGGACATGCCTCGTTCAGATTACGAAAGTCGATACAGATTCGAATCTTCCCATTCTTCTTGAGGACCGGTACTATGTTGGCGACCCAGTCTGGATGTTGCTCTTCGCATATGAAGCCGCTGGCTATGAGTTTGTTGACTTCGGCTTCGATCGCATCCATGATGCCCTGGCGGAAGCGTCGCTGTTGTTGTTTGACCGGCTTTGCATCTGGCCGAATATTGAGCTTGTGAAGGACAACCTCGGGGTTTAACCCTGGCATGTCTTCATAGCTCCAGGCGAACACATCAATATTCTTTGACAAGTTCCAGTAGTGATTCTCGCTCTTCGTCTGTCAGGCTTTTACTGACGAAGATCAGTTTTGGAGAAGATTCGCTACCGAGGTCGACCTGTATAACCTCATCTTCAGTAGGAGGTTCTCTCTGTTCGAACCGCTTTTTTCATTGTGCATCCAGCTGTTGGGCCCACGGCTCTAACTCGAGGATTTCAGGAATGTCTTCATCTTCTTCGTAAGCGTTGGCGAATGCCATGTTGACTGACAGGACTTGTCTGAATACGTCTCCGATGCTGGTGTCCGAATCAGAAGTTGGTGACCCGGTTGAATGTGAATGCCAGTCACATTCCTCATCTGAACTTTCAGGGGTCGTTCCGGGCGTAACATATCCTAATCCACATCGGGTCTTGCTGTAGTGGTCCCGTGGTTTGCCAGCCGGGACTGGTGGCTTTAAAGGTAATCGTCGCCCAGTGCCGTAGTTCAAGCCTGGCGTAGTCTCCAGATCATACCCTATTTTTGTATGAGGTATTTGGATTGGGGGCTATAAAGATACAGAGACAGTCTTCCGACATCTGATTCAAGATCGACCTTCTCTATGGTGAAGGGTTGTGGGTCGTCCTTCCGGTCGAAGATGATTGGATGGTCCCCTCCCTCGATTATGCGGTAAGCGTCTTCCACTGGAGTAAGCTGGTTTACGGTGTACACATTTATCACCTGTGTGTGTAGGTGAGTGCCTATACCGCGTTCCATAGCATACATTGTACAAAGCTTATTAAGCTCGAGGTAGTTCAAAGATAGCCCTTTATTGATGAAGTAAGGTATCTTTTCTAGTGGGATTACATCATCTGCGGAGGGAACATCAGTGTGGGCAGCCACATACTTGGCTAGCTCCGATTCTTCTTCGGCCACCCCCTGTATAATTGAAGACTGAGAGGATGACCTGGGCAGCTTGATCGTCAGGGGTTCTGCCGGTAGAGCAGAACTGTAGAAGCATAAAAATACTAAAGGAAATGATTCATACGGCCAAGAAAGATCCATGCGGCCCAGAGAACTCATGCGGCTCAGGGAATCATGCGGCATAAGGAGCTATGCGGCCTAAGGCATTCCATGCGGCTCAGAAGACACGTGGCCTGATAGTGCTCCCTCCGATCCATGCTGCATTAATTGCTATGACGGCTGACCCCTCTGAAAAGTTGACAGCCCTGACACAAAGGCAGGTAATTATGACTCTGCCATAATGATGAATCTCTAGGGAAGAGGAAAGAAATCTCTGACACAAATCCCCTGAGAGCCATAAAAATGCCACGTGGCCTTGCCACATGGGCGTTCGTATGCGGCTCGCTTCTTATGCGGCTCAGAATAAATCCTATGCGGCTCAGACCATAGAAGTCTCATGCGGCTCGAACAAAGGACTTCCCATGCGCTCAGAGTGAATCCATCCTATGCGGCTCAGGCCATGAAAGCCTCATGCGGCTCGAGCGAGAACTTCTCATGCGGTTCAAGAGGATCATGTCCATGCGACCCAGCGGATATATACCTATACGGCCCACAAGGATTACTCCTCTGTGGTTAGAGGACTCAAGTGAGGGCCACTGCCCACGCAGCCCTGACACGTGAGCTTAACCATATGCGGCTCACACACATATGAGGCTCACATTCACATGCGGCTCACTAGTCATGCGGTCCAGATCCCCCCAGCAGCTCCTAGGACACGTGTCCTAAACCAATTAATTCCTCAGATTTGCTGCCATTAAAGATTGGGTCAAATCCCAATAATCTGGAACTCGTGGCAGAAGAATAGATCTAATTTATTCGCAGATATCAGAAGATCAGTATAAGGAAGATTTATTCCAATCAGCATTAATTGCTCATGGAATTTGGTGTAATCAACACCTAATGGCCCAGATTCATCATAATCAAGATAGATGGCCTAGATTGACTAATCTACAGGCCGCCGCCATCTCCAAGAGCTAATCATTGGCAACCCTAATGATCACATCCCACTATTATAAATAGCAAGGTGCCATTCCCTTGTGAAAAAAAATATACGATATCAAGAGATAAAGATATACAATTTCAGAGAGAAAAATACGTATATACGAGAGACTACCCAATAGTCAGAGAAAAGAATACGCAGAGAGAGAGAGAGAAGGCAGAAGAGCAACTGAGCAAGAAGAGCATTTCTTCGTCAACGCCAACCATCTTTTCACAAGGAGCCAAGGCTGCATACCGATCGTCCAAGGAGTAAGGCAGGGCTGCCGTCGCCTTCCCGAGCCTCTATCGTCACTCCCCAGAATCTAAAATAAATAATTGTACTTAGACTGCTGTACCTAGGTTTTTGTCCCTAGGCTTTCTTTGTACAAGCAAGTTTGTAACGTGAAGTAAAAGTTCGAACCTCCGATAATTGTTCTGTTCTTTTATATTTCATGGCAAACATGATGGCGACTATGCTGGGGAATAACTTCTCCACGGCTGAGGAGTTGGTGACACAATCGGATGCAGCCAAGCTTGGCTCCACTCAACAAAAGATGGTCGCCAGGTTCGACCAACAGGCGTTCGAAGAGATGCTCTCCGACAAGAGCACTGGCCCGATCCAGAAGCGAGCCCGCACAAAGAAGGCCTGTAAGGAGTGGAGACCCCGATCCTTCGTTCTGCTGAAGCTCTTGCAGAGACACCCTCTGTTGTTCAAGACGGCGAGCAAGATTCCCCTGCGGCCCCACTTCAGATCGTAGACAACTCTGCTGTCCCAAGTCCGGCAGAAAAAAACACTATGATGCTGGACTTGCAGGGGCAAAGAAGAACTCTATGAGTTTCGAGCCGCATAAGGTTATCAACCGCAGGAAGAAAGCTCATGCGGCTATATCCTTCAGCCGTAGGGAGAAAGCTCATGCGGCTACATCCTCCAGCCGCATGAAGAAAACTCATGCGGCCATATCTGTCAGCCGCATAGCTTATGCGGCTACAGTTGCCAACCACACGAATGAAACTCATGCGGCTGTGGGAGTCAATCGCTTGCAGAAAACCCATGCGGCCATAATTACCAACCGCATGCGGCCAGCCTGTACGGTCGTGACTTCTAGCCGCACGAAAAAATTCGTCCGACGGCAGTAGACAACCGCATGCAGACAGCCTGCACGGTACCCAACTCTAGCCTCATAGCGTCCGTTTCACGCTTCTCTCGATCAGTCTTCGACGTCTCTCTGCGGTCCTAACCCTGATGATTCTCTGGATGATAAGCCAGACTCTGTGGTACCCAACTTGGACTCCTCCTATTACGCACCCGCAAGTGCTAAAAGGAGGAAGTCTAGGGCAGTACGGGCTCATCAGGCCCAGTCAGCTGTCCCAACCTCTGACTATCGGGGCGCCCCGTTGACTATCACACGGGCCTCGGATGGGAAGTTGTATACAACCGCTCGAGTCCACCCCCGGCGGCAAACGAACAGAGTAATTCTTCTGACCTGCGGGAGGCGATCCTCCACAAACGCAAGGAAAGAGAAGGAGTGTCGGCGTGCAAAGAGTCCTCGCTTGGACATCGCTGCACTCAAATCATCGTCAATTGCTGCTGCAACAACGCGGCAGTGCCAGAAGATCGGCCGTCCGTCTTCCAAAGGCTACAGCACCCGAGCTCAGAAGATGAGGCACCTCCTGTTGTCTCCTGCAATTCCGCTCAAAAGGTCCCCGCCAAAAGGAGGGGAAAAAGACGAGTATCTCCAGTCCCAAGACATCAACCACCACAGCTAAGAAACTATCATCTAAACGGTTGTCCTCTACTGGTGTATTCTAACACACCTGTTCAAAGACGAAATTTACCGCGATAGGAAATTCATCATCTACATCGCTGGAGGTTAAGGAAACTGGGGGTAGCACTCCTCCGAACATCCGTAATAATTCGATGTTTCAAAGAGCCGAGCTCGGACAAACAATTCTTCTATCAGGGGCAACAGACGCCGATGTCCCTGAGGACATCCGTAACTCTCAAGACGAAGCAAGCTTTGAAGCTGGGGATACCGTTCCCTCCGAGTCCGAGCCTGAAGAGAACATTCCTACCTATCCCGATGACTTCTCGGTGCACAGGTACGACTCGGAGGGCACATCCTCCACCGTTCCTTCCATCCCTACTCATGTAAGGATGGTGTTCATGACGGACAGCAATCAAGGCGGTTCCAATGATCACCAGTGCATCGACAATCTCGAAGCCATATTACTTGCTTTGGTCAAATCTGTAGACGAGATTAAAGCGGCCCTGCCTACTCTACAAGGAGGAACGCCTGGTCAAACAAGCACGGGCCCCGCGGTCAATATAGATTCAAACTCAGCGGCACCAAACCCGGGCAATAATCCTCCCGAAATAACAGCCCCTACCACGATAGATGAGACCCGAGAAGTAAGAAGAGAGGTCCAGGAGCTCCGAGCCATGTTCCATGCCCGAGAGAACGCTCAAGATCTCAGAATGCGGCAACCATACCCTGCTGAATGGAGGGATGTTCCATTCCTACCAAGATATAAGCCGTTCAATATCAACCCGTATGATGGCAAAACCTCAGCAAGTCGGTACATCACTTACTTTGAGGTCACCACCGACCATCTGCCTCATGATGATGCGATCCTCACACGATTATTCATCGGGGTATTGGAAGGAGTCACCTTCGATTGGTACCGCAATCTATCGGACAACTGCATCCACTCCTTCGCCGGCTTCAAGCGCCTGTTCTTGGAATAATTTACGAAGTAGGACAGGATGTCACTATGTCCACTCTCATGGACGTCGTCCAAGGGGAGAAGGAGTTGACAAGGAACTATATCGAGCGGTTCCGCCAGACCGCCATGAAGCTGTCTTTCGGAAATCCAGATTCCTCTTTGATTGAAATTTGCCAAAAGAGACTGCTTCCAACGATCAGTCTCTGGATGGGCGAAAGTCAATTCAAAGATTGGAAGGCGTTCATCATCAGCGCCACAAGCGCCGAAGAACGACTGAAGAAGGCTCGCCAACTGGGATTGCACATCTCAGAAGGAGTAAACAAGGGCAAGCGTCCCAACAACGATAATGGGGGTAATCCCTTCAACAATTGGGACAGCAAGGGAAAGCAGGCTATGGTGGCCGACACGGCCCAGAAGCCCGAGCCACAACAAGCAGAAAAACAATAGCCTCAGATCACTTACTCTTTCGAAGACGGCCACGTCAAGCCTATCTTGGAGATGCTCATACAAGGAGGTAGAATTCAGCTTCCTCCACCAAGGCGGGAGCCTCGGCCGGCTGATTTGAAGAACCCAAAGTTCTGCCATTACCACCGTTATGTACACCACGCTACACACGACTGCTACCAACTAAAACGGTACATCCAAAGCCTCATCGATTCGAACGCTCTGGCCATCGACTTCGAAGAAGTAACCGTAGCAGCCAATATGGTGTCCGTACAATTCGGCAGCTTTCCTCCGACGGAGACTCAAGACGGGGTAATCCCCGTCCCTCTGGCGACGATAGAGATTACCAAACTTCCACCTTCCCGGGAACAGGCTGCTGGTGTAGTACCTCTCACCACCTCACGAGGGGAGGTCATGTGGGTCCATCCAGACTTGGTGTCAGAAGTAACTCGGCCCACACCATCTCCTACTAGCAAAAAGAGTGAAAAAATCAGGACCTGCCACACAATCTCAGCAGACAATGAGGAAGCTACAGCCGTCGTCACGCGGTCCGGAGCGCAATCCCAACCTGTGGTTGACAGCCCAGCTGAAAATCATCAACCTACGACAACTGATGCTCCGGGACCGGCTCAGCCTTCGACGACCGACAAGCCTAGGCCGAAGGAGACTCGCTTCGACAAATCCCTTCGAAAGGACGCAGCCCAAGGGCTAGAGAGGCCCTATAACTTTGACATCTTAGCACAATTGGCTAACACTCGGGCCAAATTGTCACTATACGAACTCCTAAGGCTCTCCAAGGACGTTCGTATTGTATTGAGCGAAGCACTCCAAAATGCCGATGCCTATCTCGCTCAATCCAACCTCACCGAGGAGGACTCACCCGTGGATCTCCAAGACAGTGCCTGCACGGGAGCAATGCCCAATATCGTCTTCACTCCGCAGGACATGCTCATCAAAACCAATCTACATGATCGCCCGCTATACTACACGGGATACATCGGCGACGTGAAGGTGGATCGGATGCACATTGATCCTGGCTCTTCCATAATCATCATCCCGAAGGGTCTGCTACATCACTCCGCATTCCAATGCATCGCCTGACACCTACAAGCACCGCCATCAGCAGTTTCAATTCGGGCAGGAGCTACCCTATTGGGAAGATTCGTCTGAAGTGTCAAATTGGCGACCTCCAATCTGAAGTCACCTGCTACGTCATAGATGCAGACACTTCTTACAACATCCTCTTGGGGCGCCCATGGATACACGATTATATGATCGTGCCTTCCACGCTACACCAGTGCTTCAAATACGTCGACAAACACGGCTTCGTGAAGACAGAATTTGCTGATATCGATCCCTTCAAAGGGGTCGAATCTTACTACTCGGACTCCTACTTATACGAAAAGTCGAAGAGGCACCTTGATGGAGGAGACGCATAAACTCATACCGAGACAACCACGGGATCAGAAGGACCCCTGACGATCCACCTCCAAGGTCGCAAACCGGGCAAGTCTGCACCCCTTACCGCCACTCTGCTGAAGGACGCAATCAGCCTCTCAGCGCAGGAGGAGCAAATGATAATCCGACTGCCAAGGTTCGGCCAAATACAGAGGCCCACAACGGAGCCACTGACAATCAGGCTATCAAGAGTCAGCCAACCACAAGCAGGGAAGCTCAACCCCTCGGATAGGCCCATGACGATACGCCTTCCCAGGAAGGGTCGACACCCCGATGCAAGGTCTGACACTTCTAGCGAACCAGCCACTCCTCGCCCCACATCAAATGCCAAACTGGGGGTTGCGAGTCTGCCAACAACACCACGCTCAACTCCATCAACTGAACCACTGACAATCAAGCTTCCCAGGTCGTCCTCTCAGTCTTCGTTCATACAGGGGGTAGCCGAAGAGGAACCGGAGCTAGCCAAGTATGTGGCTGCCCACACTGATGTTCCCTCCGTTGATGATGTAATCCCCCTAGAAAAGATACCTTACTTCATCAATAAAGGATTATCTTTGAACTACACTGAGCTCAATAAGCTATGTACGATGTATACTATGGAACATGGTATAGGCGCTCACCTACACACACAGGTGACAAATATGTACACCGCGATCCAGCTTACTCCAGTAGAAGACGCTTACCGAATATTCGAGGGAGGAGATCATCCGATCATCTTTGGCCGGACGAACAACCCGCATCCCCTCACCATAGAAGAAGACGACCTCGGGTCAGATGCCGGAAGACTGCCTCTGTATCTCTATAGCCCTCAATCCAAATATCTCATGCAGAAATAGGGGTATGATCTGGAGACGACGCCAGGATTGAACTACGGCTCTGGGCGACGATTACCTTTGAAGCCGCCAGTCCCGGCGGACAAACTACGGAACTATTATAACAAAACTCGATGCGGGTTAGGGTATGTAATGCCTACTACGACCCCTGAAAGTTCAGATGAAGAATGCGACTGGCAGTCATATTCAACCGGATCACCAACTTTCGACTGAGATACCAGCATCGGAGATGTGTTCAGACAGGTCATGTCAGTCAACATGGCATTCGCCGACGCTTACGAGGAAGACGAAGACATCTCCGAAATCCTCGAGCTAGAGCCATGGGCCAAGCAATTAGACGCACAATAGGAAAAGCGGTTCGAACTGAGAGAACCTCCTACTGAAGATGAGGTCATACAAGTGGATCTCGGCAGCGAATCTTCTCCAAAACCGATTTTCATCAGTAAAAGCCTAACTGACGAAGAATGGGAGTCACTGTTAGAACTTGTCAGAGATTACATTGATGTGTTCGCCTGGAGCTATGAAGACATGCCAGGGTTAAATCCTGACATCGCTCTTCACAAACTCAACATTCGACCAGATGCGAAGCCGGTCAAGCAACAACAGCGACGCTTCCGTCCAGGCATCATAGACGCGATCGAAGCCGAAGTCAATAAACTGATAGCCAGCGGCTTCATCCGTGAAGAGCAACATCCAGGCTGGGTCACCAACATAGTACCCGTCCTCAAGAAGAATAGGAAGATTCGAATCTGTATCGACTTCCGCAACATGAATGAGGCATGCCCCAAAGATGAATTCCCCCTTCCTATCACAGACATCATGATCGACAATACCTGCGGCTTCAAACGTATGTCATTCATGGATGGCTTCTCGGGGTACAACCAAATAAAAATGTCTCCTGATGTCGAAAAGCATACTTCATTCCGAACACCGATTGGCATGTACTGCTACACAGTCTTGCCTTTTGGTTTAAAGAATGCTGGCGCCACATATCAAAGAGCCATGAGCATCATTTTCAGAGACCACCTACGCAAGACGGTGGAGTGCTACGTTGATGATATAGCCGTTAAAAGCCGTAGCAAGGGAGACCATCTGCAGGATCTAAGGACGGTATTCGACCTAATGCGAACGCACAATTTGAAGATGAACCCCACGAAGTCCTTTCTGGGCGTATCCAGCAAGAAGTTCTTAGGCTTCATCATCACTGTAAAGGGTATCCATGTAGACCCTGAGAAGACAAAAGCAATCATGGAGATGGGTCCCCCAAAAATCTCCGCAAACTCAGAGGCCTTCAAGGAAGGCTAGCTTATATCAGGATGTTCATTTCCAACCTCTCCCGACGATGCCGACCATTTACGCACCTCATGAAGAAAGGAGTCTCATTCGTATGGGACGAGGAATGCCAATATGCTTTCGACAA
>JANAVB010007016.1:0-62915 GCA_029216955.1 Iris pallida
GAGATCCTGTCCAGTATTTTACCTGTCTTGTCTTGCAAGCTAATCTTGGTTTAATCTTGCATTGGTTTAATATTGGCATGGCTTGGTTTGGTTTGGTTTGGTTTGGTTGGTTTGGTTGGTTCAATATGCGACCACTCCTTTTAAAAGCTACCAACCCCTCTCTATCTCCTCATTTACTTCTCCTTCTTTATTTATTTCTTCATCTTTTCTCTTAACTCTCCACCTACCCAGAGAGGCTTAGGCAAGTGCAACTTGCTTCATGGAGGAACTCTATTTTTATTGTTCCATTGTCTTCCTCACGAGATTCTAAGACACTTTAGTACTTAGCAATTTCAATTTCCATGGTTTATTTCTTGTAGATCTAAGCTTGTTGTATTTTCAGATTTCTTGGGTTTTGATCTATCAAACCTTGCTATTTTCAAATTTTGATGGTTCCATGTTGTAGAGAAGTTTGTTCTACCCTATTTTGATCTATGGAAGTCCAGATTTGGGGTTGGATTGAAGGTTGGGAAGTCTGGGAGCCCCTAACTTCCCAGATTCTTCTTCTCGGAAAAATTGGAGAAGAAGAACAGTGCCTGCCGCATGGCCTTTTCATGCGGCTAGGTTCCCTGCGGCTCCTTTGGCCGCATAGGCACTCCAGTCTTCATGCGGCCGCCCTTGCCGCATGGCCCTGTTCTTCCTTGCCGTATGGCCCCTGTTTCTTCCTTGCTGTATGGCTCTTGGCAGCCTTGCCGCATGGCCCTTGTTTTCTTTTGTCGTATGGCCCCTGTTTCCCCCTTGCCGTATGGCTCTTGGCAGCCTTGCCGTATGGCCCTGTTCTCCTTGCCGCATGGCCTTGTTTCCCTTACCGCATGGCTTTTGGCAGCCTTGCCGCATGGCCCCTGTTTCCTCCTTGTCGCATGGCTCTTGGCAGCCTTGCCACATGGCCCGTTCCCCCTTATCGTATGGCCTTGTTCCCTTTGCCGCATGGCCCCGTTTCCCCTAGCCGCATGCTGCATGGCAGTTTGGCCCTTGCCGCATGGCGATCCTTGGCCGCATAGGCCATGGCCCTTGGCTCCTGGGCCGCATGGCTCATTCCACAGCCTTTGCACCCTTTTACTATTTTGGTTGTTACATTTATGCTTATGTCTCATGACCCTCTTTGTAACTTGGGTCCTTGATGCAAATGCTTGTACCATGTTAATTCTGAACATGTTCTATAAACACGATCGGTTAATGTGACTTTCTTGTTAGTGGCCCGTCGTGGCGCACTCACGACAAGAATGATTTATTAGTAGCATGACACGATAATTGCCTGTTGAGGCGTACTCTTAATAAGTAACTTGACATGATAACTCTTAATTAGTGACCCATCGTGGTGCACTCTTGACAAGCAACCTTGACATGAAAATTCTTGATGGTGGTTCGTCGTGACGCACTCTTGACATGATAAGTAATCTTGACAGTGGCCTGTCGTGGCGCACTCTTGACAAGTAATCTTGATAAGTAAGTCTAGCATGTAATCTTGATCGCTGTTGCTACGGCTAACTTGACATGCTAGTTAATTCTCATCGTGACACCGTAGGTGATTGTATTGATTGTGCTTGTATAAGCTACCAGTCTTGTCTCGCATCATGTCTAGGACTTGTATCCCTGGTTACCACGGTCAGGGATTCATACTGAATCTGACTAGGTTAATGACTAGATTGATCAAGTAGTTCATATAGAGAGATATTTCGGCTACAAGTAATCCCGTTATCTGGGCGTCTTCCTGATGGACTTGTAGCCTGCCGACGAGTAGGGCACATTTCCAGCTCACTATTATGTGGGGCACTACATGAAGCGATTAATATGCACACTGTCATGTGTTGCATCCAACTCACCGAACAAGTCAAGACAACTCTTAACATGAACCTTGCGCCTGGATAACCTGGATGGTCTGCAGGGATTGTGGCCGTAGGAATATCTCATTGCATCTTGCTAGTAACTAGGCTTTTGATAACCCAAGTTAGTTAAAGTATCAAGCCGTCCTCTTGCTTGGCCGTGAATGATTGAATGGATTCCCATCTTGTCTAGTCTTGCCTTGATCCAGTACATGGCTATACCCAGACATGCTTGTATATGCTTTACTTTATCGATAATTGGATAGAGACTAAATTCTGTTCAGGTGAAGGGTTACAACCCCGGTCCTTGTTTGGTTTACGGGTTTTAACTTGGTCACCAGAATAGTCCTTTTGTTATCTTATCGTTTATCACCCTGTCTTCTCTAACTCATGTCTTTTATCATCAATTATGTTTTCATGTGCTAATGTGCTGATTTTAGTTCTTAAGTGAAGCCTCCCTTGTGGCACTTTCTCTTTCTGGGGTCTGACCCAGCTGGTTTTGTATGGCCAGATTTTGGAGCAGCTTCCGAGGATCTTCCAGTCTTCCTGCCAGATGGTGACCACTAGACGGAATCCTGGCAACGAGTAGGTTTTATTTTGCTCTCCCACTCTATTGTAAAATTATTCTTTTGAGGCGTTTAGCCGTCGAACAAGTGTTAGCTCGTATTGAATTTATATTCCTGTCTGCCTACGGGCTGTAACATGATTGACAAATCCTAGGATTGATCATGTATGACTTAAACTCTTGCTAGTCTTCGCATTTTATATGACTAGCTTCATGATCATCTGAATATGTAATATATGGGACGCCTTACTTTGTATGTTTGATGATCTACCATCTTGTTACATTTACTTGCTTACTTGAGATTGAGACACTAGGATTGTTCTTGACCTTAAGAGACTGATGGCTTGTAGTAAACCCTCATGCATCTAGACAGCCGTGACCGTATTGCGAGGTGGAATTCACTTCAATGTACGTAGCTGGCTGTGTCTGTCCCCCGCTCTCCAGTATTCTGGTTCTGGGGTGTGACACGGTTTAAGCGGTGGCCCATGCACGTCTTGAAAATCCAGATGTGTGAGGGTTTTACCGGATAGATGTCTCAATCAGCACTCGTCTTTGATCTCTATTCGTGTCTTCTAAGCTTCCTAAAATCTTGATCTGATCATATGCTTATATTTTTGATCTATCATGGCCCTTCCTTATTGTTCCCTATGTCGTTTCTTCATCGGCATTGTTCCTGGTCCTACCGATCGGCAAGACGGAGCACCTCCCGTGGACCAGCAGCAACCTGGAGATCAAACCCAGCATTCAGGAGTAGCCTCCAGAGTCATGCCTACTGGGGGTCAAGAGCCACCAGTTCAGCCAGTCCAGCCTGTAGAGCCTGATGATGGCACCTTGGTGGGTCTCATCAGGACATTGCTTGCATTTCAAGATCGTCGGGGCGATGCCCTGCACCAGGCAGTACAAGATGCCATGCGCCGTGTTAGTTATCAAGGAAATAGTACGGCTAGCAGTTTCAAGCGTCTAAACCCTCCTTTCTTCGACGGTAGTGAGGACGCTATTACAGCTGATGCGTAGCTCTAGGACATCGAAATTATCTTGGATGCAGCCAAGACTCCAGAAGGAGAGAAGGTAGCTGTGGTACGGCTACAGTTATTGGACCTAGCCCGCACCTGGTGGGCGATGATAGCAGTTGGGTTGGCGACGCCTGTTCCATGGGCGGTATTTAGTGAAAAGTTTCTGATCAAGTACTTCGATGCTGTAGCTCGACACGACCTACAGACGAGATTCACCAATCTCAGGCAGATGAGCAGGACAGTTGATGGATATGCGGCCGAGTTTTCAAGACTGAGTCAGTTTGCTCCCACCTTGGTAGCAACCTAGTTCGATCGAGCGCAGCGGTTCCAGCAGGGACTCCACCTAGAGATCATTCTAACAGTGGAGCAGTTTGAGCATCGGACCTTTGATGCCGTCTTGCGAGCAGCGAAGAGGCATGAGTATACTTCTCAGAGGATAGTGGATAAAACTGGAGGACAAAAACGATCCCATGGACAGATGAACCAGTCTTCAGTCCCAGTTCCGGCAGCTAGGGCCTTGACCATCAGAGCTCCATGGAGGGTAGCATCAGTTACGTCCGTTCAGTACTCGACTCCGACGTACCCTCATCAGCAGAAGCGGAGACAGTCTTCCCTAATGGGCTACACTCATTATGGGAAGCCGGGACATATAGTGTCAGAATGTCGCCGAGCACAAGGATTGTGTTTGGCTTGTGGGGCATCGGATCACATGATAGGGCCCTGCCCGCAGAGAGCCGGTTCATCCTCATTGGCCCAGATTAGTCCCTCGGTGAGGGGACCAGCACCAGTGCAGCAGCAGCAGCATTACCAGCCTCTAAGGCCATTGCCGCCTCAGGCTCAGGCATTCCAGCAGCAGAGACCACAGCAGTTTGCCCAGGCCCAGGCTCATAATCAGAACCGCCAGAGAGGGTTCCAGCAGAGGGGACCTGTACCCAGAGGACAAGGTCAGGTGATGGCTTTGACCGTAGAAGAGGAGTTGGCATCAGGTGAGGTAGTGGCAGGTACCATTCTTGTCAACTCTTTTCCTGCATCAGTATTATTTGATTCAGGTGCATCGTATTCATTTATGTCTGCACAATTCGTGATACAAATATGACTGGAGCCCGAGTCATTATCAGTAAGGCTCAATATACTTACTAGTAACGGTCTTATGGGAGTAGATAGAGTATTTTCCTATTATCGAATCATAGTTAGCGGTAGAGAGTTTCCCGCTAGGTTGATAGAGTTCCCGATGGCCGATTATGATGTGGTCCTAGGGATGGATTGGTTGAGGGACCAGTATGCTAGAATAGATTGCCATATCGGTAAGATTATTTTTAGTATTCCTGGTGAGTCAGAGTTTTCTTCTCTCCGAGGCAGAGTAGAACCTTCTTCCTCAGCATTGCGGATGGCAGTAGCAGCAGTTCAGTTTTCCAGAGTTGTAGAATAATTTCCTGACGTATTTCTCGAAGAGCTTCCAGGTATGCCCCCAGAGAGAGAGATCGAGTTCACCATTGATTTGATTCTCGGATCAGCACCAGTGTCAGAGAGAGTCTATAGGATGGCGCCTTCAGAGCTGGAGATCTTGTACAAGATGATTGAAGAACTTAGGACCAAAGGATTCATTCGTGCTAGCGGATAACCTTGGGGAGCCCCGATGCTTTTTGTGAAAAAGAAGGATGGTATGTCAAGATTATGTATTGATTATCGTACCTTGAACTCTGTAACAATCAAGAACAGATATCCTTTACCAAGGATAGATGACTTATTTGATCAGCTCAAGGGAGCGGCAGTATTCTCGAAGATTGACTTGCGGTCAGGGTATCATCAGATCAGAGTCAGAGAGTAGGACATCCCGAAGACAACATTCAGATCGAGGTATGGACATTGGGAGTTCCTTATTATGCCATTTGGAGTGACCAATGCGCCAGCCGTATTCATGGACCTCATGAATCGTATCTTCATGTCCTATTTGGACCAGTTCATGATAGTGTTTATAGACGACATCTTAGTCTATAGCAAGAGTGAGGTGGAGCATGAGCAGCATCTCTATGTAGTTCTTCAGATTCTCAGGGAGCACCAGTTGTATGCAAAGTTCAGTAAGTATGAGTTTTGGTTGGATCGTATCTCGTACTTAGGTCACATCATCACCAGAGGTGGAGTGGAAGTGGACTCCCAGAAGATAGTTGCCATAAAGACATGGCCAGTACCTAGCACTGTCGTAAAAGTTAGAAGTTTTTTGGGATTGGCCGGCTATTATCGGCAGTTTGTATCAGACATTGCTAGGATTTCAGCGCCATTGACGCAGTAGACCCGTAAGGATATACAGTTTTCTTAGACAGCCAAGTGTCATAGTTCATACAAGAAGTTGAAATAGAGATTGATGACGGCCCCCATTCTCACTCTTCCCGATGGGACTGGAGGATTTTCAGTTTATTGTGATGCTTCAGACAGAGGATTGGGATGCGTATTGATGCAGCATGGTAAGGTAGTCGCTTATGCGTCATGTCAGCTTCGTGACCATGAGAGGAATTACCCAACCCATGACTTAGAGTTAGCAGCCGTAGTTTTTGTATTGAAGCTTTGGAGGCATTATTTATATGGAGATCGGGTGGAGATTTTCACCGACCACAAGAGTCTTAAGTATGTGTTTACCCAGAAGGATCTCAACATGCGTCAGAGAAGATGGCTAGAGCTACTTGTAGATTATGACATCAACTTGCAGTATCATCCTGGGAAGGACAACGTCGTTGCAGATGCATTGAGCAGGAGAGCCAAAGTTTATTTTCTAACAGCACAGCCAGAGTTGTTAGTAGATCTTCAGAAGATGGATATTGAAGTTGTTCTTTCTTCCAGTGTGGCATTGATGGCCAGTATGCAAGTTCAGTCCAGTATAGTGGAGAGGATCAAGTTAGCTCAATCAGCGGATTCTAGCTTCAGCGGCTTAGGGCAGAATGTGTAGCAGGGCGAAGACCAGAGCTATGTATTTATGAGGATGGTACACTCCGACATAGAAGGTATCTTTGTGTACCCAGTGGAGATATCAGACAGGAGATCATGGCAGAAGCTCACAGTTCTCAGTATTCGATCCACCCCGGTGGTACGAAGATGTACCGAGATATCCGTCAACATTTTTGGTTAAATGGCATGAAGTGGAAGATAGCCCGGTTTGTCTCTCGTTGTCTGGTTTGTCAGCAAGTTAAAGCCGAACATCAGAGACCAGCTGGACTTCTTCAACCTTTACCGATCCCAGAATGGAAATGGGAGCACATTACCAGGGATTTTGTAACTGGGTTACCTAGATCCCCAGCTGGGAGAAATGCTATCTGGGTTATAGTCGACAGACTCACGAAGGTAGCTCATTTTATTCCTTTCAGAATCGGTCAATCGACAGATCAGCTTGCAGAGATGTACCTCAGGCAGATAGTCAGATTGCATGGAGTACTAGTCAGTACTGTATCCGACAGAGATTCAAGATTCACCATGCACTTTTGGCGGAGTCTTCAAGAGAGTTTGGGGACTCATCTCAAGTTCAGTTCAGCCTACCATCCACAGACAGATGGTCAGTCAGAACGCACGATCCAGACTCTGGAAGATATGTTGCGGTCATGTACACTCGAATTCGGTGGTTCGTGGGAAGATCACCTGCATCTCGTGGAGTTCTCCAACAATAATAGTTTCCAGGCCAGTATCCAGATGGCACCCTTTGAAGCCTTGTACGGTAGGAAATGCAGATCTTTCTTGGCTTGGGATGATATCGGTGCGAGGTAAATGCTTGGACCAGAGATGGTAACGCGGACTATTGAGGTGGTCAGATAAGTCAGAGATCATCTTCGAGTTGCACAAGATCGTCAGCGTCATTGGGCCGATTCTCATCGGCGTCCCCTTGAATTTTCTGTCGGCGACCATGTATTCCTTAGGATCTCGCCTACCCATGTCGTCATTCGTTTTGGCGTACGAGGAAAGCTTAGTGCTAGGTATATAGGGCCGTTCGACATCTTGGAGCGAGTAGGTGATGTGTCCTATCGTCTCGCTCTTCCGCCGTCGCTACGTGAGGTACATGATGTCTTCCATGTATCCCAATTGCGACGGTACATTCCGGATCCGAGTCATGTCCTTGATCGTTCGAAATTGGTTGTTGGTACCAACCTTTCGTATGAGGAAAGGTTCGTATCCATATTGGACCGAAGAGAGAAAATACTCAAGAACAAGATAAACAAGTTAGTCCATGTTGCTTGGGATCATCACTCTTTGGATGAGTCAACATGGGAGCATGAGGATGATATCCGATCATGATATCCTGACCTGTTTGACTCGTAAGGTATAATGTCTTCTTATGCCTTATGCCTTCAACTTCCTTGCTTGCATGAATGATTGCTTGATTGATTGCTTAGTTATAACTTGCCTGTGACTAGTATAGCTTGCTTGATATCTCTAGCCTCTTGATTAAATTTCGAGGACAAAATTCTTTTAAGGTGGGTAAAGTTGTCACCTCCGTTTTCCGTATACGTATTTCTAGTATACGTGTACGGGATCCTATCCAATATTTTACTTGTCTTGTCTTGCTAGCTAATCTTGGTTTAATCTTGTATTGGTTTAATATTGGCATGGCTTGGTTTTGGTTTGGCGTGGTTGGGATGGTTCAACAAGTGACCCCTCCCTTTAAAAGCTACCAACCCCTCTCTCTCTCCTCATTTACTTCTCCTTCTTCATTTATTTCTTCATCTTCTTCCTCTTAACTTCTCCACCTACCCAGAGAGGCTTATGCAAGTGCAACTTGCATCATGGAGGAACTACATTTTTATTGTTCCATTGTCTTCCTCACGAGATTCTAAGACACTTTAGTACTTAGCAATTTCAATTTCCATGGTTTATTTCTTGTAGATCTAAGCTTATTGCATTTTCGGATTTCTTGGGTTTTGATCTATCAAACCTTGCTATTTTCAAGTTTTGATGGTTCCATGTTGTAGAGAAGTTCGTTCTACCCTATTTTGACCTATGGAAGTCCAGATTTGGGCTTGGATTGAAGGTTGGGAAGTCTGGGAACCCCCAACTTCCCAGATTCTTCTTCTCGGAAAAGTTGGAGGAGAAGAACAGTGCCTGCCGCATGGCCTTTTCATGTGGCTAGGTTCCCTGCGGCTCCTCTTTGGTCGCATAGGCACTCCAGTCATCATGCGGCCCCCCTTGCCGCATGGCCCTGTTCCCCCTTACCGCATGGCCCTGTTCTTCCTTGCCGCATGGCTCTTGGCAGCCTTGCCGCATGGCTCTTGGCAGCCTTGCTGCATGGCCCCTGTTTTCCCTTACCGCATGGCTCTTGGCAGCCTTGCTGCATGGCCCTATTCCCCCTCGCCGCATGGCCTTGTTCCCCTTGCCGCATGGCCCCTGTTTCCCCTAGCCGCATGCTGCATGGCCGTTTGGCCCTTGTCGCATGGCATTCCTTGGCCACATAGGCCATGGCCCTTGGCTCCCGGGTCACATGGCTCTTTCCACAACCTTTGTACCCATTTACTATTTTGGTTGTTACATTTATGCTTATGTCTCATGACCCTCTGTGTAGCTTGGGTCCTTGAAGGAAATGCTTGTACCATGTTAATTCTGAACATGTTCCATAAACACGATCGGTTAATGTGACTCACTTGTTAGTGGCCCGTCGTGGCGCACTCATGACAAGAATGATTAATTAGTAGCATGACATGATAATGGCCTGTTGAGGCGCACTCTTAATAAGTAACTTGACATGATAACTCTTACTTAGTGACCCGTCGTGGTGCACTCTTGACAAGCAACCTTGACATGAAAATTCTTGATGGTGGTCCGTCGTGACGCACTCTTGACATGATAAGTAATCTTGACAGTGGCCCGTCGTGGCGCACTCTTGACAAGTAATCTTGATAAGTAAGTCTAGCATGTAATCTTGATCGTTGTTGCGACGGCTAACTTGACATGCTAGTTAATTCTCATCGTGACACCGTGGGTGATTGTATTGATTGTGCTTGTATAAGCTACCAGTCTTGTCTAGTATCATGTCTAGGACATGTATCCTTGGTTACCACGGTCATGGATGCATACTGAATCTGACTAGGTTAATGACTAGATTGATCAAGTAGTTCATATAGAGAGATATTTCAGCTACAAGCAATCCCGTTATCTGGGCGTCTTCCTGATGGACTTGTAGCCTGCCGACGAGTAGGACACATTTCCAGCTCACTATTATATGGGGCACTACATGAAGCGATTAATATGTACACTATCACGTGTTGCATCCAAGTCACCTAACAAGTCAAGACAACTCTTAACATGAACCTTACGCCTGGATAACCTGGATGGTCTACAGGGCTTGTGGCCATAGGAATATCTCATTGCATCTTGCTAGTAACTAGGCTTGTGATAACCTTAGTTAGTTAAAGTATCAAGTCGTACTCTTGCAAGGCCGTAAATGATTGAATGGATTTCTATCTTGTCTAGTCTTGCCTTGATCCAGTATATGGCTATACCCGGACATGCTTGTGTATACTTTACTTTATCGATAATTGGTTAGAGACTAAATTCTGTTCAGGTGAAGTATTACAACCCCGGTCCTTGTCTGGTTTATGGGTTGTAACTTGGTTACCGGAATAGTCCTTTAGTTATCTTATCGTTTATCACCCTGTCTTCTCTAACTCATGTCTTTTATCATCAATTATGTTTTCATGTGCTAATGTGCTGGTTTTAGTTCTTAATTGAAGCTTCTCTTGTGGTACTTGCTCTTTCTGGGGTCTGACCCAGCTGGTTTTGTATAGCCAGATTTCGGAGCAGCTTTCAAGGATCTCCCAGTCTTCCTGCTATATGGTGACCACTAGACGGAATCCTGGCAACGAGTGAGTTTTATTTTGCTCTCCCACTCTATTTTAAAATTATTCTTTTGAGGCGTTTAGCCGCCGAGCAAGTGTTAGCTCGTATTGTATTTACATTCCTGTCTGCCTACGGGCTGTAACATGATTGACAAATCCTGGGGTTGATCATGTATGACTTAAACTCTTGCTAGTCTTCACATTTTGTATGACTAGCTTCATGATCATCTGAATATGTAATGTATGGAACGCCTTACTTTGTATGTTTGATGATCTACCATCCTGTTACATTTACTTGCTTAATTGAGATTGAGACACTAGGATTGTTCTTGACCTTAAGAGACAGATGGCTTGTAGTAAACCCTCATGTATCTAGACAGCTGTGACCGTATTGCGAGGTGGAATTCACTTCAATGTACGTAGCTGGCTGTGTCTGTCCCCCGCTCTCCAGTATTCTGGTTCTGGGGTGTGACACCTCCTTTGGGTGATGATCCCTTAGGAGCATCCGTTCCTTCAGCTGCAGATGAAGCCAAGGAGGCATGGAGGGAAGTCTAGGAGCTTAGAGCAATGTTCAATGCCCGAGACTCCTTTCGGGACCTCAGAATACGGCAGCCGTATCCCGTTGCATGGAAAGATGTGCCTTTTCCACCATGGTACAAGTCGTTCCATATCGATTCGTATGACGGAAAGACCTCTGCTAGTTGGTACATGACTTACTTTGAAGTCACAACCGACCACTTGCCGTATAGTGACGCCATCCTCACACGATTATTCATCGGAGCATTGGAGGGAATCACGTTCGACTGGTACCGCAACCTTCCCGACAACTGCTTCCATTCTTTTGACGGCTTGAAGCACATGTTCCTGGAGAGATTCTACGAAGTGGGGCATGATGTGACGATGTCATCTCTCATGGACGTCGTTTCGGGAGAGAGGGAGCTAACAAGGAACTATATCGAGCGGTTCCGCCAAACCGCAATGAGATTGTCCCAAGGCAATCCCGAGAGCTCCTTGATTGAAATCTACCAGAAGAAGTTGCTCCTCGTAATTAGCCTCTGGATGGGCGACGATCAGCTCAGGGATTGGACGACCTTCATCATTAGTGCTACCAATGCGGAGGCAAAATTGAAGAAGGCTCGCCAGTTGGGATTACACGTCCCAGATGGAGAGGATAAGGGCAGACGTCCTGATTCCACCTCCAGTAACAACATCAGTGGCACGACCTCCAACCGGGACAATAAAGGCAAACATGCCATGGTCGGTGACGCGACCTAGAAGCCCGAACAAAAACAGGCGGAAGGTCAGTGGTCCAAGGTGAATTACTCATTTGAAGATCGCCATGTCAAATCTATCTTCGATACGCTCTTGCAAGGGGATAGGATCCAGCTCCCTCCACCAAGGCACGAGCCCTGAGCGGCAGAAATGGAGGACCCAAAATATTGTCACTTCCACCGCTATGTCCATCATTCCACTCATGACTGCTTCCAATTAAAGCGGTACATCCAGAGTCTTATCGACTCCGAAGCTCTGTCAATAGACTTTGAAGAGGTTACCGTGGCGGCGAATATGGTGTCAATTCAGTTCGACGGCTTCCCTCCAACAAGCACTCCAGATGGGGTAATACCTGTCCCTCGGGTAGCGATAGAGGTTACTAATCTTCCACCTGTCCGGAACCAGACATCTGGATTGGTACAACTCACCACATCGCGAGAAAAGATCATATGGGTGCATCCGGACTTAGTGCCCAAGTTACCCAGGAGGTGTCATCTCCTACCAACAAGAAAAAGGGCAGGAAGTCTAGATCGTGCCATACAATTTCAGCCGAAGCTGAAGAAGCTGCAGCCGTTGTTACCCGGTCTGGAGCACAAGTCCAGTCCACACGGGACAGTTCAGTCGAAGATCCTCAGCCGGAAACGTTGCCTCCCTCTGTTGTTCCAAGGCCATCTCTGCCTCCACTGGCGGATAAGTCCAAGCCAAAGAAAACCCGCTTCGACAGGCCACTCCGTAAAGATGCACCTCAGGGACTGGAGAGACCTTACAACTTTGACATATTAGCACAATTGGATAATACGCCAGCAAAGTTGTCATTACACGAGCTCCTAAGGCTCTCCATAGATATTCATGTCGCATTGAGCGAAGCACTCCAAAATGCTGACGCCTACTTAGCTCCGGTCAAGCCTCCAAGGGAAGACCCGTCAACAGATCTACAGGGCAGCAATAGCACAGATGCAATGCCCAACATCATATTTACTCCATAGGACATGTTGATCAAGTCCAACTTGCATGATCACCCCTTGTACTACACTGGATACATAGGCGACATCAAGGTGGATCGGATGCATATCGACCCTGTCTCGTCAATAAGCATCATCCCGAAAAGCTTGCTCCAACTTCTTGGCATCCCTATGCACCGGCTAGCGGCGACCAACACTGCCATTAGCGGTTTCAACTCGGAAAGGAGCTATCCCCTAGGGAAGATCCAATTGAAATGTCAAATTGGTGACCTGAAGACGAAGGTTTCCTGCTACGTCATAGATGCAGACACCTCCTACAACATCCTCCTGGGGCGTCCATGGATACATGACTACATGATCGTGCCATCTACACTTCACTAGTGCTTCAAGTATGTCAGTAAGCATGGCTTCGTGAAGACTGAATTCGCCGACATCGATCCCTTCAAAGGGGTTGAATCTTATTAATCTTCGAAGGCTTGTCTATATGACGAGTCCAAGAAACACATAACTGACGAACTGGAGGCCATCACAGGGCCAGAGGAACCCTTGAGAATTCATCTCTAGGCCCGTAAACCGGGCAAAGCTGCACCCCTTATCGCAGCAGTGCACAAAGAGGTGCCCGATTCTCCTGTCTCACCTCCACAGTTGGAACCGATGGTCATCCGGCTCCTAAGATCCAACCATGAGCCAAAACCCATCGTAGAGCCGATGGTGATTCGATTGTCGAAATCCAATCAAAGGCAACAGGAAGATGCGAGGCCCTCTATGAAGCCGATGGTGATCCGATTGCCAAAATCTATTCAAAAGCAACCGGAAGACACGAAGTCCTTCACCGAGCCAATTGTCATCCGTCTTCCAAAGACGAGCCGGCAACCAAGTGTTGATTCGGCATCCTCAGACAAGCCGATACCACAAGCTGAACCCTTGGTGATCAAGTCGCCCAGGACAGTATCCCGACCCCCGATCACGCAGGGGGTAGCCGAAGAGGATGTAGAACTTGCCAAGTACCTGGTTGCACAGGTGGATAGCCCCTCGCCTGATAATGTAATCCATGTTGACAAAATTCCTTATTTCATCAATAAGAGGCTGTCATTGAACTATCCTGAGTGTAATAAACTCAACCTGATGTATATTGTGGGACTCGGTCGGGACATTAACCTGCACACACAGGTGACAACCGTCCATACCCCGAACCGACTTGCTCCCATTAAAGATGCCTACTTCCTAGTCCAAGGCAGAAGAGAAGGGGATCACATGATCATCTTTGGCCGAAAAGAAGGTCCTCAACCCTTCATGCCTCGAGAGTTTAATCTCGAACCCGATACTGCAAGGCTACTGCTCTACTTGTATAGTCCTCAGGCTATGTACTTCATGCAATAGCAGGGGTATGACATGGAGGCTACCCCAGGTCTGAATTACGTAGCGGTCGGCGATCGCCTCTGCAACTCTCAACTCCGTCTGGGAAACCTCGGGATTATTACGGCAAATCAAGACACGGCTCGGGTATGTTACACCAGCAACAACGCCCGAGAGTTCTGATGAAGAATGCAAGTGGCACTCTCATTCGTCCGAGTCACCCACTTACGACTCTGATAGCAGCATTGGAGATATATTTAGACAGACATTATCTATCAACATGACATCCGCTGGTATCGAAGAGGAAGAGGAAGATCTGCTCGAACCACTTGAGCTGGAGCCGTGGGTCCAGCAACTAGATGCACAATGGAAGAAACGCTTTAAACTTCGTGATCCTCCCACTAAGGATGAGGTCATGCAAGTTAACCTCGATGATGAATCCTCTCCAAAGCCAATCTTCGTCAGCAAAAGCCTGACAGACGGCGAGAGGGAGTCGTTGTTGCAACTCGTCAGAGAATACATCGACGTCTTTGTCTGGAGCTATGAAGACATGCCAGGGCTAAATCCCGAGATCGCACTTCATAAGCTCAACCTTTATCCGGACGCAAAACCAGTCAAACAATAGCAGCGGCGGTTTCGTCCAGACATCATGAACTCCATTGAAGCAGAAGTAAACAAACTTATAGCTAGCAGTTTCATCCGTAAAGAGCAGCACCCAGACTGGTTAGCCAACGTAGGACCAGTCACCAAGAAGAACGGAAAGATTCAAATTTGTATCGATTTCCGCAATCTGAATGCGGCATGTCCTAAGGATGAATTCCCTCTTACGATCACCGACATAACGATCGATAATACGTGTAGCGTCGAGCGTATCTCCTTTATGGATGGCTTTTCAGGATACAATCAAATCAAAATGTCTCCTGATGACGAGAAGCATACATCATTTCGAACAACGATCGACGTGTATTGTTATACGGTCATGCCCTTTGGCCTGAAGAACGCCGGTGCTACATATCAACGGGCTATGAGTGTCATCTTCAGAGATCATTTGCGCAAGACGGTGGAGTGTTACATTGACAACATCGCCGTCAAAAGCCGCTCCAAAAATGATCATTTACATAATTTGAGAACGATGTTCGACCTCATGCGAGCGCACAACCTGAAGATGAATCCGACCAAGTCTTTCCTGGGCGTGTCCAGCGGGAAGTTCTTGGGCTTTGTCATTACTTTCCGGGGCATTCACATAGATCCCGACAAAACAAAAGCAATCCTGGATATGAGTCCACCGAGGAACCTCCGTGAACTCCTCGGCCTCCAGGGAAGATTAGCCTATATCAGGAGGTTTATATGTAACTTCTCAGGACAATGTCAACCCTTCACTCAACTCATGAGGAAAGGTGTCTCTTTCATATGGAACGAGGAATGCCAGCGTTCCTTTGACGACATTAAGAAGTACCTGACGAATCCGCCAGTTCTGGTAGCCTCGGTCGCCGGAAAACCCTTTCTGCTCTATGTACAGGCGATGGAACACTCCTTCGGTGCTTTGTTTGCACAGAGTAATGATGCGGGACATGAACAAGCCATTTACTATCTCAGCTGGATGATGGTAGGGCCGGAACATAGGTACACCGCCGTGGAGAAGGAGTGCCTTGCCCTAGTGTTCGCCATTCAGAAAACACGACACTATGTGACAGGGCAGACCATCCATGTTGTTTCACGAGTTAATCCTCTCATGGTTCTCATGACCAAGCCAGGCGCACTTAGTTCTCGTCTAGCCACCTGGGCGATACTATTATCCCCATACGACATGGTTTTTATTCCGCAGAAGGCTATCAAAGGTCAAGCCCTGGTTGACTTCTTAGCAGTCCATCCAGGCTCAGAAACAGCCAAAATTTATGAAGAAATCCCCGACGAAGTCGTCGCCTCAAACATGACTTTGCATGACGCCATTTGGCGAATGTTCTTTGGTAGTACTTCAAGAACGGGGCCACAAGGTGATATCGTCGCTGGAGTCGGGATAGTATTAATTTCTCACTCAGGATTGGTGGTCAATCGGGCATATTCTCTTATAGAACCCTGATCAAACAATGTAGCCGAGTATAACGCTCTAGTCATCGGACTCCAACTCGTAAAAGATGTGGGGATAAAGTAACTAGAAGCATATGGCGACTCGCAGTTGGTTGTTAACCAGATCCGAGGTTCATACGAGGTTCGCAATGAGGACCTGATTCCTTACTATCAGACAGCAATTGCCATCATTGCAACCTTAGAAGGGTTCTTTGTAGAGCATGTTCCTAGGCTCCAAAATATCGGAGCCGATGCCCTAGCCGGCCTCGCCGCTTCCTTGGCACTTCTAAATGATGCTGATCATTTAATCGACGTGATAGGCCATGAGCTGGTCTGTCCCAAGAACAATGTTCAACTGGGTACAAGTTACTCTATCCAGATAACCGACAACATACAAGACTGGAGACGCTCTCTCAGAAGGGAATGTGAAGGAAGCAACTTCAATCAGAAGACGCTCTCTCAGATTCTTCTATGATACGGAGACGAAAATGTTATATCGACGATCCTATGATGGGCTACTATTAAGATGCCTGTCAAATGCAGAAGCCAAAGAAGCGTTACGCGAGGCTCACGATGGCGCTTGCGGGGCTCACCAACCTGGCCCGAAATTGCAGGATCGTCTCCATCGGATGGGTTATTACTGGACCACAGTGGTAGCAGATGCAGTTGATTATACAAAAAAGTGTAAGGCTTGCCAGATCCATGCAAATTTTATACATCTGCCATCCGAATTCTTGTACTCGACAGTGGCCTCTTGGCCATTTAAAGCATGGGGAATGGACATCATTGGTCCAATCACCCTGCCGTCGTCTAGGGGGCATCGGTTCATGCTTGCAATCACCGATTACTTCTCCAAATGGGTGGAAGTTGTTCTGCTGGCAGAGGTGAAGACATCGAACGTGATTAGCTTCATAAAACATCACGTCATCTACCATTTTAGACTACCCCAGAGGATTATTCATGACAATGGTCCGCAGTTCGCAAGCCACGCTTTCTATCGATTTTGTGACAAGAATCGGATTCAGAACATGGCCTCGACAGCATATAACCCATCGGCTAACGGTCTGGCTGAAGCTTTCAATAAAACCATAATCAAGCTGCTCAAAAAGTCCGTGTCTTCAAACAAACGCGACTGGAATGAAAAGCTTGGCGAGTGCTTATGGGCATATCGCACCACGATTCGGACGGCTACAGGAAATACACCGTTCTCCTTGGTTTATGGGAGTGAGGCAGTCCTCCCATTGGAGACTCAGATCCCCTCACTTCGAGTGGCCCTTACTTACCGGTTAACGTCGGATGATAACTACCGTCGACGGCTACAAGAGTTGGAAGTGTTAGACGAGAAGCGTTTACAAGCTCAACAAAGCATAGAGCTCTACCAAGCGCGCATCTCTCGGGCTTTTAACAAGAAAGTCAAACAGAGAATATTCCAAGTCGGCGATCTCGTCTTGGCCATTCGTAGACCAATGGTCATGACTCACAAGACCCTCGGCAAATTTTAGTCCAAATGGGAGGGTCCGTTCATCATCGAGACCGTATTCTCTAACGGCGCATACCGTCTCACAAAACAAAATGGAGACTTTCTCATGATACCCATCAACGGCAAGTTCCTCAAGAAATATTATGTCTAAACGACATCTTCAAACTATCTCTCAGATTGTGAGTTATGTACCCTCTGGTATCGCTGAACTTACACTCTGACCTCAAATCTTCCAGATTATTGAGTCATGTACCTTCAGAATTTGCGTCAAAATCTATTACCCGCACCACCAGTGCGCAGAAGGGTAATAGGTTCATAAAACTTATCCTAATCTATTACTCGCACCATCGGTGCACAAAAAGGGTAATAGGTCCACAAAATTCTCCAATAGGAAAACAACCATGTCCATATTACCTCTGAGTTGTTCTCCCGTCCATCACAAACAAACCACCCCAATACATAGAACTTCTACGTTGATAGCACCTCTGAGTTATTCTGTGTATCCCCATTAGGCCTACTCCTACCACGTCCTCATTACCTCTGAGTAGGGAGGCTCTATTTTTGACCCATATTTACCACGTCCTCATTACCTCTGAGTATATGTTGGTTTTCTCTCCACTTATTGTCAGTACTCGCGTCGCCAGTACACAAAAAGGGTAATAAGTCCATAAAAGTTATCCTAATCTATTACTCGCACCATCGGTGTACCAAAGAGTAGTAGGTCCACAAAATATCATTCAAATCCATTTGCTCACATTTCCAGATACACAAAAGGGCAATAGGTCCACAAAACTCCCCCAGTGGGATGTCCTTTATCAAACACAAATGCTGTATTAGGCCCTCTAGTACAAGCACCACAAAATACTACAAATAAAGTATGGAGTGAACGTATTCTGTTTATTCAAAATCAGTTACATTTATAGGACTACATCAACAGCAGAAAACAAAGAAAGGAAAATCTAGCAAGACATAGTTTGGTCAATTTGACAGCACTTTGCCTTCACCAAAAAGCAGTTTCGTGGCCCTCGAAAGATGTCATGTTTTACTGCTGAGAAGCAAACAAGGCTGTTGAATCTCTAAGGAGGTGCCCGAAGGAGGGCAAATATAGCATGCTGTTCTCCATTCCGTATTGCGGATACCTTAGCCCCGCTCCTCCGAAGGACCACACCTTCAAAACAGCATCCCTGATGGTGGTTTCGCCTACTTGGAGAGCCGTGAAGACAGGACATTCATGATGACGTCTGACCGCCGTCCAACTCTCCGAGGTATAAAGACTCTTCCTACCACCTGGGGAAAACTCTTCCGAAGTATGAAGAGTTCTGAGTTATTTGATGTGTACGCCAAAATGGCACGGGAAAAACTCTTCCAAAGCATGAGGAGTTTTGAGCTGTCTGATGTATGTGTCAGAATGGTGTATTTTCACTCTATTGCCGACACCGGCCCTGGAGAAGTTTGCTAGCCATATCCGTACAAAACATGGAAAAAGGGCTAAGCACCGAAAAGAAAACAAATGACTTTGTTTTTTCAGTTATGGGGCCTAGCCACTCAGGCATGAAGCACTCATGCGGCTCAAAGACATGAGGCCGGCTCAGTCATGAAGTACTCATGCAGCTCAGTCATGAGGCACTTATGCGGCTCAGTCATGAAATACTCACGCTGCCCAGTCATAAAGTACTCATGCGGTTGAGTCATGAGGCAATTATGCGGCCCAGTCATAAAGTATTCATGCGGCCCAATCACGAAGTGCTCATGCGGCTTAGTCATGAGGCACTTATGTGGCTCAGTCATGAAGTATTCATACGGATCAGTCATGGGGCACTTATGCGGTTCAAGTCCGAATAAGCAGCGCTCGTGCGGCTCAGCCCATGCGTCCCTATCATACAGAACACATGCGGTCCAAATGTGATAGGGCATGCATCGACCAGGCTTGAAGCACAGAGGCATTATATGACAGGCCCGCGCATAAAATATGCGATATGGCCATTCAAAATTTCAATCATCGCCTTCCCACCATCCTTACTCTTGATAGGGAGTTGCACGTCGGGATGAATGGAAGAAGTGTATGCCGCTCTCGACAGAGAAGCAAGTCCCTTCACTTTGGCCGCCGCACCAGTCGACTTGGAAGCTTTTGGTGCCATAGCAGAAAGTATAATAAAGTCGAAGGAGAAGAAGGTGAAAGAGAAAAATCTCTCTCTGAATGACCCCTATTTATAGAGTTGCTGAAAAGTGTCTCTTCGATTCTCGAGATCATTAAAGATAATGACGACGTTTGGGGACTTTATCCCTAATAACCGTCGGCTTTATCTTGAACAGCACCTCTTCGATTCTCGAGATCATTAGAGATAATGACGACGTTTGGGGACTTTATCCCTAGTAACCGTCGGCTTTATCTCGATTAGCGATCTACAACCGAATCAAGAAAATTAAATGCAGCAGTGACAGCTCGGAGGCTGATAGGGTCTCTCTGTGGCTCAAGATTCCCTGCGACTTGAAGACTCCCTACGGCTTGACATATTTCCATGTTTCTTATTCAAAGTATTCCAAATTTGTAATTTGAAAAGTTTGAAGGGGGTCTTGTAGAAGCATAGAAAATATGGGGTTCATGTGGATCACAATTTGTCGTATCTGTACTTTGGGCCAAACAGGTCTGCTTAAAGGAGAGCCGCATGACAGATTCAACACCTTATGCGGTCCGTCGACAACCAGACTGATTCGAGCCGCAGAAAAAAGATATGCGGCCAAGTGGATTAGTTCGTCTGATAAAGCTGACAAGTTCTGTCAAAAACTGACAAAAATGACAGCTCTGACACTCTGACAAAAAGATAAGACGTGAGACGTCACTAAAAGCAGGGTTCATACGCTTTCATAAGGCCAGAAGGAGTGTTACCCAAGCCGCATGTACCTTATGCGACTCAAACATATGCGGCCCCAAAGTTTCTGAACTTTATGTGGCCAAGTGTGACCCAAGCCGCATGAGCTTTATGCGGCCCAACATATAGAATCTATGCGGCTTAAAAGTCCTTAAGCTATATGCGGGCTAAGGAAGATTGTGACTTAAGCCGCATGAGTCTCATGCGGCCCCACATGGTCGAAAACTGAGAGACTCATGCAGCTCAAAATGATTCCTATCCTGCGATAGGACACGTGGCAGGCTGACCAAGTCTCAACCACCCAAATTTGCTGTAACAAAATCCCAACAAATCGACAACTGGCGGCCAAAGAGCGGGTCTTCACGTGCTGATTAGCCTCGTGGCCACAGGCCATCTTTGCGGCTCAAAGTACATACCACTATAAATAGCAGGGTGTCATACCCCTGCAAAAGGCTGGCAACCTTCGAAAGGAAATTTCTTTAAGTGCTAAAGACTGCGTCAGATAGTCCACAAAGTAAGGCAGAGTTGATACACTTTTTCGAGCCTCCACCGTCACCCCCCAGAATAAAAAACTAAACTATTGTACTTAGATTGTTTCCTAGGATTTCTTTCTAGGCTTTTCTTTGTACAAGCGATTTTGCAATCAATTTCAGTATTTCTGTAATACCTGTCTTTGATTTTTAATGACAAACATAAGCATCGGTAAACATCGCTAAACGATGCTAAATGTTCCAGAATTTTTCGTCGTTAACGGAATCGGTAAATGTCGGTACGTATTCTAAATACGTCGCTAAAAGTTCCAGGATTTATCGACGTGTACCGACGTAATAAACGTTGCTATATTACTGACGGTGCGCCGGTGAACGTCGGTATAAGTTCCAGGATTACCGGCATACTTTTGCGTCGGTAAGCATCGGTAAAAGTGACGATTAGCGACGTTTTACCTATTAGCGACCAGGCTTTCTGCGACAACAATAAAACGTCGCTAAATACGTCGAAAAATGAACTTAGCGACGTTTTCATCCTTTTTAGCGACGTTTTTGGGCGTCGCTAATATGACTTATTCTGGTAGTGCCATAAATAGACCCCCACTATTTGATGTAACAAATTATACCTATTGGAAAAAACGGATGATTTTTTTCTAAAATCTCTAGACTTCGATCTTTGGACGATAGTTATAGACGGTTATAAGAATCCGCCTAGAACAGTTATTGATGGTGTAGTAGTAGACAAGCCACATGACAAATATACGGAGTATGAAAAGATACATGCTAGTCTCGATGCACGAGCCACCAGTGCACTATTCTACACAATTGACAAAATCGAGTTTAATCGCGTATCAACCTGTACGACGTTTAATGAAATTAGGAGACTTCTTGAGGTAACTCATGAAGGGACTTTCCAAGTGAAGGAATCCAAAATCAGTAGACTACCATAGAATACGAGTCCTTTAAGATGAAACCTAGTTAGTCAATTACACAGATGTTCACACATTTCCTTGATATTACTAATCCTTTATAATCTCTTGGTAAGGATTACAGCAATCATGAGAAGATCAAGAAGGTACTATGGGCTCTAACAAAGAACTGGAACCCAAAGGCCACCATGATTATAAATGAAAATAATCTCACCACGATGACATTAGAGACACTGATGGGCAAGCTTATAACCCATGAGCTAGACTTGCAAGAATTAGAAGAAGCAACTCCCAAAGATAAATCAATTGCCTTCAAAGCTCAAGCCAAAAGAGTCTCATACAATGATTCTGATGAAGAGGAATCTGATGGTGATGAATAGGCCCTGCTGGTCAAAAATTTTAGAAAGTTCTTGAAGTTTAAGAGATCAAACCGAAAGAAGAACATCCACGAAAGCAACGAAGAAGAAACAATCTGCTTCAGATACAAGAAGTCAGGGCATATAAAGATGGACTGTCCATTATCAAAGAAGTGCAGTCCATATGACCGATCAAGGTCGAGCAGAAAAGCTACAACCGGTCGAAAGTATGCTAACACCAGCATCTGGCACGAAAGTGTGGCCAGTGAATCAGAGGAGGAGGACAAACCCGATACCAGTGCAAATGTCTGTCTGATGGCATTCGGTAAGGTGGACCCTCAACCCTCTCATGCTAAAAGTAAGTGGATACTCGATAGCGGATGTTCGCGGCACATGACTGGAGATGCATCTTTATTCGCTACGCTATCGATGAAGAAAAAAGGATATGCTTCCTTCAACAACAATCTGGGAGGTGATATTATAGGTAACGACACTGTTGGTATCTCCCTATCCAAAAATAAAAGACGTTTGTCTAGTCACAGAATTGAAATATAACTTATTGAGTATAAGTCATTTGGCAGATAATGGTTATGGCATAAATTTTGTGAAAGACAAATGATCTATATATGAGATACCTAGTGGGAATCCCGTATATGAAGGGATTAGGGAAGATAATATTTATGTTTTCTTTATAGAACGTACTAACAATGCAAGTAAGTACCTAGTAGCCAATCATGATGAAAGCTGGCTATGACACATGAGGTTAGGACATACAAATATGGATACTATCTAAAGGTTATGCACTAAAAAGCTGGTAAAAAGACTCCCAGAAATTAGCTTCAAGAGAGATATGGTATGTTCAGACTGTAAAAAGAACAAGGCAACTAGGTCATCCTTTAAATCCATCAAAGCTCTAAGTACTTCGAGACTTTTTACAGTTCATTCATATGAATTTATTTGGTCCTAGTAGACTCGCTAGTCTTGGCGATAAAGTCTACGCTTTTGTTATAGTCGATGATTTCTCTCGTTATACTTGGGTGTACTTTTTATTAAACAAAAGTGATGCTATTTTTGAATTTCAAAGTTTTGCAAAAATATACAAAATGAAAAAGGCTTCATGAGTATTCGAATCCGAAGTAATCATGGTGACGAATTCGTAAATGCTGATTTCAAAAAGTTTTATGATGATATTGGATATTACCACAAGTTTTCTTGTTCTAGAACTCCTCAATAGAATGGTGTTATGGAGGGAAAGAATCGTATTCTAAGTGATATGGCTAGAGTCATGCTGAATCAACATAATTTTTCTAAATATTTTTGTGCAAAAGTTGTAAGTACAGCCTCTCATGTTATAAATAGGCTGTTAATTCGATCTATCTCTAAGAAAATCCCTTATGAATTATGGTTTGGAAGGATTCTAAATATTTTTTATTTCAAGGTTTTGGTTGTCGCTATTTTATCCTGAACACCAAGGATAACTTGGGTATTTCGACTCGAAGGCAGACGAAGGGATATTTTTCGAGTATGCTGCCAAGAGTAAAGGATGTAGAATTTTCAATAAAAAATTTATGATTGTTGAAGAATTTATTAATGTTATTTTTGATGAGCACAATAGTAAAAAGATCTAGCAACAGTGATGATGAGTATGTACAAAACAAATCCTAGACACCCGAAGACACTGCTACCAATGAGGGCTATCTGGAAAGTCCACCTAAGAAGAAGAAGTTCATGCCAGACCATCAAGAGACACTCGTAATAGGTGATGTATCTAAAGGGGAGTAGGTATGCGCTCTTCTACTAGAGATATAGCAGCAATTGTACCCTTCATTTCTCAAGTAGAACCTAAGTCAGCAGCATATGCTTTTTCTGATGAGTTTTGGATTGATGCCATGTAAGAGGAACTTAATCAATTTGAGAGAAACCAAGTTTGGAAACTTGTTTCTAAACCTATTGGTCAATCGACAATCGGTACCAAATGGGTATTCTGAAATAAGCTGAGTGAGGATGGACACGTTATACGCAACAAAGCACATCTAGTGGCACAAGATTATAATCAAGAAGAAGAGATTGATTATGACGAGACATAAGCTCCTGTTGCTAGACTAGTGTCCATTCGCATGTTTTGTACATTTAGATATTTTCATAATTTTAAACTTTTTCAAATGGACGTGAAAAATGTATTTTGAACATTTTTTTGAAGGAAGAAGTTTTTGTGAAACAACCCCTGATTTTGAAGATTTCTAAAAACTCGATCACGTTTTTAAGCTTAGAAACGCAGTTTATGTTTTCAAACAAGCACCGCGTGCTTGGTTTGAACGACTAAGTGCTTTCCTACTTGAAAATAGTTTTTCAAAATGAAGAGTTGATATAACCTTGTTTATCAAATATTCGGTTGACAGTATTTTACTTGTGTAAATTTACGTAGATGACATTATTTTTTGTTCTACTAACAAGAAACTTTGTCAAGATTTTGCTAAGAGTTTGCAGAGTGAGTTTGAAATGAGTTGATGGGAGAGCTCAACAACTTTCTAGGACCCCAGATCAAACAAGACTCACAGGAAATCTTTATCAATCAAACCAAGTACACGAAGGATTTACTGAAGAAGTATGACTTCGACAACGTAAAACCTATCGGCATGCCAGTGGCAACTTCAACTAGACTTGATACTGATGAAAGTGGCAAACCAGTTGATCAGCATAAATATCGAGGTATTATTGGTAGTTTACTTTACTTAGCTGCTTGTCAACATGATACAATGTTTTGCATTTGCATCTGTGTACGATATCAAGCTAATCCTAAGGAATCACACCTAGGCACCATTAAGCGTATCTTCCAATACCTTAAAGGAACTTCTATAGTCGACTTATGGTATCCCAAAACCATATCCTTTGACCTAATCGGTTACTTATATGCTGATTTTGCTAGATGCAAAGTAGACTGTAAAAGTACCAGCGGTACATGTCATTTCCTAGGAAAAGCTTTAGTCTTTTGGTTTAGCAAGAAGCAAAACTCTATAGCGCTAACAACAACTGAAGCTAAGTACATCATCGTAGGACGTTGTTATGCTCAAATTTTACGGATGAAGCAAATCCTAGAAGACTATAATCTGCACTACACAAAGATTTTTATTTGTTGTGACAATACTTGCACTATTAACTTGACTAAGAACCCAGTATGTCATTCACGCACTAAACACATAGAAATACGTCCCCAATTTTTACGTGATCACCAAAAACCCAGGAATATCTGCTTAAAATTTATTGACACAGATCATCAACTAGCATCATTTTGACAAAATCACTAGCTGAAGATCATTTCAATTATCTTTGTCGAGAGTTAGGCATACTTGAATTTTCAGAGTCATAGTGCGTTATGATTAATAAAAATACTTAAAACTTGATATTCAACAATTTATTAATTAAAGTTATTTTAGGTACACGCCAAAAGGGTCCTTCTGTCATATATGCATAAATAGTCTAAAACGACACGGTGCACTAGTCTTCATACTACCGCTAGTTGGGATCCGGCCTGTACAGCTAATCCAAAGTGATGAATAATAGTTAAATCAAAGAGTTAAAAGTTATTAAGTTGTTTTTATCATTCATTACACAATAAATGACCTAAATTTTGAGTGGTCGAACTCGGACCGAGTTCTGACTTAGTTCGGGCCAAACTTTATAGGGTCCTTTTTCTATAATAGTAGCAAACAGAAGCCCCCTTCTCCTTACTATTCATCTCCTTTCCAAAAGAACAGCCGCCCCGAGCTTCAAAAACCATAACCCTAGTTTTTGGATTCCTACTCCACAAGTCTCCAAAACCTAAATTTTTTTAGATCGAAGGCACTTGAAGACGTTCTCTTCCACTTTTTGTTCTCTATTGAGGTATATCTCTATCATTTCTTTATCAATTTCTCATGGCCTCTAGAATTCCCAAGAGGAAGAAAACTAGGGATACAGCTTCATCTTCCACTTCGGAGTATGATCCGATCAATATGTTCAATCCCGCTCGTTCCGACGACGATGAAGAATTTGACTCATCCCTATTTTTCTCTTCCGAGAGATCACTCTCTTGGTTTACTCATTTTATATCGATAAATTTGTCCGGAAAAGACTATCAACTTTACTGTTCTTTTGGAGTATGCCACTACTTTTGAAAACCTAGGACTCCGAGAATTTTTAGAGACTTTCCACTCCATCTATGAAAACATTGTTCGTATGTTTTATTGCAACATGCAAGAAACAGACGATAATATTGGTTTCTGCGTCAGCGGTAAGGAATTTTAAATTTAGTGTTGCAGACTTGAAAGAATATTTTCTTATGCCCGATAACGGTGATGCTCTAGTCGGTATTAACAAAGTTCAATTCCCTGCTGACATGACTCTTGAATCTTTCAAGGTAGCATTGTGTCGTCCAAGTTTGGTTCCCTGGACAAAGTTGCATGTACGTCACCTTAACCAACACTTCCATGAACTTCATCGTATCATCCATTCATCTCTGCTCCCTATGACGGGATCCACTGATGAGATCACACTCTTAGAGCTATCTGCTATGTATCATATATATTTTGGGGTTACATTTTCTTTGCCCAAGACTATGTTTGCATCCATGGTCAAATATCCGCGAGAGGCCGAAACATCCTTTACCCTATGCAGTTGGCAGTCATCTTCTAGAAATTTGACATCGATCTAGATTTGTGTCATGTCTCTGGAACCTCTTCTGAGCTATTTAGGTCTAGAAAGTTTTCTCACCCTCCACCTCCACCTGGTGGTGCTCTACCTCCGCCTCCACCTGATCCAGCTGGAGCCACAGCAGATGCTCCATCCTCTGCAGCTCCAGGCCATACCTTTGACGAGTTCTATTAGAGGTTCGATACCTTTGTCACTCTCTAGGGACAACAACATCAAACCTATATGACTCGCTTTGCCGATGATGAGTTCCGCCATATTCATCAGGCCCAGATCTTAAGAAATATTGTGGCTGACATCCAATGGACGATGGCATATCATCCTACTGCTCCAGCTTCTATCCTCTGTCATCCTGGTTTCAACAAACCGAGACTCGAGGATCATCCGACGTTCGAATTCTTCGTTTCGATGACAGCCTACGTTGATCAACAGCCTCCTACTGATGACCCAGATGATGCTGATATATAATTCAGTTCTTTGGACTAGCATTTTGTGGACTTGTTTTGGTAGATGATGATCTTGTAGTGACACTTTCTCTACATTTTGGACTATTTTATTTTGTAGCATTGTCTTATGTCTATGCACTTTGGACTTATTCAGTTTCAGTTATTGTTGCTTTTCATTTCAGTTGGGGTTGCTATATTAGTTGGTTTCATCTATTACTCATGTTTTGTTGCTGAAATGCTGAGGTCATTCACTTGAGATGTTGACTTGTTAGTTCCTATTATTTCTTGGTATTACGTTGCTTTTTCTTTGTTTTTGTTGTGGATTCATAAATTGTGGGTGAGTCATATTTTGAGTACATGACAAAGGGAGAGAAAGAGCATACCAATTTTTTTTCGATTCAGGTATAAATTTTCATAGTTACATATTATTTGTTATATTTTGGTATAGACTCAAAGTTTGTCAATTATCAAAATAGGGAAGATTGTTGGTCATTGGTTAATGATCATACTCGATTTTGATAATCAACGTCAACTTTGGTCGATACGCAAAGTATTATTGCTATGGATTTACAGGTTTCAAGTTAGAAGAATCTGTATCCTAAATCCGCGTCCTACTGCTACAAGTACAAACATCGCATCATCATCAAGAACCAAACGCACTAGAATCAAGATCAAGCTTTTTCATATTTTCTTCTGTATTTTTATTTTTGTTGATTCTAGAAAAATATGTAAGGTTGGCCCGGATTGGTACTGGCTTTGGTTTTTCTCAGTCCACTAATAAATTAGCCTACCTATCCATATATACAAAAGTCCACATTCTATCTCACGCAAATTTGGCCTATACTATACAGTTCTGACCAAAAGAACTCGGACAGAACTCAGCCAGAGTTCGGCTTGAGTTCGGTCCAAGTTAGTTTGATTTTTGGTTTTAAATCCCTTTAAATCTGCATCCAACGTTCAAATGCGAGATTTCTGCATCCGAACTTAGCCCGAACTCTGCCCAAATTCGGACTACAAAAATACTATAAATAGAGAAGAACTTTTCCATTTTCAAATCACTCATTCACTCTCTCTTTTCTCTCTCTTTAAGTGTTTTCTACGAGCTAAAGCTTTCAAATCAAGCCTATACCACTCTTAACCAAAGCCAATATAGTTTTGTTCAATCTAAAGTTTGGTACAAAAGAGTTGAATCAGAGGCTACATTCAAAAAATGTTCCAGTTTTCAAAATTGCCCTCTGGAGTCTGTCGTGCACTCGTCGCCAAGCACGGTGTTGTAAGAGACTACAAGCTCTCAATTAGCTTGTGACCTAGTAGATTAACATCGAACAAGATTTCTCGAGACTGGACTAGTCCTCTCAGAGGGATACCAATATACATCGTCGTGTCGCGGAGTTTGATCTTATTGACTCTTTCTTTACCGCAATTTATTTACCGGTATTTACCTGCCATAATATATAGTGCTTAAAATTTTATTTGGTGATATTTTCTGCTGAACACGCACACACTCTATTCACCCCCCTCAAGAGGTGTTCAACGGTCCTACATTACCCACACTAGAGTAGGGGTATGTCTGTGTTGTGTATAGGGAGTCTATCCTTGTGTAGACATTGTGTGAGTGTTTGTGTGTAGGGGATTGCGTAGAGGTGCATGTGGTTTTGTGTGTGTGTTTGTGTATCAGGAAGAGGGGTATGGTAGTTACTTGTGCACAGGTGCACAGCAGCGGGGACTTGGAGTCCCCTGTGTACAGCAGCCTAAGTGTAGCAGTGCACTTGCCCCCTTGCACAGAGTAGGAGCAGCAACAAGCAGGCCTTGCTATCTTGCACAATAGGCCATTCATGCTAGGTGCACACATCAGTGCACATGATTTCAACCAACACCAGCAGGAAACAGTTGCCCTGTGCAGCAACTGAGGTAATAACAAAGCTTGCTGCCCCTTGCAACAGTAGGTACATACCTACAACAGTGAGTAGGAGGCTAGGGGCACCTGCACTGCAGCAACATGTGTATTTGCCCAAGCAACAACATGTGCATTGTCCAAGCAGTAGCAGTAGAAGTTTGTATAGGTTGTGGTTTATCACTAGTAGGTTGTGTGTCGGTGTGTAGCTTGTGTGTGTGAGGGTTGTGAGTATCCTAATTATCTAGGGTGTGTAGGTAATAGAAAATATCAATATTATATATGAGTAGGTAATGTTAGATTGATGGGAACTTAAGTAGGTAATCATAGGTAAGGTATATGGGGATTCCTATATATAGGTATAGGTAAGTGTACTTGGCTTGAGAATGACACATATGAATTGGTAATAGGTAATGTCCTAGGGTATTGGGGTAAATGGGTAAGGTAATGCATATATAGCCTATATGTATACAATATAGGTAATTACGTAGGGTGTAGAGCCTAAAAATCAAGTTGTGCCCTGAAAATACTAATCAGTGATCAAGTTGCGCCCCAAAGATCAGGTTGCGCCACTGATATGAAGCTCAGAGAACAGGCTGCGCCGCTGAACAGGTTGCGCCTGATACCAGACTGTGCCCAGTCTTATTGTGCTAAAATCTACGTGGCGTCTGACACTTGATGACCATCATTACCTGACAACACTGATGACTGACACCACAGTGAACGAGAAAAATCTCTTCGAATCCTGTGAATTGTGCCGCTCAAGGAGAGTTGGTAGACAGCTGTCCTGTACACTTCGTAGGTTGCGCCTAGGCGCAATCCAGACAAAATCTTTTGTTGCGCTTAGGCACAATCTGAATGGCTTCTGCTCAAAAGCTGCCACGTGTCTAGGCGCGGCTCAGTTAGACGCAGTTGACCGAAGCTCGCGTAATCTGATAAAGTTGAGACAACTGACATTCTAAAGCAGGATGACGTGGCGCACATGCCACTAATCTCTCAAGACGTGTCTACTATCCTATACACGACCACGCGCATCTCAATCATTTGATGCCACGCGTCTAAATACAGTTAGTACACGACTGACAAATAAATGAAAGTTGGCACAACAGGAGGTTCGCGCAATCCAGTGTGGCACAATCCAGCCTCGCGTACATCAGAAGAACTACTAAAATAGTTATTTCCTGAAATCTATAAATAGAGTTTCCAATCATTATGAAATAATCAGATACATAGGCACAGAGATCAAGAACTCTTGTCAAAGTGTTGCTGCATTCTCCAGAGGCTACAGTCTTCAAGTTTACATAGTCCGGGGATAAAGTGATCGTCTTTTGATCAGATTCCTAAAGTTGTACTTCCCCAGAATTCATTGTACTTTCTACTATTCTTTTTCAAGTTTGGAATAAACTTTTTGTTTTTGCAAACAAAATGGCGACTCTGCTGGGGACGACTTTCTCCTCCGACGAGAAGGTTACAACTCAATGTGACATTGCGTCGATCGGCAAGACGCAGAAGACTCTGGTTGTTCAAGTCAACCAGACAGCCTACGAGAATATGATCAACACCAAGAGCAACAAGCGCACGGTGGCCATCGCCAAGAACAGGACTGTGTGGACTCCTAAATCTCCTACAGTCGTTGTTGCCCAGACGCAACTTGAGTGTTCAGTGCCCAGGGCACAATCTGCCTCAGTGGCTCCAGCACAGCCTGTTTCTGTTGCTAGGGCGCAATCTGCTCATCCTGCTGCCCATGCGCAGTCTACTACTGCCGTTGCTGCCAATGCGCAGTCTGTTCAAGCTATTGTCGAGGGGCAGTCTACCCATGTTGCTTCCAAGGCGCCACCAGTAGCCCGTAGGACTATGGCGCAACCCAAGCAATCGGCAACCCAGGCGCAGTATGCTACTCTGGCACAACTCAAGGGAACTAGTCTTTTGTCTATTCCCTTTTCTAATTCTCAAGTTCTGAACTTGGAGAATTCGTGTCCTAGTGCTAACACTAGACAGAACAAAGGGAAAAGTCCTTTGACATTTCCTCAATTGGCACAATTTGTGCCTAAAATGGTCTCACAACAGAACAAAGGGAAATACTTCTTAGCTAACCCTCTTTAAAATAAAGGAAAGCACCCTTTGGTCTTTCCTCAAACTTCCCTGGTCTATGACTTAGAGGAAGACGTATCAGATTCTATTCCTGTAAACATAGGTCCTCGGATCTTTAATACCGGAAAGAATACTGATCAGAGAGGTATCTTACCAACCCCTATGGGGTCTGGTCAAGACCTTCCTACCTTACAAATTTCAAGATCCAAGCAAAGAAAATTGAAGGTATCACAAACAGAGACACCGGAAGCAGAATTTTCAGATTTACGCTCTTATCTCAATAGGCGTCAACCAATATCAACTTCGGCAAAACATAAGAACCCTATGCCTAAGGCCAATCTGTACCAAAAACCAAACTTTGAGAAGAAAGACCCATCCACCTATGCTAATGAGTTGAGTACATCTTTGTATACTCAGGGAACTAAACTTCTGAAGAATAGGAGACATGTTCCTAACATTATCAAGGAATATATTCTTCCGACATCTTCTTGTCCTGTAGTTGTAAATGATCTCCGGCAACGTCTTACACAAAGACGAAAGACTACATGGATATTTCCCTCACCTCCAAATCGCGCTCCAGATCGCCACTGCCTACATGAAGTTGTCATCAACCGTTGTTGTCAATCGGCTCGACGATCTGTCTTCGATCATCTGAACTATACCTCAACTCCTGAACATATAATAGAAGACGAAGATGAGCTATTATATACTTCTGCTAACATGACTTCTCAAGGCACTGGGGGTGGGAAACGTCCGAGACGTAATGCATCCCGTAATCCCAGTCAGCAATACTTAGATCGGATCCATGCATCCAGTGAAGGTGTCTTTCAATACACTAGATCGAGAAATCGACATTTAAACCAGGGTGTCTTTAATCAAGAAGATCTCCCCATCACTCATATAGGAGAGGACTCTTTTTTAGAGTTTGATGCAGATAGTGAAAGTTCTGAACAAACTATCTCATCAATAGCAGCAAAAGAAGTGACGACATACACCATTACGGAGGATCAAGATACCTCCACTTCAACCAGTCAAAAACAATGAATTGTTGCCTTAGAGGACAAATTGAAGACTATGGCAGAAGTGGTAGAAAGCATGCACACCTTAATTATGGCTCAACATACAGTACCCCCGGTTGTAAACCCTGCTACAAATCCTGAGCTCATAGCATCTTCTGTACCTGTTAGTCTGGGGGTACCAACTCCTCAGGTTGCTTCTGTGCCAATTCAAGCTGATCCCAGTCAGTCTGGTACTGGGGGTGGTAATTACCACGCTGTTCCTCCTCCAACACTTCTAACCAGCATACCAATTCCCAAACATCAGGGGATGCTAATGAGGCTGTGAAACACTTACGCATACAGTTTGAAGCCTTCAAACAGAAGGATGGCTTACAAAGACTGGGCATAAAGCAACCATATCCTACATAGTAGAAAGTTCCATTTCCTCCTAAGTATAAGCTTTCAACCATTATCCTGTTTGATGGTAGCACTTCTCCAAGTCAGTATATCAATTATTTTGAGGTGATGACTTATCAATTACAGCCAAATGATGCTCTTCTTACCAGAGTATTCGTCGGTTGTTTGGCCGGTGCAGCATATGACAGGTATCGTAGCCTGCCTGATGGCTGTATCACTTCTTTTGCTAGTTTCAAACAAATGTTCTTGGAACGGTTTTATGAGGGAGTCAATGACATGACTATGTCTGCCCTCATTAAAATTAAACAGAGGCACAAAGAATCCACAGAGAGTTTCATCAAAAGATTCTACCGAGATGCACTCAAAATGCCTTTAGGAACTCCATCTGCTGTAACAATAGACACTTGCAAATCAAACTTGTTGCCTATTATCAGTACGTGGACGGGATCTGCACAATTTCAGGATTGGCCTTCTTTTATTATAAATGCAAAAGCGGCGAAAGTCAGTGCCGAAAAGTTCAAGCAGTTAGGAGTCCAGATGACTCATCCTAATCAAGATGATCATTCTACACCCGGGGGTAGTAATCGCCAGAATAACCGCAAGAATAAAGAAACACTGGCCATTAATCTCAAAGGCAAAGAGTCTTTGGCTGTCAATGTTACTCAAACGACATCCACTCCATCAACACATTACAAAAGTTAACTCGTCCAAAAGAAGAGTATTCTTTCGATGAGGATGATACTTTAAGCATCTTGGATTGCTTGATCAAAAGCAATAAGCTTCAGCTTCCAGAGGCAAAGCGACCAGAAGAAGTTGGTAAAACTGATCACCCTAAATACTGTGTTTATCACAGATTCATAGGGCATCCAACCAGAGCATGTTATGTGCTCAAGGGTAAAATCCAAGAGTTGGTCAACTCTGGAGCAATTACTCTACAACAGGATGAGAAAACAGTGACTGCTAATGTGGTTTCTCTTCAATTTGATGATTTTCTACCACAACTTGTACAAAATGATGCTGTCCCCATTCCAAGGACTACTCTGGAAATTGTGAATATCCCACCTCCTTAAAATGAAGGTCTTGTTCCGCTGTCAACTGACAGAGGAAAGATTATGTAGATTGATCCAGATCTGGTGGCAGAATTTAAAACACGTTCCTCTTCTAAGCAAAAGAAGAATTCCAAGTCTAAATCCAAGAACTGCAACATGGTATCCTTTGAACCAGTAACGGAAGAAGAAATTCTAACGGGCACTAGATATGGGAAACCCTATCTTCGGGAGTATTCCGAAAATCAAGAGAACCCTGCTCCATCCTCGGATGATCTTCCTTCATCATCTTCTCCTGCTGAAGATACACCATCTACATCCTTGCCAGTGGTCGAACCATCTCCTCCTAAACCAACATCAACAGACAAGGGAAAGCAACCTGTTCGCTTTGACAAAGCACTGAAGAAGTCCTCATCTCTTGGACTTAAAAAGCCTTACAATTTTAACATATTGGCTCAATTGGCCAATACTCCAGCAAGATTGTCAATCTTTAAACTTTTACGTCTCTCAAAAGAAACTCGAGAGACGTTAAGTGAAGCCTTGATGCAGGCTGACGCTTTTCTTACTCTTCTCAAGAAACCTGGAAAGGAGCCGGTCAGCTGTGCACATTGTCATAGTGTATTTGAATTAATACCCAATATCACTTTCACACAAGATGACATGTCGTTAGAAGACAATCGTCATCTCGTCCTCTCTATTTCACGGGGTATGTAGACACCATGAAAGTCGATCGTATTCTGATTGACCCCGGATCTGCACTTAGCATCATGCCGAAGTCTTTACTGGATGCTTTGAGGATCCCAGTACATAACCTTTCTATAACTATCACTACCATCCTGGGGTTTAATCAAGAAAGAAATGAACCTTTGGGGAAGATACGCCTAAAACTTCAAATTGGCAATCTTCGTACAAAGGTAACTTTCTATGTTATTGATGATCATGGCTCATACAATGCTTTGTTGGGAAGGCCATTCCTCCATGAACACAATATTGTACCCTCTATGCTCCACCAATGTTTCAAATATGTGGATGGTAATAGAGAAGTCTAAAAAGAGGTTGCAGATCTGAATCCTTTCAAAGAAGTTGAAGCATACTGCATTGATTCTCGCATGTACAAGGAGGAATTCATGAAGGTAGTGCTAGCAATGGACACAGATGAAGAACAGAAGAGTGTGTCAAATGATACTCTGGTAATTCTCGTCAAAGGACGCACTTCATGTCCTCAGTCTTCCAAACCACTGACTATCTATCTTCCTTCCAATGAAAAACAACCTAAGGGTGATAGTCAAGTACAAAGGGAGCTCACCTCTTCTGAGCTGCTTGTAATCGATCTTCGTCGCAAGAAGCTCCCTCCTCCTTCTCGTTCTTCTTCTCCCCCTCTTGTCATAAATCTGACTAAGCCTGCTAAGGCTAAAGTCCCTATTGTAAATGATGGTATAAAAATCAAAAAAGCATCTTCTTTGCAGTATACTAATGTCTTTTATTATACTCAGTGCTATTTAGATATGCTAGATAACTTTAAACCACTTACAATAGAAGTCGTATCATCTCTACGAAATATGGTATCACTGGATTCAATACAAGAGTCGTACTTCTTAGTACCATCTCGAAAGAAAGATGAAAAGCCTATATTCTTCAACAAAAGAGAAGAACCAAAAATCATGCTCTATAACGATAATAGAGATGATACAGGAAGGCTACAATTACGACGCTATAATCCACAATCCAAAGCCATCATCCGTAAAATGGGTTATGATTTCAGAACAGGCCTCAACAATGGTAAAGGAAGGCGAACCCCTCTTCGTATTGTTGTTCCAAAAGGAAAATCACAACAATACCACAGTAAAACGAAACGGGAACTAGGTTATGCTTCACCACTCCCAACTCCAGAACCTTCTGAATCTGATAAAGAAGAACGTTCTAACTCTTCTGATTCTATCTCATGGGATTCTGATACCAGCATTGGTCATGTTCATAGGGTGATAGTATCTTCTAACATGGTGTATGCCAAATTCTCAGAAGATGATGAAGACGACAAAGAAGAAGCTCTTGAAATGGACCCTTGGGCACAAAAGATGGACAATCAGTATGAACTTCGTTTTGAACAACGAGAGCCACCTACTGAGGATCAACTAGTCCAAGTCGATATTGGAGAGAAGGGCGTATTACGACCAATCTTCATTAGCAAAAATCTTTCAGAGGATGATAAACAAGAATTAATTCACCTTATTCGAAAATACATTGATGTCTTCACCTGGAGTTACAAAGATATGCCGGGATTAGATCCTCAAATTGCAACTCACAAGCTTAACATTTTGCCGAATGCCAAGCCGGTCAAACAACAACAATGACGATTCAAGCCTGAAATGATGGATGCAATTGATGATGAAGTCAAGAAGCTTATAGCTTGCGGTTTTATCAGAGAAGAACAGCATCCTGACTGGGTAGCCAACGTCGTCCTAGTCCTGAAGAAGACCGGAAAGGTTCGAGTTTGTATAGACTTTCGGGATCTCAGTGATGCTTGCCCCAAAGACGAATTCTCTCTCCCAATTACTGATGTCATGATCGACAATACGTGTGGATTCGAATGAATTTCTTTCATGGATGGGTTTTCTGGATATAATCAAATCTGGATGAATCCTGAAGATGAGAAACATACTTCGTTTTGTACTCTTCGGGGAGTGTATGGGGAGTGTATTGTTATACAGTCATGCCGTTTGGTCTAAAGAACGCAGGTGCAACCTACCAGCGGGCTATGAGTACTATCTTTCGTGATCATCTGCGAAAGACTGTCGAATGCTATGTTGACGACATTGCTGTCAAAAGTCGTCTCAAGAAAGATCACATTCAAAATTTAATAACTATCTTCAATCTGATGCGCCAGCATCAACTAATAATGAACCCCACCAAGTCCTTCTTAGGTGTCTCTAGTGGTAAATTTCTCAGCTTCGTCATTACCTCTAAAGGTATACACGTTGATCCCGAGAAGATCAAAGCCATTCAAGAGATACGTCCTCCACGCAACCTAAAAGAGCTACGAGGATTCGAAGGTCGACTTGCGTACATCAGGAGGTTCATTTCGAATTTATCTGGACGTTGCAGACCATTTACTCAATTAATGAAGAAAGGTGTATCTTTCGTTTGGATGGAAGAATGTCAACGAGCATTTGACGACATAAAGCGGTATTTAATAAGTCCACCGGTTCTTGTACCACCGATTTCAGGAATACCCTTCTTAATGTATGTCCGGGCAATAGATCATTCATTGGAAGCTTTGCTGGCTCAAAAGAATAAGGAAGGTCATGAGCAAGCCATCTACTATCTTAGCCGAACGATGATTGGAGCCGAATATCGCTATAGTCCAGTGGAGAAAGAATGTTTAGCCTTAATGTTTGCTGTTCAGAAGATAAGACATTACATCATAGGCCAAACTATTCATGTCATATTCCGAGTCAATCCTCTTCGAGTTTTAATGAAGAAGCCAAGTACACTCAATTCTAGGCTTGCCACATGGGCCATATTATTAGCACAATATGATATGGTTTATGTTCCTCAAAAGTCTGTGAAAGGCCAAGCACTTGCTGACTTCTTAGCAGCTCATCCTGTCCCTGAAACATCTAAACTCTATGATGAGATTCCGGACGAAACTTTAGAATCAAATATAATTTCAGAAGAATTTCCTACTTGGAGATTATTCTTTGATGGAGCTTCTAGAATTGGACCTGGAGGTGCCCTTGTGGCTGGAGTAGGAATTGTTCTTGTTTCACCCGAGGGATTAACTATTCAAAGGGCTTATTCTTTAGACGAATCATGCTCTAACAATGTGGCAGAATACAATGCCTTGCTCATTGCACTCCAATTGTCTAAACAACTGGATATTGAATATCTAGAAGTATATGGCGACTCTAAGCTGATTGTTAATCAGATTAGAGGCATATATGAAGTCCGACATCAAGATTTAGTACCATACCATGAAGCAGCAACCAGTATAGCTTCTTCATTCAAAGGATTCTTCATCGAACATGTACGTCGGGCATGCAATACAGAAGCTAATGCCTTAGCTAACCTAGCTGCAGTATTGGCAGTTCCAGTCAAAAGACAACAGATGGTTGTTATCTCTAACAGAGAACTATTCTGTGTTAAAAACAACCACAACATTGAATTCAGCAACCTAGCTGAAGTCAATATCATTAGTGAGGACTGGAGAGCCCCTTTTATTGATTTTGCAGTACATGGCATTTTGCCAGAAGATCCTAAAGAAGCTACAAGTATCCGTCGTCGATCGCTTCGATTCTATTATAATCATACTACTAAGACACTATATCGAAGAACTTTTAATGGGTTACTCTTGAGGTGTCTCGCTGGTGATGAAGCAAAGCAGATATTACGTGAAGCTCATGATGGTGTTTGTGGAGCACATCAGCCTGGTCCTAAACTACAGGATCGTATCCGACGTATGGGCTACTACTGGCCCTCTATGGTATCAGATGCTATTGACTATGCAAGAAAATGTCGTGTATGTCAAATTAATGCAGATTTCATTCACCAACCATCGGAATTTCTTTATCTGACTGCTGCCTCATAGCCTTTTGAAGCTTGGGGCATGGATATAATTGGCCCTATCAATCCTCCTTCATCTAAAGGACATCGGTTCATCTTGGCTATAACCGATTATTTCTCCAAGTGGGCAGAAGCTATACCTTTGGCTGAAGTAAAAACTAGTAGTGTCATCAACTTCATCAAACATCATGTGATATATAGATTTGGTGTCCCTCGCCGAATCATCCATGATAATGGGCTACAATTTATCAGCCAGAAGTTTAATAGGTTCTGTGATGACAATAGAATCAATAATGTCGTCTCTACGGCCTATAATGCTGCGGCTAACGGGTTGGCTGAAGCATTCAACAAGACCATTATTAAACTCCTTAAAAAGTTTGTCTCTATCAACAAACGTAATTGGAGTGATAAACTTGGAGAATGTCTATGGGCATATCGCACTATTGTCCGTAACCCCGCAGGTTGCACACCTTTTTCTCTGGTATATGGATGTGAAGCTGTTCTACCTTTGGAACTTCAAATTCCATCATTGAGAATCGCCATTGCTAATGAGCTTACTACCGAAAATAATGATCGTCTTTAGCTTCAGGAATTGGAGGCGCTCGACGAAAAAAGGTTGTTAGCTCAACAGCATATCGAACTCTATCAGGCCCAGATTTCAAAAGCTTTCAATCGCAAAGTCAGAGTACGAACATTTCAAGAAGGCGAGTTGGTCCTTACAGTCAGACGTCCTATGACTATGACACATATAAGTAAAGGAAAGTTTAAGGCAAAATGGGAGGGGTCGTATGTGGTAAATAAAGTCTTCTCAAATAGAGCCTATCAATTAACAGATATGGATGGCAGAGTTGCTGTGATGCCCATCAATAGCAAATTTCTCAAGAAATATTATGTATAAAGACAAAATGTACTTTATTTTCAGAGACATGATGTAAATAAAAGTTTATTTTTTTTCAAAAGCAGAATGGAATTACATAATATTAAGGACGGGAAGGAGGCCCTGACCCTTCCTGATTAAATACATAATTTGCCAATCGTTCAAGCATCTCATTGTCGGAACTCACGAAAAACTCGCAAGCAGCTATCCTCAATACTTCTTCTTCGGCAGTCTTCCCAGGTTCCACCTACTTGGAGATCAAATCCTGTCTTGGCGCAGGAGGAACAGTTGAGCCTTCGCCTCTTTCTTTTCGAGAAGGCACAGGAGGCTCAGTAGGGGGCATCTCGGTTTCTTCTTCGATCTTCGGAGCAAGTGAATCCTTGGAAGACATTTTCCTACAGAAGGGAAAGAGATTGTCAATATCTATAAAAGTTTTGTTCTATTTATAGGCAAAACAACTAGATAATCGGCCTCGAGAACTGATGCGACTTTTGGAAAGAAGCGCAACTGTCCGTTCATTTACAACTATTCACTCATTTCTAACGGTTTATTCATAACCGACCATTCCTTGTCCCTTCTCTGAAACTGACGTGACTATTTACTCATTTATTCTTTTCCTCGATTGTTTGAACGACCATTCATTCATTCAATTTCTCTCCCTTAAAAAATCGAAGTGACCGATTACTCATTTATTTATCATAATGAGAATCCATGTCTCTGAATTCCAAATAGCCACGTCAAACAACTTGCCACATTCACATTCTCTCTATATTCTGTTATCTATGTCAGCATATCAAAATTGAATTATAAAAAGGAGAATAATGAGACAATTATTTCTTTATTCCTTCTTTAAAAAAAAAGCATAGATAAATCTTGATGAAAATCTATTACATCTCTGATTTCCATTCTAATGAAGGTCTATTACATCTTTGGATCTTCCCATTTGATAATGAAGGTCTATTACATCTTTGGATCGTCTTATTTGTTGGTGGCAATTTCTTGTCGTCTCGGCTTAAAGCAACGAGCCAGACAATGGATTTAACTCTGGTCTTCTCTCTCAGAAAGATGAGAGGAGAACCCCAGAGTGCAGCAGCCCAAAGATGAGCTGCTGTCAATAAAACTGGTGGAGAGAAGACAATCCACCAGGGGAACTAGGAACGAGATCACCCTTGTGATACAATTCCTAGTTCTGTGTCTTCACCATCCAACTCTTATGTATAAAGGCTCTTCCTACCATCTGAGGAAGACCCCTTCTTGACATGAAGAGTCCTGAGCTGTCTGATTTGAGTGTCAGAACCACATGAGCTGTCTGATGTGAGTGTCAGAAGAATACCCTCTGCAACATCCAAATCACCAATGCCAGTTTTGAAGAAGCTTGCTAACCAAGTCCCTGCAAATATTAATAAAATAAGAGAAATTAGCAGAATCTATCAGCAGTATGCACCTATCAATAGGCGCAAACCAACAGTGTACGCCTACCAATAGGCGCACATCAGCGCTGTGCGCCTACCAACAATTGCACATCAGCACTGCGCACTGATCAAACAGGCGCACGTCAGAACTATGCACTGATCAAACAAGTGCATGTCAGCAATATACGCCTCTGATTGAAGCTAAACACTAGACTATAATGTGCACCTATTTTCAGGAATAGTTAGTGCATATCAACAGTGTCTACAACATGCAGATCAATACTTGTCTCCAGAAGTGGTGCGAAAGAAGAATATTCATACCATTGATTCTTTGTCGAGACTTACCAATTTTTGAAGACACAACATGCAGGCAAATAACATCAGGATGAAGTGGCGCAGTGAAACCTTATGAGAAATTATTTGTTTTGAGAAAGTGTGAATGACTCTTTCGTTTCTGGATGACCTTTTTAAAGAGTGAAAGATGAAGACGGGTGCGTCATTCTAGGAGCCTATTTTGGAAAAGAACTAAAAATGGACGTCTAAAACCATGTGACGACTGCCATGTGTTTCTCAGAAGAAACAGTAAACGAAGATATAGTTAAAAGAACATGTCCGTGTGCACCCCTTGAGATCACAGCAACACAATATCAGCAATTTTAGATTTCATTGCATAAAAGGTGGGTGGACCCCTACAATCAAGGACATTAGAAAAGAGAACAAAAGTTGTTCTTCTTAAAACATTATTTTTTGTCCTTGCCTTCATCGGTCTGACGAAGGGCGGCGTCCAATTCTTGCATGTTGCGGATCCTCGAACGGCGCATCAGATTAAGAAATCCCTTCGAATTGCCGTGCTCCTCAGAAGATGGCCCGCCACTCGAGCGATTGAAGAATGTCGGGTTTAAACCGAAACAATCCAAAAAGTTCACCGCCCTCAATGATGGGTCAGCCTCCAACAAAAAAGTTGTAGGTGCAACAACATGTCCCGCTTCAGGAGACTTAATTGTGGTGTCAACATTGGTCTCCATCTCTTTCTTCTTGGGAGCCATTGAAGAACAGAAGTGAAGAACAAAGCACAAAGATCAACTACTACATATATATCAACAAATTGACTCTTCGTATTCCTCATGGGAAACTAAAAATAATCAATGAAGCTCGGGAAGATGAAGAGAAGATTGAGTATTTTCAAGAAAGAGATTTAATTGTGATGACCGGTTGTTGACCGGTGCAACTTGACTCAGTCAAAACTTTTCTAAATTCAAAGTATTTCAAAACTTTGAAACGTTTTTATGTTTTGAAAACTTTGAAGGGGGTTGTTTGCCATGAAATATAAAAGAGCAGAACAATTTTATGGGAGGACTGGACTTTTACTTCACGCTACAAACTCGCTTGTACAAAGAAAGCCTAGGGACGAAAACCTAGGTACAGCAGTCTAAGTACAATTGTTTATTTTAGATTCTGGGGGGTGACGATAGAGGCTCGGGAAAGCGACGGCCGCTCTGCCTTACTCCTTGGACGATCGGTATGCAGCCTTTGGCTCCAGAAGATTGCTTGGCGTTGAAGAAATGCTCTCTTTGCTCTCTGGCTCTTCTCTCCTTGGGCTCTCTGTGTGGTCATCTGCGTGATTCCTCTCTTATGATTGTGTGATTGTCGTCCTCTCTGCAAGGGAATGGCACCTTGCTATTTATAGGAATGAAATGCAATCATTAGGGTTTGCAATGATTGCCTCCTTGAAATGGCGGCGGCCTGTTGATTGGTCAATCTGGGCCATTGGTTTTGAGTGTGATAAATCTGGGCCATTAAGTGTAGATTGCACCAAATCTCATCAGTAATTAATGCTGATTGGAATAAATCTCCCTCCTGATGATCTGCTGATGTCGGCGAATCTGAATGAATAAATTTAATTCATTCTCTCGCCACGTGTCCCCGATTATTGGGATTTGACCCAATCTTTGATTGCAGTAAATCTGGGGAATTGATTGGCTTAAGACACGTGTCCTGGATGCCACTAGGGGGATCTGAGCCGCATAAGGATTGAGCCGTATAAGACTGGCCATGTGTCAGGGCTGCTCCGAGCCATATGATAATCCGGCCACGTAATGAGTAGTGAGCCGCATGGAGATGATCCTTACGAGCCGCATAGGGAGGCCTCTTTTTGAGCCGCATAAGGGGGACCTCTGCTTGAGCCGCATAGGGCTATTTCGATCTGAACCGCATAGGGGGAGCTTCGGCCTGAGCCGCATGGGGAGTTTCGGCCTGAGCCGCATACGATTGTCCACGTGTCAAGGCTACGTGGCATTTTCTGGATCTCGGGGGATTATGTCAGAGATCTCCTTCATTTCCCTAGGGGTCTGTCATTATGACAGAGTCATAATTACATCTCTGTGTCAGTCGTCAGAGCTGTTAGCCGTCAGAGTAATTAATACAGTATAGGGCGAGGGGAAGGACTATTTGCAAGCCACGTGTCATGTCTTTTGAGCCGCATGGAACGTCTTGAGCCGCATGGAACGTCTTGAGCCGCATAGTCCCTTGTGCCGTATGAATCTCTGAGCCGTATGGGCTATCTGAGCCGCATGGGGTTCCCTGGCCGCATGGATCTTTCTTTATCATTTTCCATGCTTCTACCGGGGTCTTGTAGCCTAAAAATCAAGTTGCGCCTTGAAAATACTAATCAGTGATCAAGTTGCGCCCCAAAGATCAGGTTGCACCACTGATATGAAGCTCAGAGAACAGGCTGCGCCGCTGAACAGGTTGCACCTGATACCAGACTGCGCCCAGTCTTGTTCCGCCAAAATCTATATGGCGTCTGACACTTAATGGCCATCATTACCTGACAACACTGACGACTGACACCACAGTGAACGAGAAAAATCTCTTCGAATCCCGTGAATTGTGCCGTTCAAGGAGAGTTGGTAGACAGCTGTCCTGTACACTTCGTAAGTTGCGCCTAGGCGCAATCCAGACAAAATCTTTAGTTGCGCTTAGGTGCAATCTGAATGGCTTCTGCTCAAAAGCTGCCACGTGTCTAGGCGCGGCTCAGTTAGGCACAGTTGACCAAAGCTCGCACAATCTGATAATGTTGAGACAACTGACATTCTAAAGCAGGATGACATGGCACACATGTCACTAATCTCTCAAGACTTGTCTACTATCATGTACACGACCACGCGCATCTTAATCATATGATGCCACGCGTCTAAATACAGTTAGTACACGACTGACAACTAAATGAAAGTTGGCGCAACAGGAGTTTGGCGCAACCCAGTGTGGCACAATCCAGCCTCGCGCATATCAGAATAACTGCTAAAACAGTTATTTCCTGAACTCTATAAATAGAGTTTCCAATCATTGTGAAATGATCAGATATATAGGAACATAGATCAAGAACTCTTGTCAAAGTGTTGCTGCATTCTCTAGAGGCTACAGTCTTCAAGTTTACATTGTCCAAGGGATAAAGTGATCGTCTTCTGATCAGATTCCTAAAGTTGTACTTCCCCAGAATTCATTGTACTTTGTACTATTCTTTTTCAAGTTTGGAATAAACTTTTTGTTTTTGCAAACATAGGGTAAGGCCTAGTATTGCCTAGTATAGGTTAAAATACTTTGGTATAGCAAGGTATGGACCTACAAACCTAGGTATAACCTAGTTTTGACTAGTGTTTACTAGTCTCACCCTAAAAGTCAACCTTTTAGGTAAACTGACCTAGTTTGACCATAAAAAAAAAACTTAGTATTGACCTAGTTTGACCCCCATGACCTAGAATTGAAATATTTCACTTTGAATATCAATGTTTAGCACACAAAAACACCAATTGACATTAATATTTCATATTTAGGTATTTGTGACAAACATCGATCCACACTCGTTGCTTAGGGCTACAGACAAGTGTATTACATGCTCTATTTTATTTCCTGATAATTTCTCTATCTTATTGATTTATATATGTGTTCCTTGCTTATTGACATGCTAGATACACGTGATTAGTATTTGTGAATTCTATTTATGTTTATGATGTTTTGGGATTTCCATGCCTATCGTGATCACCGTGTTTATCTCACTTATCCTGTTACGTATTTCGTGCTGTGACTTGAGTCCGCGATTACAAGTCGAGGGGGAAGGAAATGCCTTAGTATATATGTGATCAAACCTAATAGTCCATGATTATTGTAATTCGTGATAGACTATGGATAATATAGATTGTGGCTAATAGTTGGATCATGCACATCCGATCACATATAGAAAGTGACATCTCTAAAACATTAGTAGTAGTTGGTTTATTCCTTCACATATTCGTTCTCACTCGTATGATGCTTACCTTGTTTACTGCCTACTATTCATTTACTATTCCATACTTCATGATTATCCTGGATATATTTTTCAGTTGACGAGCTCGAGGATATGTGTCCTACCCACTACGGTACTCAGGAAACCCAAGAAGTGGATCCCCCGGCAGAGTAGTTTAGATTTTCTTAGATGGATGCTAGTTAGATAACATCGTTATTACTGGATTTGTCTCCAGTTTATGAGACTTGAGATATTATATTTTATTTGTGACATGTACTTATTGAGATATTAGACTTTTAGACTATGTTGTGGATTTGAGCTATGCTACTGGACTTCTTCTGTTTATCATTTCATATCTTTATATCATTCGTGCCATAATCTTCCTTTAGTTATACGTGATTGAGTGTGAGTTTTTAGATATTATATTGTCCTCCTTTTGGAGATATGATTATTGTTGACAGGTTATGACTTATATATTCCTAAACATGTTACAGCACTATTGGCCTAAACAACGTTCTACCGCCGATGCTGCGGTATAGGCTGGATGTACCCGCGTACTCGTACTTCTACACCGGGTGCGGGTCATGACATTTTTATACAATATTATTACTACAAAAGCACATTACTTGCATAAAAAATGGAGAGAATTTTCTCAATCATTTGAGTCTCTGTTACTTTTTCTCCGCACAATGTAAGGCAAGCAACAATATTAAACATAGTAGAATTATGTTCTTTAATATTTTTATAGTTATGGTATCTTATATTCATCCATCAGCTTTGAGCAGTTAAAAGGATTACCATCATTTGGTGGTCAAATCAATCCTTTAGACATGTCCACAAATTCAATGGATCATCCTTACATAGATATTCTTTCTTTAAATCATCATGAATATGATGTCGCAGGAAAATCAAAGCCTTAGTCTTGGCTTCAGAAGATTCTTTATTTTCCTTCTTAATATTACCATCAAGCTTGTTGGACTGCAAGTGCAACTTTACATCCAATTGACATGATAAATAATTGTCTCTGCTCACATCAAGAGCTCTGTATTCAAGCTTTGCACGACTAGACATCTATATGGCAGAAAATAATTATATTAGATGTAAATTAATTTAAATAATAAAATTGACTAGCGCTTTCAAGCTCTGCTCACATCAAGAGCTCTGTATTCAAGCTTTGTAAGACTCGACATCTATATGGCAGAAAATAATTATATTAGATGTAAATTAATTTAAATAATAAAATTGACTAGCGCTTTCAAGATTATAAAACTTTACATATGCCACAATGTGATGAAACGTGATCAAAGAATATTATATCTTATGTGTATCACATATACAACAATGTGGTAAATTGCTATCAAAGAATATTATGTCTCATATGTATCACATATACAACAATGTGATAAAATGCTATACAAGAATATTGTCTTATGTGCATCACATATACAACACTGTGATCATTATATAATAATATATTTTTGGTACTTTTTTTTATAGTTCGATTCACATATGCAATAATGTGAACTAGTACCTTGTAGAATTCAAATAAATAAATAATAGAAATAACAAATTTGCATAAACTAATTTTATGTAATTAACTAATTCCATATAAGTGAAGCAAATTCAAGATATTCTAGATTAATTTCATAGTTCATACAAAAAAATATAGAATTGAAATTTATACATAATCTTAAATAGATTATCATAAATTTTCTATTTTGAATGAAATTGTGAACATGTTCAATAAAAGTTAGATTTAAAACTAAAAGAGAAAGTAGATCTAGAAACTTACTTTTTGATCAATCTATAAACACATAAATCAAATATGTATTCAATTTTACTAAAATATGCAGATATCTAAGTATACAAGATTAGACTTACCGCTTCACTACCTTTCTTTTCTTAAAAGAACTATTTTTCCGTTATGTAAAATATTTCTCCCTTCTTCTATTTTCTAGACCAATCGTGCTGATAACGTATTATAAAGTAGAGAGAGATGGAGATAGCAAAATGGAGGAAATGGTTTCTTCATTCAATTGTCTCAATCATCTTGAGAAGAACCCCTTATATAGGCTTACAATGGAGGTTAATATTATGATGACAATTAAAAGAAAAAAAGCCAAAAGACATTTGTTATGGTTGACTATGCAGGCCAAATAATTATGATAAATTATCTCTCTCTCTCTCTATATATATATATATATATATATATATATATATATATATATATATATATATATATAATATCAATAAATGAAGGGTACGTTTAATGAAAACAATTCCAGTAGAAAGGTTCTAGAAATAAATATTTTGGCATGTGTTTATAAATTTAGAATTTATTAACCACAAGGTTAATATTAACACATGCTCTAATTAAATAGTCCTGGAAGCTTCTAATCCTAACCACCCTAACAACTTCTCAAATACTTCTAACCACTTTATAGTTAAACTCCTAATTTTAGGCCATGTGCCTAATTACCGAGAATCTAGAAGGATCTTTTAAAAATCTATAAATAGGCTCAACAAATTCCATCATTTCCAAACTATTTTTTCACAGCCCAAATCCTGCCAAGTCTAAACCCAAAATTTTTAATCCATAGATTTTCACACTCAAACCCAAACCTAGAGCGGTGTTCTCTTCTAAATTCAAGAATTGGTTACGTCGTAACCACTTCTCGCTTGGTCGACGACCCTCCTTCACCGAACTAGTCAATCTTCGTTGACTAAAGCTTGTCATCAGTGTCTTTTCCCCGAACCACGATCGAGCTTCACCGATAGCAACAGATCAATACATTATGAGCATACTCTGGTATCGAGCATTACAGTTATCATCGGAAGACTTTCTCCGGGGATGGTTCGAACACCTGGTTCCAACGATGCTCGGAGCTCCGGTCAGCTTCGACAGATCGAGTCCCTCGGTGATACTCCGCTATCGGACATCCCTACCCCCGTTTACCTCGGTACCATGTGCCCAGTCGATCGTCGAGGAGTTCTCTTCTTCTGTGAACTTTACCAACAGTCATTGGGTAGTGATCGACAAGCTCTTTTCTAATCCCTTCCTCCTCTATTTCGATCATTGAGAGATCAATTCACTCGATTGAATCGTCAATTCCAGGTTTTCGCATCAATTATTTGATTAAATTCTGCAGAGGACATCATCTGAGCAGCGGAGCTCTCTCCTTCGACCAAAATGAACCATGATGTTGCAAGCTCGAGTCATTGAGGGATCAATGAATTTTTTGAATTCTTTTGGGGTTCGATTCTGTTCAAACACTCACTTCAAACTTAAATCAAGTTTTGATTCCCCACAGGCAATGTGGACACTTTGAACTGCTTGATTGTGTCCCCCCAAGTAGATTGTGTTAGTAATTTATTGTACCCTGTCAATTCATGAGATGAAGAACATAAATAAAATTGTGGAAGTGTACCTGAATCCATTGCTAGACTTGATGGATGTTGAAGCGATCGTCTCTTTATTGGGTTCGATCTTCCAACTTGCTACGACCCTTAATGACAAAGGTGAATCCGAATCCTTTGTCCCTCTCTTTCTGTTGATGGGTATACAGAAAAGAAAAAGAGAAAACTTTGTCACATATAGCGTAACTAAACCATCAATTATTGAATAATTCCAACAATCTCCCACTGGGCCACATATGTAACCTTATAATTGTGTTAACCTTAGTGAGCTCATAAATTGCTATCTTAATCCTTAGGGTATATCCGGACAATCTCGTCTATTAACCATATCAACATAGGATCAAAGCGGCCTTCGTCACATATAGCGTAACTAAACCATCAATGGTCACATATACCAATATAGCTAAACGACATAGATCAATCATGGATGTGTAGCATGAAAATTACACGCAATGTGATCAATACATGTCTATTTCCAACTGGTCCTCCTTAACTTCAATGAGATCAATACTTTAACATAATGAAAACAGAATGAACTGAATTTCCATATATCTGATTAGATAAATATCCAAAATACTTTAATACATAAATGTGTCCAAAGCCAAATAGCACCCAAATACATAAAATACAAACTCCCACTATATTGCCATATTCTTAATTAACACCCATAGAGCAGTATGCTCATGAAAGATCCTAGGTGATAATACTTTTGTGAGCGGATCCGCTAAATAGAGTTTGTCATAATATGCTATATGGACACTTTAACCATTCTGAATTCTTTCCTTTACAACTAGAAAATTTATGTCAATATCCTTGACTTATTCAAGTTTATGTTGTTTTTGGAATACATTATTGCTGATTTATTGTCACACCATAATTTAAGTGGTCTTTCAACACCGTACTGTAGGCGCAGCCTTGTGACAAAATTTTGCAACCATATTTCCTGAATAGATGCCCACAGTATATTATAAACCATGCTGCTATGGTGGAAAAAATTATGAGTGCATGTTTGACACTCATCCAAAATATATCTCCATTAGTCAGCATAACCTGATGTGGATCTTCTGCTGTGTTGGCATCCAAGAAAATCGGAGTCGAAATACCTTATGATCTCCAGAATTATCCGATCTTCTACAAAGAGCATATAATTTCTTGTTCTCTATTAATTACTTAAGTAGTTTGGCTGCTACCCAATGATCCATCCATATTTGCTTAAAATATCTGCCTAACATCAGAATATGTACGCAATATCCTAACGCGTACATACTTGAGCGTACATTAGACTTCCTACAACTGGTCATGAATGGAAAATCTATTGTATTTTCTTAATTTTAAGGCTAATCTTAGGGCACTTGACTGAGACTGAACTTGTCTCCTTTAACGAAAAGGGTTGTCACCTTGTTTGTATTCCTGCATGCCAAATCTTTTAAGAACTTTATTGATATAAATCTTTTATGATAATCCAAGAATATCCCGAGAATGATCATGGTATATCAGGATTCCTAATACAAAAGAAACGACACCAAGATATTTCTTCTGAAAGTTATTTGGTAGAAATTTTTAGTGTCGTACAATATACCTATATTATTTTTGGCAAGCAGTATGTCATCAACATATATAACTAAAGAGAATTGTTTACTCCCAATGAACTTGTGATATACAAAATCTTTAATAGTGTTTATCTCAATAACCAAACGAGATAATCACTTGTAAAACTTAGTACCTTCGACGAGAATTCTGCTTGAGTCCATGAATAGATTTTGTCAATTTGCAAATCATATTCTTTGGGTCTTTCGATACAAAGTTTTCTGCATGCACCATAAATTGTTTCGTCGATGTTACCATTGAGAAACACAATTTTGACATCCATTTAATATAACTCAAGATCAAAATGTGCAACAAGTGTTGTAATTGTTTTAAAAGAGTCTTTCAAAGATACCGAAGAGAAAAGTCTCTTTAAAATCAATCGTTAACTTTTGAGTAAAGTCATTAGCTGCAAGACGTACTTTATACCTCTCCACATTATCCTTTCGAATCATTCTTGGTTTTAAATGTCCATTTTCAACCAATGAATTTTGTATCTTTTGGTAATGTGACAAGTTCCTAAACTTTATTATCTTGCATAGACTTATACTCCTTATTTATTTTCTCAATCCACTTTTAAGAGTTGGAACTTTCTATGGCATGACGGAAGATGATTGAATCACCTTCCAATATTCCATAGTTTTTCCTCACGTTCCTAGAGAAATATGATAATATTATCCGAAATTATATTTCTTCTTTCTCTTGTGAACCATCTTAACATTATCGGTTCTTGAGGTTGTTGAGTTTGTTCCTCAGAAATCATCACCTTATATTGAATGGGGGTGCCGCTACACTATCTTGTCAAGGTATCTCAACAACGACTTGTAGAGGTAATTCGACATTGTCTTGTTGAGGCTCCGAATTCACTTCTTGATCAATGACAGGTACAAAATCCTGCACATCGTCAAAAGTGATAGTAGGAAGCACAATCGATTCCTCCTCAAAGATAATGTCTTTGACTTTATTTCTCTCCCAAACTCAACATCCTCAAAAATATTACACTTCTCGTCTCAAAAAATTTCTTAATGTGGGACCGTATAATTATTAACCCATCGATCTGTCAGCATAGCCAATAAAGTAGCTGTTTACAATTTAACTTCGGTCTGTATTTCCTTTACACATTAATATAGACATTAAAGTCAATAAAGTCAATAAAATTCAAATCTCATCAGACACAAATCGTTCAACTCTATTTCTAGATATGTGACCTAATCGCTTATGTCATAATAAAAAAAATATTTATTGTTAATTTTGTATTTAGTACCACATGACTCCACTTGCAAGGTTTCATTGTAAGATGCAATAGTTTTAAATGAATATAGGTTATTATAAACCTTAAGGGAATCGTTACCAATAATATTTGGATTTAAAGATAGACTAAACTTATTATTTCCAAATGAACAATGATAACCAGATTTGTCCATTAAGGAAACTAAAACTGAATTTTGTCTAAAAGATGGTACAATAAAAGTGTCTATCAAATCCAAATAATAATTGGTTCCTAAAAATAACCTAAAATATCATATTGCTTTCACTTCTATCGATTTGCCGTCACCCACATAGATGTATCTTTCACCATCAATTGACTTCGGTAGCTCAGACAACCTTGTCTATAAACACTAATGTGGGTAGTAGCACCAGAATCTAACCACCACGTGTTTTTAGGTACTAAATCTAAATTAACCTCAGAACAGACCAAATTTGGAAATGTAATTTTCTTTATACGCCATGCGTGGTACTTTGTACATTTCTTCTTTATGTGTCCTGGCTTGTCACAAAAGAAATAATCCTTAGTTTTATATTGTTATTTCTTTTGACCTGGACCCTTATTAGCTACTGTATTCTTTTTTTTTGCCCTTAAAGATTATCCCATTAAACATGAAAATTAAATTCTTATTGGCATATATTGTAGCAACATTAACTGTAAAGAGAACAAAAATAAATAGACAAACATGCTCTAATTAATAACCAAAGAGTAAAATATAGTCAAACAAATTCAAATAATGGTGAACCCCATCTTAAGATACCTAGTAGATCATTAATATCAAGTCTTTGGACAGTGATATTAACTGCAAGTGGTAATCTTGGTGTAATGATCAAACGTTGACAATAAGCCATGTCAAATAATAAGCCTATCTTTGGATCGGGTTATTATTCACATGCAAACCTTATAATTGTCACACATTTATCACCACAAGTATGTGTGCAATTCGGCCAAATATTAACCTTCCTTTGGGTCGGCTAATACCCGCATGAATATACACACACAAACATCCGACATCCCTCGTAGACTATCTACGCAAGAGAGGTCACTTTGGCGACATCTTGTTTCAATAAGTCTACTTAGAATATTGGACAACTATTGCTAGTCATAAAAGGCACCAAAAAAAATTGAATGTTGACTAAATTTTACAAAACTGAATCTTGTCCAAAACTTTATATACATGCATATTCATAAGATTATTACTCAAATAAAGTAATCAAAAGCATAATCATGAATTTTAATTTGACAAAATTGGATATTATCAATATAACAAAATTCATGAAATAATCTACTTCAGAAGATTATCAATATAACAAAATTGGATATTAGAAGGATATTGTACTGATCCTATATTCAGAAACTTTTTACCTGAGAACCTCTGCATATTTAATACATATATGCAAAGTTATATATCCATATGCATAAGTTTGCATATAAAGCTTAGTCGATCCCATCCAAACTTAAATCAGATGATTGTACTAGTACTAATCTAAGCAGTAGTGGTATATGCATAAGTTTGGATGGGATCCATATGCATAAGTTTTCATAAGTTTGGATGGGATCGCCCACCTAGGCACATAAGTTTGCATATAAAGCTCTTCAGAACAACACTTGTACTAGTACTAATCTAAGCGGTAGTGGTGGTGCTGGAGATCGCCCACCTAGGCACATGATCAAGCTTGAAAAAAAAACAACTGACAGTTATAATACTATCCGTCATTTCATTTGCAACAAAAGGCCATATTATTCTGAATCATAAAAAAATTTGATCGAACAATCAAAACCCTAAATTAAATTAGATCTTACGATCTAGGGTTTCTAAACAACAACAAAAATTAAATCTAAACCTTCAATCTCATAAATCAAACAACCTGGCTCTGATACCACTTGTTAGTAATTTATTGTACCCTGTCGATTCATGAGATGAAGAACATAAATAAAATTGCGGAAGCGTACCTGAATCTATTGCTAGGCTTGATGGATGTTGAAGCGATCGTCTCTTTATTGGGTTCGATCTTCCAACTTGCTACGACCGTTAATGACAAAGGTGAATCCGAATCCTTTGTCCCTCTCTTTCTGTTGATGGGGATACAGAAGTGAAAAAGAGAAAACTTCTCTTTGGTGGCCGTATAAATTGGGGACCATAACCCTAATGAATACACATATATATAGATATGTGTGTTATGATATTTCTAATTTGGCCCCTCATCAAATTAGAATTATCTCCGGTATCTACACATTAATTCCATGACAATTATACCCTTAAGCCAATTTTCCAAATAGACCACTTTAATTTGGCTTAATTATTTAGATAGTCCAAACACAATTAATTTTACATGTGTGGCCCCATAGTTATTGAATAATTCCAACAGATTGGACACGTCAGGTATTATTCTCCTATAACTTCTGCTTCCCTCCTTTCCGTAGTCGATACAATAAGGCGCCCTATAGCCAGTTGAGATTCTGTGTTAGTGTGATTTGAGGTCATGTGTACGTGTCGGACTTGAGCCGTAGGCTAAGTTTTTGTTTGTAGTATTTTTGATGACGGGAGAGAATTTTGATACTATATCCATGGCATACCTGTACACAGGGCTGGCCCTGGGTAAGCCTGATAAGTCATCGGGCTTGGACAACCCCCCAAGGCCTTAAGTCCTTACCTCTCCGCCAATAGAGCCTCCGTGGTCCATCATAACTCCTCTTTCTTAGTTGAACTAACAATCCACCAGGTCCATATTTTGAGTTCCAACTAGGAATGCCTCGAGTAACTCAAGGAGAGGAACTCGGAATCTGACCTCCACACTTGTCGTCAGAACCTGAGACTTTGACGTCGCTGCCAACCCCATTCGCGATCAATTTTTTGACTTCTTCTTTTGGAGTCAAGGACAAAGGGGCAACCAAATTTAGCTCCGGCTAGGACAACCCAACACCCTGGGCCGGCCTTGCCGGTACAAGATGAAAGGATGTTCTCATGAACTCAATAGTTCATTAACATGAGTCATTGGGCTTAAGTTTATTAATTATTGGACTATTAGGTTATAAGGCCTTGGGCTATGTCCTATAAATTATTGTATGATATAAATTTTGTAACATATGGGCCTGAGACCAGTACTGTTGCCTAAGCCAGTATGGGTTAAGGTCCGGTAATAGAATTTGTTATAGGGGATTGGGCTAGTTTATTTGGTACTTGAAAATCCAAAAGTAAATTCTAAAATTAGTTTAAAAGGAAATATCAAGAATTAAGTAAAGAATTAGAATAAATATTGATTTATTCATAGAAGGTTCCAAAAAGGTTTATTAAGTTTATTGGGTTTAAACCTAGAATAGACTTGTATCTAACAATTTAATATTTTATTCAGGTGGACCTATTACAACCATTTGGAAGGAGGCAAGTACTCCGCTCAATGCAATTATCCCATTTTGCATATTCGTGAAATAGTAGAACACACATATTTTATACTTGATCTCTTGTGTCTTGTTTATCTTGTTTGTGTCAGGATCTGGATTCATGTCGGGAGGGAAAATAGTTGAGTTGTGTGTGGACTACCCCAAATTATACGTAATATCTTTCATGTCTAATACAGGTCGGACACGACACATACGTTGCGCCAGATCTTAACCCTAGCCGTCCATATATCAACAAAGTATTTCAAAGGCATAGTATTATTTCCCTTTTATGCATATTCTTCATGGTTCCTTATTTATATTTATGTATTGTATACTTCTCGTATAATTCAGCATTATATATTGCACTTTGCTCTATCTTGACATGATATTTGGATACAGGTAAGGACGAGTATGATTGTCCCACCTTTTATGGACCCCTAGATAAGGTCTAGGAGTTCCTGGATAGCCAGAGGCACTGGAGGATCTGGATACTATCCCGGGAGGGATATAAGACTTGTATAGATTTCTACTTCTAGTGTTAGTTGTGATGTTGATGTAAGCACCCTGATTTTGGGGATTTTTTCTTTTATTTAATGTGATTTTTATTTATTAAAGTATATTTTATATTTAAATTTTGATTATAAATATACTTTGTCGTAGTTTTGATTTTTGAAGCGTAGCATTAGCCAATTTCTCGAAACTAGTTTCATATTCATGTTCTAGACGAGCCCATATTATTTTAGGCATATGATGTCCCACTCAAACGTGTTCCCTTGCATTATATTCTTCTTGCACAACTTTAGGGTCAAAATAATCATTACCGTAAAATTCAATGTATGTTCCAATTCCGATTTGAGGCCCAAATCTAATCCAAAAATTTCGACCCAATATATAATTTTGACATATTTTGAGCCTACTATGCACATGCCAATTGTATCCCACTCAATTGGGTTCCTATGTGCTATTAATTTGCAAATGGCACACAAGACAAAATTATTAGACTTTTGGAGCCTATTTCGGTTCAATAAATTGCACCAACCCAAAACTAGTCCAACTAGGATTCGTAGAGCCTATTCTAGGTTGTCCTAACATAAAAGATCAATTTAGATTTATTTTATAAATTATATGCATCAAATATTGATTTAAATCTTTATTTAAAACATCCCATAACCACTTTCCAAATTTTGATTTCCATTTAAATCCTTGGAGATATATGTTGGTGTATCTTTTAATTGGGCTAGCAAATCTCAACCAAATTTCACCAAACCAAAACCAATCTCTTCCAAATCCTTTTCCCTATGTAAACCATGCCTCCTACCTTTCTTTTCGTGAGGTTTTTATATTTCACTACAAGAAAAATATCATTTTATGACGGGTAAAAACCGTCGTATATGACAATTTATGACGGTTATTTTAAAGCAAGCAACCGTCATGGACACGGGTGTTAAAAAAGTTTAGAAAAACCGTTATATATGACTTACACTAATGTGACACCTTTTTATTATAAACGAGATAATTAAGTCAATTATATATAACAGTAAATTTGAAAACGACATTAATATGATCATTACATATAACATATATATCCTAAAGCGTTATGAATAAGTTATATATACATAATGTTTACTAAAATGATCTAGTTCTGAAACTATTCAGAAAACGTTCATGTAACGTTATAAAAAGAACTTATACATAACACTTTCTAAGTTCTGTTCTTGTTATTCACACACATATATATCACATGTCAATGCTTATAATTCAATGCGTTATAAAAAGTATATTAATTTCCTGAGACAACATAAATATGAAATTTAAGTAACATTTGAAACATTTCATTAAAAATATCCAAATATCACAGCATCTTAATTGCATTTCAAAATATATCACACTTTTTCCAACTTTTGTTTCACCAACATATCACCATTACATTTCAAAATCCAAAAATATATACATCTTTCCCTTTTAGGGCTGCTGGCCTCAAAACATTGAAACATTGTATTCACCAACACCAAATTGTGACATCCCTTCAAAAGCCAACATTGTATATCCCTTCAAAAGTCAACACTGTATCCTACAAATAAAGGTAGTACAAACAAAATTATTCATTTTTCAAACAAATAAGAAGACAAACTTCAGAAAACCTCTCTGCAGATACCTGTCAAACTGTACATTGACTGTAGATACACATTTCCCCATAAAATAAACCCTCTGCATATACACATCAGAAAATGTTATCGTATAAAGAATACTACCTACAAAAGCAAGATACTTACCCATGATCCAATACAACAAAAGAAAGAAGACTGATAAGAGACTCAGATTCAGGAATATGCCTCGCCATCACTCAGAAATTCCATCAGAAATAAAGAGATATTCCATCAGAATAAAAAAAAAGCAATGACTGAATGAATAAAGAGATCTCCATCAGAATAAAAAAGCAAGGACTGAATGAATAAAGAGAGATTCCTATAACCCTTGTGACTGATACAACCTATTTAAATCCTTCCTAATTACTTAACTGCTGCACTAGCAGTTTAGTTTGCCCGAACATAACCCCCCCCCCCCCAGGAATAGCTTACACTTACCAATACACCAAAGCACAAGCCAAAAGAAAGAAGACTGATAAGAGGCTCAGATCGACAAATGGCTCCAGGAACATGCCTCGCCATCACAGTAGAGATTCACTCAAGGAGAATTCTCATTGTTGTTATTATCCCATATTGATAAAAAAAAAGAGAATGAATGAATAAAGAGAGATTCCATCATAATATAAATATTTCCAAATCCCAAGGACAATCTTTGATATCAAACAGTATGAAAGATGGAAAGCATAAAGTAATAAATAAGAAATTTCAGCAGAAGTGAATTTTAACACGCATTTTGTGTAAAAGAAGCAAAATCCTAAAAACAAAGAAAGGTTGTACATGCATGCTAGACAATCAACACATCAGCAGATAGATTGAAGAAGCAACAGGAGAAAGACGGGCAACAAAGCTAGATATACCATTTGACGAGCAAGTACAGTTTTAAGTTTCAAAATGGCCTAATGAAAATTTTGATACCAGACTTGAATTTTATCAGATTATCAGTATAACTTCTAAATCAAAAATGAATTCCTAAGCATGACTGCTCTATTGCTTGCCTTCTTAAATTCACAAGCAATAAATAAACTATTGTAGAGACCAGTATACAAATCTGACAAGTATATCAAGAATATGAGCACACAAACTTGAAGGAAAAGAAAAAAAACTAGTGCTATTCTTGATAACCAAATCTACTAAAGGAATATCAAGGCCTCTATTTGCCCTGTCTATGTTAAGTCTGCATCTAGGAGTTACACCCTACTCCCCCTATTGTATATGGTGATCGATTACAGGGTTAGACCCAAAAAGCTTCTAATGTTCCCTCTGTAAAATAATTATCAAATTAAAGGATACAAACCATAGGTATTCCTGATACCCACTGATACCCTTTATTTCTTCCTACAGGTCTCTAATCAGAAGGTAGCAGTTAAAGGAGAACCATTCAAATTAAATGATACTACAAAAAGGAACTTAAAGAGTTTCTGACATAAACAGCACATAATCAGTTCCCTTATGAGACCAACAGGTACCTACCTATCCTTGATACAACTCGACACAAACAACACATAACCTCTTCTATATTGTTTTAATCCCAGAATCGGTTACCTTTTCATCTAGTTTCGTCACTTACAAAATACACCAAAGCACAAGTCAAAAGAAAGAATATACTGATAAGAGGCTCAGATCGACAAATGGCTCCAAGGACATGCCTCGCCATCACAGGATGGTAGAGATTCACTCAATGAGAATTCTCATTGTTGTTATTATCCCATTTTTATAGATATTTTTGATTAAAAAAGAAAGAAAGAATGAATAAAGAGAGATTCCATCAGAATATGGATTTTCAAATCACGTACATCTTACCAAACTGGCTTCAGCTGAGCCACCACTCCATCGGAAGAGAGGAAAAAGAAAGCCAAAACTTATTCTTAAATAGAAATTAGCAATCTACAAGGATCATCATCGCCTTTTTTAAAAACAGATAGCACATATCAAAATCTCAGTAAGAGAAAGGATTAAGTCACGAAGGGACATGAGGAAATCCCCTAACAAATGCAGTATATATATGTGACACGAACAAGCTTCCAGATGAGGCATTGCATGAAGTCTTGCAGGTTCTATATAATGTCCTCTCTATCCAAAACCAATAACAGAACCTCAACGCCCGTTAAAGCAAGCCAAGGAACATAAAACTAACCAAATTAGCAGTCTATTTAAAGAAAGGGTATCCTTCTACAAGTAAGAATTACCTCAACTCTCATAAATTCATATGAGTGGCAATGAATTCGATGAGTTCGCACTGGACTTCATCTAGCTCCTCGTTTGTGTATGTTGGTTTTTCAGCCAACTTTTTTAACTGAACGGTTAGGAAAAAAATGGTTACATTTCTATAATTTCAGAAAAGTAATTAAGGATTAAATTTATGAACAATTTACCTTTGTCTCAAACGGCACAGAACAGTCCTCCATAAGTTCCCTGATAAACTTGAGAACAAAAAACCCACATTCAGCACCCCCTGCTTGCTTTGGGCACTGCATAAATATATTATTTAGTAGCAAGAAAATAACACGTCAATGATTATACAGCTAATAAGTCCTATATCATTTTGATTACCTTGGGAATTTTCTATGTTGGCTTCTGCATTGATCTTTTTCCACCCATATAAGCTGTGTTAAGCCTACTAGTAGAAAATAATTTTATATGAATATCATAATACACAGATAATAATAAATAAATTGAGAATAAAGATGTCAATCACGTAAATAAGTACAACTTAATGTTTCCTCTAGGCTTGAACGTCATCGAGTCAAACCAATAAACAACAAAGGTAGAAAGGTCGATCACAATCAAAATCCAATGCATCTTGTAATTGAATGGAATCAAGCATAGTTGAATAAGAAAGTAAAATGTGACTAGTGACTAAGTCTTCTTACTTCTTGTGATGGAATGGAATCAAACGTAGTTGGTTTCGCTTTGCAGTTTGGAGTCTCTCTCTAACCAAATTAGATATTGTATTCCCCGATCCATTACTAATGGCAAAAGGAGTGAATAATATCACAACTTTCCGAGAGCTTATAAACTTGTCATATAAAAACCTAAAGCAAAACAAAGAAAATAGTACATACATATGGTGTCAATCTTTATTAATTAATACACATAATATAAAATTTCTCACTTTATGTATGCTGTAATGCAGTTGCCATCCAGCCAACTCATCGAACATACTTCCAACAAAGCCTTTTTGGAAAGATAACAAAATATCTCAACTTCGAACATCCCTTTCTCTAATGGGATATTAATGTCATTGATGTCATCCATTGTTTCTACCACCATGTCTTTGAACGTATCAATTATACTAGAATCATCGTCTGCATTCCTTGTAACGTCTTCAACTTGCATTATGTTCTTTTCCTGTTTTGCATATTCAAATTGTTAAGACAATTCCATAAAAAGATATTGACACTAGCATATTAAATAATATTACCTCTATACCACTAATAACAAACTCTTTGGGCCATGCTACGAGGGACCCAATTGCATCTTTAATATTTTCCATCTCCCCGTAAACGGGTACGGGAAGGCTTGCATTAGGAGAATGGGCTTTCGTGATTGAAACCCTTACATTATGTTCACCTAAATCTACATTATGAATTTTCTCATTTGGTCCAATTTTTTCAAAGACCACCCCCTTGGCAACAATATTTTCTTTTGTGCCAAAGGCTAGCTTGCATTCCTTTTCCTAAACAAAATAAACTTGTAGTTATCGTGGATATTAATAAATATTATATAGGCGGTTGAATACAACTTAATTATTGAATATATGCTTACTGTGTCAATGTGCAATACAGGAAGTGATACAACATGTTGCTTCCATAACTGACTATTTTGTTTCAACTATGTATAGAAGGTAGAAGATAAAAAGCATATTAGAATAAGAAAAATAGATGAATAAAAATCTTATTATATGTAATAAATCTAATTTGCAATAAGCATTACCTTAGAACAAGATTATAGACTCTTAATTCCATCTGACCTTTGTTCACGTCTCGGAGACTTCATATAATTCTTGTTGGAACTTGCTTTGGTATTGGAAGCAACATTCTCAGATATTTGTGAATCACCTTTGGCATGAACTTCTTTAAACATTGCCTCCAACTCTTGGTTTCTTTTTCTTTCCGCTTCCAACTGGGACTTAAGTAATTCATTTTGTCTTTTAATTCCTCGTTTTGGAACCTTAAAATATGTCGTCAGGGTCGGTCCTAACCCCAAACCCCGAATACGCCCCGCATGTTCAGGATTGTCAAAGCCAAGGTCAGAATATCAGACGTTCCTTCAGTCGACAAAGTCCCATCTTCTTTCTGTTTCATGTATTCCTCCTATAAAATTGACAAGTAACAACAAAATTTTACAAATTACTATCATCAATGTATTTTATAAAAAAAGATATTAGTGGACAACATATACGCACCACTTTCATAGCCACTTCCTTGGTATCATCATCATTAAATGTACCATCCTTCTTAACTCGTGCTTGTGTCCACGAGAAACTTTGGTCTTCTATGTATTTTGCCCCCAATCGTTGTTTATGATTTAAAAAATAAAACCATGTTAATATCCACGTTAACTGAAATATATATTATATATTTACCAGCTCTTCTTTGAGACCAGCATATCCCTTCTTGCTTAAATGATGGGGAAACTTGTTCTTGGTTCTCCGTTCACTTTGTACCTTGCTCATTTCCTTATGATTATATCACATGAAGATAACTATCGGAATGAGGTTCATATAATCGGAACCTACTTATCCTTTTTATGCATAAAAAATATATTTCACAAGTTTACCTTAAAATTTGTAGAGACTTTTGACGAATTCCTCCCATACAGATTGGTTTAAGAACATGTTGTATTTTGGTGGAGGATGCTTGAGAAGCTCAGGGTTTCCCTCATTCGGATAAATCCAACGTTTGGTGAGTTGTTCTTTGAATGCCCTCCAACTCCGAGCCATGCATGCTAACACAAAAGTTTTACTATTTGGATCCAAGTCAAATTTGGCCTATAACAAAATCAGAAGCATTAATTTGACTGAAGTAATATGAAGGTTAATGCCTACAGACATGTAAAGTAAATAGTGAGAATATGAGAAAAAAATAAACAATGCTAAGCATTCTGTAATTTCTATAATTCCCAACCTTACTGTTCAGAAAATAGCATTTACGTACAAATGGGTGCATTCCTGTTGACATTTCTCCCACTAGGATTGGATAGAAAGAGTAACCAAATTGAGTATTAGAGGAAGAAGTAGTAGATAGAAGAAGAAGAGGAAAATGTAATTTTTATATTGGTGATCCAGAATATCCAAGACATCCATTCCCCACTCTATTTATACAAACTGTTACCTGATAGATTAGCCTAACAAACCAATTTCATTAATGACTAACTACTACAGTAATAAAACTAACTAACTAATGACAAGTGAACTAACAACACTGGGTGAGCTCTAATTCTGATTCTAACTTTGACGAACTAACTGCTAACCGAAGCTGAGCCAACTAACTACTAACTGAAGTTGAGCCAACTGTTTGCTAAACGATACTACTGATACTGACTTGTGTGAGCCAACTGTTTGCCCATGAATGAAAGAGCAAAAGATTGCATACAAAAATATCTAATCATTTAGCCCAGTACAATACAAAAAAGAAGAAGAATAAAATTATGTTTCCAGTTAAAAAACAACAAAATATCACTTTATGTCAAGTGACTTATAGTTATTGGAAGATATGTTTTACCTGGATAGCACTCCATAAGTTCTTATTAATTGACTCTGGCACTTTATGCCAAGATGGATAAGTAATTTTTACTAAGGACTTCACCGTGATGCCGCAATAAGTTGCCAAATCATTTTTTCCTTCGCCAATTGGTTGCCCTATATCGTTATAAAAGATCTTTATCCTCTCTTCATTGTCTTTGATTTTGTTCACTTTTTTGGACTTTGCTGGCCCTCTGCCAATTTTAGGGCCACATATTTTTTTCTGTGAACTCGCCACAGTTGAAGAGTCCATGCCTTTGCACTAGCTGAAGGGAGACAACAAGGAAGAAGAACATTAGCCAGTACAAAATATGCATAATTTATTCTAAATTAGTTAATCGTCATAGCAAGCAAACAAATAAGGAATGTGAAACCAGTACAAGGAATATAGTTCATACATCAAAAGGAAGAAATGTGAAACCAGTACAAGGAATATAGTTCTTAGAAATGTGAAACCAGTACAAGTCAATCGCCACATTTTTATCTCGATTTTTTCTATTACTTCTTAGAAATGTGAAACCAGTACAAGGAATAGTTCATACATCAAAAGAATATAGTTCATACATCAAAAGAAGAACATCAACCAGTACAAGGATTTGTTACCATCTTGTTCATTTTGTCAAACATAAGATTTGGAC